>JAVYIG010000772.1:77500-456329 GCA_035222895.1 Strongylocentrotus droebachiensis | reverse complement strand
AGCATTAGCTCTTTAGCATGTCTTGTTGTTGTCACAAGATAAAAGTCGTACTTTTATATTATCTCTTGTGAATTCCCTTGTGTCATAGTACTGTTTACCTAAGTTTATGAATCACGTTATTCGTATCAGGAATGTGTCTGAGTAATGGACTTTATGTATTTTGTCGTAATGATTATTTGAAGTATTATACTGTTATTAATCCAGTAACAGATCCAGATTAGTATTCACTTGCAATTCCGAAGCATTTATAAGAAGCAGGAAAGGCAGAAATCTTCTCCCAGTCTTTATTTTTAATTTACATTGAAAAGCTTTGCCGACGTAGACGTTTGATATTGTAATGTAAATAAAAGATGGATGCCTGTCTCATACACCTGTTTAAACAGAATGAAAGAAACGATTCAATCGGCAATAAATAACGTTTGGAAAATTACGAGTTGTGTATTATCTCTACGCTATCACATTGGAGGAGTGGGGAAATCTCTGATGATATGAAACTAGAAAATGCAATATGAAAGGGAAAAGAAGAAGGAGGAAAAGCTGTAAAATGGATATTGCATTAAGAAGGATGCTCGAGGCGCCTCCATTGTTCAAGAAAATAGTGTCGATAATTACATGAAACGAATATCTGTATGTAATGGATGGAATGCATTGATAACATTATGAAATATTTATTTTGCGAAAATTTCAATCGAACTTTTTTGACTCGAGGTTTCTTTGGGACAATCTGTCAATGGATGACATGATGACGCATGTTTTAAAGATAAAGTTGAGTTCTGGCCATGCCCGCATTGTGAAAGAAACGTTAAGGGATCGATCAGAAAAGGTTGATAATCTAGCACATAATGAGTATTGGTGTGTACTGCCAGGTTCTGGAATCATCAAAATGATAACAATTTAGCCCAGTCTTGTAACAAGCACTGTACACAGGAAGATGTATGTGGGACTACACGAACATGTGGCATAACAATCCGTCCCGATTTGTATGATGTTACATCTCATATTTAGAACACAACGGCATTTGACGAGACATGCTTTTCAAGGAACATTTTTATCTGAAGTTCTACCACACTTACAATAATAATGCTCATAAATTATTTTCGCCTCTTCCCAGAACTCAACCTTCTCTTTCAGTAGACTGAATTCGAGTGTAGTGAACACGCATAGAATGGGTGTTCACCGGTCATCATCCCATGCCAGTACTGTCCTCATTGTGACGTCATCACTGTCCATTATTTTTTTTTTCATTGCGCAACAGAAATCCGTACTTTGCATTGACCCGAACTGGAAAATGATAATTGATTGCATCTTTGCAGCGATTTAAAATCGATTTACCGGTGAAAATACGTGATTATTTGTTTAATGCTAGATTCTTTAGGGAATTGTACGTCACTGTAGTTTAGAGGAGAAAGAGAGAGACAGAGACAGAGAGGGACAGGGAGAGAGAGAGACAGAGAGACAGAGAGAAAGAGAGAGAGAGACAGAGAGAGACAGAGACAGAGACAGACATAGAGAGAGAGAGACAGAGAGAGAAAACAAACAGGTGCCCACAAGACGGCTTGGGGAGATCCTACTTTCATTTCCTTTTCCTTTTGATCTTCTTCTTCCCCTTCAGTTTTTTTCCTGCCCACCTTATAATAAGATTATCGATGAAATCAGTAAATCGCTGAAATTCATCAAGATTTCATACCCAATATAACTTCTTGAATTAATATTATTGATGACAAATCTTCTCTCTCTCTCTCTCTCTCTCCCTCTCTCTCCCCCTCTCTCTCTTTCTTTCTCTCTCTCTCACTCACTCTATGTGCTATCTGCAGTATTTATCTATCTAGCTAGGTAGCTATCTATCTTCTTACTCTTCTTCTCTATATGCGTCTCTCCCTTTTTGCACCCTCTCTCTCTCTCTCTCTCCCTCTCTCTCTCTCTCTCTCTCTCTCTCCTTGTCTTCCTATCTACAGTGGATCTACTTATTCGTCTACCTTTCTTCTTGTTCTTGTTGTTGCCTACCCCTCTCTCTCTCTCTCTCTCTCTCTCTCTCTCTCTCTCTCCTTGTCTTCCTATCTACAGTAGATCTACCTATTCGTCTACCTTTCTTCCTGTTCTTGTTGTTGCCTACCCCTCTCTCTCTCTCTCTCTCTCTCTCTCTCTCTCTCTCTGTCTTTCTCTCTGACTATCTCTCCTAAGTGAGAGGGGAAACGATGGTAAAATAATGCAGAAGGACAGAGTTTTATCAATTGATTTATGAGGTTACTTGCGCATGCATAATTAGCCCCCATAACGTTTGGATCATCATCTGGATCATTTGGTATTAAATGGAATTAATGAGCGCTCTATACATTGAACGAAACGAGGAAAATAATAACAATGTTTAAATCGTTACCGGAATGATTTTTAAACAAAGATTTTCTACCTTACAAATTATAACTGATGCACACTTACTGTAAAAAAAATCTTACTTTGGGTTCTGAAATCATTAAACGCATTCCCTTTTCATCATTTTAAAATTGCCGAAATGATTGCGTTTCATAACTTTTCATGTTCACATGGCATGAGTGCTTTTATTTGGTTCTGTTGAGGTATGCTGCAGCGGCTTTGTTCATACACTTAACTGTGAAGAGTGGAAGATAAAAACTACAATATAAATATGATAACCCAAAGATTCGTTTTAACCTAGCTACTATTCTGACCATATCAATTTACTCCACAGCAATTTGGAGAGAAACTCCTTGGAATTATTAAAGTTGTTTATTAATCGACTGCCAGGAAACATTGTAAGGTTGAAAGTGACCAGGGTATCGACTGTCATCGACAGCTTTAAGTCCTCTCTAAAGGACTCGGTAAGGCCCCCCCAAAAAAAGTTGTTTGGTTGTCCTCGACCGCCCGCTCGTCATTTTCGGGCCGCTCGTATTTTTATTTTGTTTAAATATTTTTTTTTTTTAATTCAATATTTTTTTTTTGTTTTTTTTTTTTGTTTTTTTTTTGGGGGGGGGGAGCAATCTTAAATGCCAAACATACCATTTTATGCATTTGCTAGGATCAAAATGCGTCCCGTTGCCAGTTTGATCTTTTCAGTACGCAATTAGGTATTTATTAAACTTGCCATTTTTATTTTTCTATGTCAAAATCCTGTTCATTCAAATCAGGTTCTGAGCATTCTTAAACTCATTTTAAAGCCCATCTGTACTAGTTTACAGGAGGGATTAGACCACCCTGCAAGGTCACTGGACAGGTGGTTATCTCATCAAATCAGCTCTCAGTTAATATAAGATAAAGAGGATCATGGGGACCAATGGTCACCGATTAGGCATTTTTTGCTACATAGAGGGAGCAAGTATAGCTATAAGTAGTACAATGGAGATTTAAAAGGTGCTGTATTTAAAAGCCCAAAATACTTTCTGTGTTGGTCTTGATATTCATTGTACATTAAACTAGTCTTTTACCATATTAAAGTGTTTTATAGACTTTGTTTGTTTAAATGCTTGACAATCCCAATTATTATTTTTTTTATGGAAAAAAAATTATTAAACAAAAAAAAATGGGGAAAAAAAAAATTAAAAATCAAAAAAATCAAAAAAATACACACAAAAAATTAATTAAAAAAATAAAAAATAAAAAAATCCGCCCGCCCGCCCCTACTCCAGAAAAGCAACCGAGGACAACCAAACAATTTTTTTTTTTGGCCTAATGAGGATTTATTGCCTTACCAAAGGGCGTGGGCGCATTGACTTGGTTTCGAACGATGATAGTACCCCCCCCCCCCGTCTTCTCCATGCTACAACTCTACACATATGTGTCTAATATTTCCTTTGATGAGCGCGCTACTACTAGTAATAGTAGAAGTAGTAGTAGTAGAAGTAGCAGAAGTAGTAGTAGTAGTAGAAGTAGTAGTCGTAGTAGTAGTAGTAGTTGTAGTAGTAGTAGTAGTAGTAGAAGTAGTAGTACCAGAAGTAGTCGTAGTAGTAGTAGTAGTAGTAGTAGTAGTAGTAGTACAAGTAGTAGTAGTAGTAGTACAAGTAGTAGTAGTAGTAGTAGTAGTAGTAGTACACACTAAAAATTAATGGTACAAATTTGCACCCTATAGGGTGCAGACCGCTGCTACAATAGCGGCCACCTATAGGGTGCAATTTTGCACCCCCGATTGGGGTGCAAAATTGCACCCTTATTTGGGGTGCAGACTTGCACCCTTAGAGGTGCAAAAAGAGTACCCTTAGAGGTGCAAACGAGCACCCTTAGGGGTGCAGACCGCTGCTACAATAGCAGCCACCTATAGGGTGCAATTTTGCACCCCCAATTGGGGTGCAAAATTGCACCCCTATTTGGGGTGCAGACTTGCACCCTATAGGTGGCTGCTATTGTAGCAGCGGTCTGCACCCCTAAGGGTGCTCGTTTGCACCCCAGTTTGGGGTGCAGACTTGTCCCATATAGGGTGCAGGGGTTTGGGGTCCACAATTGTTCCCTGAAGGGTGCATACATACACCCCTTGGGATGCAAGCAAGCACCTTTATGGGGTGCAGATTTACAGCCTTTATATGGTGTAGAATTGCACATTGCAGGGTGCACATGCACCCTTTACATCACATTATAACCAATAAAATCAGAAGATCAAACAATCTGTTTTCATATCAAAATCACATTTTATTGACAACATGAATGACCGGTTTCAGTTTCAACTATGCATAGTGGGTAAGAGAAAATAACCACATATGACACTGTTGCCATATATATGCGGTTTACCTTCTGCAATATCTAGACAAAAGTAACAAGTAATATAAAGAAGTAATCAATGTGCGTGTAATATACCATGTTGGGCTGTTGGCAAACATCAACATTCTAACTTGAGGTACAAAAAAGGTGAAATCTACAATTACACCTTTGAATACAGTATGCTTTTCTTGCATGAAGTAAAGGCAAGAGAACAAACTTTAACAGCTTGAGTCAGGGAATCAACACCAATTTATTCTTATAAATGAAGATGACTACTGAAAATGTTATCTTCATTTATTCCATCAATTCCACCAAATAATTTGGGGACAGCAAATATATTGTACAAAACTAAATTAATACTACTCTACAGGGCATACAAGAATACTAGAATGCACATCGATTGGAACTTATAGTAGTAAAAGAACAGTAATCACTTCTGGGCCCCGTTGCAGAAAGAGATACAATCGATTGTAAGTCCGATCACGTGTTCTACATGCGGAAATCTGATTTCGGCTTGGAGAAGAAAACCTCTCTCTGTCACTATTTACAACAGAAATATAAGATGAGAAATGTAACTATTCTCATGATCAAGATATCTCTTTGAGCTGCATATCATAATGTAGTTAGCTGCTTTATTATTGCATAAGAATACAAAAATCCTATTTTCTGTCTTTATAAAAATATAAGCACACACAAAACATACAATACTTTGGTAAATAGCACACTTCAATTATTCAAAAAAAATATGTATTCATATAGCCCAAGAAAATACACCTGTAAATGTGTATAGAAAAACGGTAAATTTGTAATACTTTGGAACCCGACATACATACATGTAGTTAGTCAATTTCACATGTCCATGTTTTATTTATTTCATAAATGTTCAGCCCTGATACAAGATATAAAGAGGTACATTCAATATATGATATTCTAATAAATGTATCAAGTTAAGCTAGCCTCAAGACAGAAATAATCACTAACCAGTTCATACCCGTGCATTTGACTAGCACAATTACTGTATTCCTGCACAGCCTATGTTTGCTTCTCTTAATTAATATAGACACAGGGCTCCTTGGCTCCAATCAAATAGTGACAACAAATCACCAGAAACATTATGTCCCTTTCATCAGACGAATAAAAGGAAATGACATATTACTCGTGACTTTTTGGATTCAAATCCAGTGTACAATCGTGACAGTTTTATCAATTCTCGTGACAACTAGTAGTCATATCAAAATCACTTTCTTGCCATGCTGTTTCTTTGTAGCTTTCAGCTTTGCCTGTAAATTACTATTCCTCTGTTGTAGATCTTCAATTTGTTTTTGCTTTGCAACACATCCAAGGCAGGTACAAAATCTTTTATCACAATGTAGCCCATAAGTGTGATCAGTGAGATGTGCACCAACAATATGATCAGATCTTTTCTCCTTATTACTTGAAGCTGTCTCATCAATTTCTTGGTGCTCATCAAGAGTAGAGGATCCATGAAAGTCGACATCCTTTCTCTTCCGTTTACATATTGATTTCCTCTTTTCTTTACTTGAAGCTGTCTCACTAACTCCTAGGTGCTCCTCAGCTGTAGAGGTTTCATGTGAGTCAGGATCTCCTGTCAAGTCGACATTCTTTCTCTTCCGTTTACTTGTTGATTTCTTCTTTTCTGGGCACTGAGGTCTTTCTCTTGGAGGCAGACGAGGAGATTTATGTGAAGACTGGCGTGCTGAGCTGTATCCCAGATTCATTGTTGGGTCTGGCCACGCTGCACTAGGTTGTCCATCTCGAAAGTAATATGAGCAAACCCTATCTCCATACGTTGGCTCCCAGTTTTTGCCATTTGGACGTTTTCGATTTATCGCCTTTATCCATCGTCGACGGCCGTCTGCATCTTTATTTTGCAAAGGAAAAGGGAATGGTACAGAAGGTAGTGTGCATACGCAGGCCCCGTATTTCAGGCCATGTTTGTCACACAATTTTGAATACCATTTATCAAGCTTGAATGTACTGTTCGAGCACCCAATAACAGCACAGATTCTCCCCATGATGATAGTCGGATTGTAAAAAGAAAGAAAAATATTTCATGTTAACACAAATTATAATGGTTTCTATTTGGGCAGGAAAATATTTCTTCTTTCTTGGGAGAAAAAAAATGCACAGCTGATAGTCTCAACCCCCCCCCCCCCCCCCCCCAAGAAAGGAAGAACATTAACAGAATAAACAGCCCATTGGCATTGCCAAGAGGACATCAGCACTGCTTATGCTGTCACTGGGCAAGCAGGACAGTGAAGGTGAATTTACAGCTGGCACAGTGGCAGCATTCATTGTCATTGATTGAAAGAATTTTAACAGGAAGTGAAGTGAAACTACTTATTTTAGTCAATGGATAGGCATAACTAGAAGTCCAGTCCTTGTTATACGGTTTGTATACATTTTTCAAATCGGTCTCAGTGTCTTTTGTTTCGATTACATAGACTAGAGATCTAGATCTAGTCTGAATTTAGTCACTCTTTTTCTTCACTTCAGTTCAATCAACATGATCAGGCAAAATAACAAACAAAATATGCGTAAGCAGGTGAGTTTAGATCATGTAGGCCATAATTATTTTAAGTGATATACAGGCTGAACTAGCTAGGGAAGAGCCTTCATATGAGTTATTCTTAACACCGGTTATTAAATTTTAAAGTCAGAATCACGACCTTTTTTAACGATTGCCATGCGAAGCAGACGGCTTACACAAAATATACTGTATGGGGCAACAGTCGGGACACTGCATACTTTCGCCTCTGTGGAGGCAACTGCCGATTGCAAAGAAGAAAAACACTAAATCATTTGCTGACCACGTACAAAACAAAAGGAAAAGAAGGAAAATATATCCAGTTACCTGCTCAAGATGATTTGTGGAAAAGGAATGATGTCATGATGTAAACAAATCGTATCTAGAACGTGATAAATGCTAACATTCCCCATTCACTGTTGTGTGTAAGCACAGCACCGACCAATATTTATCCCAATTGATCCAGCGGAAAGGTCACGGAGGATTTTTCGCGCATGCGCAGGATCTAACTACGAACTCGCTTATTAAACTCGGCAGTTGAACGGAATTAAAAGTCTCTGCAAAAGATCGACTGACTTAAACTTGTTTCATTAACTTATAGTCCATGATTTTTCATAACGATGCATAAAAAGGGTATAATTGTTTATTGTTGTGTTATGTTGTTCTTGAAATATATACACAGACTTGAGAACAGATCAATCTTCAAACTACAGTATAATTTCATAATGCTTTGATAAAGACTAGCGGGGTGCACATTCTGCACCCTCCAAATTCTTGCACCCCTCAGGGTGCACATTTTACGTTGAATGCACTGAGTGCGCCCTATATGGAGCAAATTAGTACCCTCGGCCAACTACGCGTAATCTGCACCCCAAATGTACCCCTATTTCTTAGTGTGTAGTAGTAGTAGTAGTAGTAGTGGTCGTAGAAGTAGGAATAGGGTTAGTTTGTCTCTTTTTAAAGAACAAGGGAGCAATGGTAATCAATCTTAATCATAAAGAAAATGTTCATTTTCTTCCCGTTCTGTAGAGTCACGGAGTTGGTGATGTTTTGGTAGTGCTAATTTGTTGTACATATATTTGTTTTAACAGGGGAGAGGCGGTAATTGTCCCTTGTTAATTGTTTTCCCAGTAAGAAGTACACGCTCAAGTATGCAGACTGCCTGTTGAAGATAGTGAATTGGTTCTAACTGAAGGTTATTGTGACCTTACATCGCCTCCCTGGAAGTAATATCCAAATATCTTACGTGGGCATCAACCTTGGGTGACCAGTTACCATGGCAACATATACTACTGAAGAACTTGCTTGCTAGGTGCCTTTTCTGTTCCAGACATTGGCGATCAAGGCTTTCCATCTATACTTCAATCTCTGGTTCTTTGAAATGAGACGTTACTTCGATCTGTTACTACTCAGCCCGATGAACTTATCCATGTATTCAATACGCAGGCTCCCCTCACCCCCCCCCCCCCCCCCCTCCCACCCTCTGCATCTCGTGTCCTCCATTCTTCCTTTCAGTATTCGGTTTTTATGTCCCTTTTTCTCTCATATGCCCAACAAACTGAAGATTTCTCTTCGTTATGATGTCGAGAAGGGATCGATAGAGACATTGAGCACTTCTTCGTATACACTGCTTCTAGATCTATGAACGTGTGCTGGTTTCACCGATCTGCATCCTTATTCTGTTTCTTTTCTAACGAAATAATCGCTTTCATCAATTTCTTTGGCAAAGAGATTCTCTCCCCAATGAACGATAAAGGAATAGAAAATCCTTTGGTCATAATCGTCTAGATTAGTTAGAAGGGTAGAAAATATAAAGAAGAAAACACCTTCTTCAAAACGTGTTTCTCTCTCTCTCTCTCTCTCTCTCTACCTCTCTCTCTCTCTCTCTCTCGCTCTCTCCCTACCTCTCTCGGGGGGGGGGGGGCGAAACTGTGGGTAGGTTCCTTGTTCTTGAGGGCTGGAGCCTGTTACAAACAAATATCGGCCTAATCGTGTTTCCATGTAAATATAAGTATAGTAAAGTGACGAGATTTGCTATTAAGAGTTCACTATCCATATACTTTACCGATACCCACACACCCACACACCCACACACCCACACACCCACACACCCACACACCCACACACCCACACACACGCACACACACATGCACACTTCATACACACAACACACCCTCACGTCCACCCACCCACTCACACACCAGTGCATAGGGCTAGCTAGGCACCGTAAAATACTCGGAAAGAATATTCTCATTCTTTCTCAGCTCCGGATGTGTACTGAGTTGATAAATCCATTCAAATTTGATTAGATGTCTGAATATTAAAAAATGGGGGAAACTGGAGCACACATTTATCACCTTTGGCTAGTCGTCTGATATGATCCCAATGAACTGTCTTACCATCTCCCCCTCTGTCTATGTCTGTCTCTCTCTCTCTCTCTCTCTCTCTGTCTATGTCTCTCTTTCTCTCTCTCTCTCTCTCTCTCTCTCTCTCTCGGTCTCTCATAATCCTTCCACTCTTCATGATTTATTCTCTTGTTTTCAATTACACCATATAAAGAGCACAGCATCCTCGCGTTCTGAAACACTTTGGAAATCTGATTACGTATTTACCTTTTTAAATCTTCGAATTTTGATGGAAATTGTTCTTTATCGTTGTTATTTTCTCTGGAATATGAATCACAAAACATATTAATGAATACTTATTAATTATACCTTGAATCCCATTGACGATATTCCCAGGATTACCCGTTGCCATTGATAATTCATAAAAAGATGCTCATAAAATTATTGTCTTTTACATTTTTACCGTAATCAAAATTCAAGTTCAAAATTATGTGGAATATGTATCATTATTGTATTTATTACATTTGCTACTTATTGATATCGATTCATTATTATTGTAGAAAAATACAATTCAGTTTGTTATGACTGCGAAGATTCTTTGAATCAACTAAACCATATCAAATCAAATCAAATGTATGTATGTATGTATCTATATATCTCTCTATCTATATGAATTTATAAATAAATAAATAGATAAATATTTATTTAATTTTTTTTTTTAAATATATATCCTTCGTCCTCAAAGACACGCTATAGAGCTCATCCTCGCCTCGTGACTTTAACATGTGTACTTACCGTCATCCACGCTAGAGCCTGGGTTTCTCCTACTTTCTGCCTCGTCATTATTTACCCCCCATCCATACGTGTCATTGATTAAAGTAAAGTGGTAGGAGTGATAAAGAAAAATAAAGAGAGGGAGGTGGGGGAGTTTAGAAAGAGTGAGGAGGGAGGGAGTGAGTGAGTGGGAGAGAGATAAAGAAAGAGACACAGAGAGACAGAAAATAAAGAGAGGGAGGTGGGGTGGTATAGAAAGAGTGGGGGAGGGAGGGAGTGAGTGAGTGGGAGAGCGATAAAGAAAGAGACACAGAGAGACGGAAAATAAATAGAGGGAGGTGGGGGAGAATAGAAAGAGTGGGGGAGGGAGGGAGTGAGTGAGTGGGAGAGCGATAAAGAAAGAGACACAGAGAGACAGAAAATAAAGAGAGGGAGGTGGGGTGGTATATCAAGAGTGGGGGAGGGAGGGAGTGAGTGAGTGGGAGAGAGATAAAGAAAGAGACACAGAGAGACAGAAAATAAAGAGAGGGAGGTGGGGTGGTATATCAAGAGTGGGGGAGGGAGGGAGTGAGTGAGTGGGAGAGAGATAAAGAAAGAGACACAGAGAGACAGAAAATAAAGAGAGGGAGGTGGGGTGGTATAGAAAGAGTGGGGGAGGGAGGGAGTGAGTGAGTGGGAGAGCGATAAAGAAAGAGACACAGAGAGACGGAAAATAAATAGAGGGAGGTGGGGGAGAATAGAAAGAGTGGGGGAGGGAGGGAGTGAGTGAGTGGGAGAGCGATAAAGAAAGAGACACATAGAAACAGAACAGAAAGAAAGGGAGGTGGGGGAGTATATCAAGAGTGGGGGAGGGAGGGAGTGAGTGAGTGGGAGAGAGATAAAGAAAGAGACACAGAGAGACAGAACAGAAAGAAAGGGTGGTGGGGGAGTATATCAAGAGTGGGGGAGGGAGGGAGTGAGTGAGTGGAAGAGAGATAAAGAAAGAGACACAGAGAGACAGAAAATACAGAGAGGGAGGTGGGGAGTATAGAAAGAGTGGGGGAGGGAGGGAGTGAGTGAGTGGGAGAGCGATAAAGAAAGAGACACAGAGAGACAGAAAATAAAGAAAAGGAGGTGGGGGAGTATAGAAAGAGTGGGGAGGGAGGGAGTGAGTGAGTGGGAGAGGGATAAAGAAAGAGACACAGAGAGACAGACAATAAAGAGAGGGAGGTGGGGAGTATAGAAAAAGTGGGGAGGGAAGGAGTGAGTGAGTGGGAGAGCGATAAAGAAAGAGTCACGTAGAGACAGAACATAAAGAGAGGGAGGTGGGGGAGTATATACAGAGTGGGGGAGGGAGGGAGTGAGTGAGTGGGAGAGCGATAAAGAAAGAGACACAGAGAGACAGAAAATAAAGAGAAGGAGGTGGGGGAGTATAGAAATAGTGGGGGAGGGAGGGAGTGAGTGAGTGGGAGAGCAATAAAGAAAGAGTCACATAGAGACATAACAGAAAGAAAGGGAGGTGGGGGAGTATATCAAGAGTGGGGGAGGGAGAGAGTGAGTGAGTGGGAGAGAGACAAAGAAAGAGACACAGAGAGACAGAAAATAAAGAGAGGGAGGTGGGGGAGTATATCAAGAGTGGGGGATGGAGGGGTGAGTGAGTGGGAGAGCGATAAAGAAAGAGACAAATAGAGACAGAAAATAAAGAGAGGGAGGTGGGGGAATATAGAAAGAGTAGGGGAGGGAGGGAATGAGTGAGTGGGAGAGAGATAAAGAAAGATACATAGAGAGACAGAACAGAAAGAAAGGGAGGTTGGGTAGTATATCAAGAGTGGAGAGGGAGGGAGTGAGTGAGTGGGAGAGAGATAAAGAAAGAGACACAGAGAGACAGATAATAAAGAGAGGGAGGTGGGGGGTATAGAAAGAGTGGGGGAGGGAGCGAGTGAGCGAGTGGGAGAGCGATAAAGAAAGAGTCACATAGAGACAGAAAATAAAGAGAGGGAGGTGGGGGAGTATATCAAGAGTGGGGGAGGGAGGGAGTGAGTGAGTGGGAGAGCGATAAAGAAAGAGACACAGAGAGACAGAAAATAAAGAGAGGGAGGTGGGGGAGTATATCAAGAGTGGGGGAGGGAGGGAGTGAGTGAGTGGGAGAGCGATAAAGAAAGAAACACATAGAGACAGAACAGAAAGAAAGGGAGGTGGGGGAGTATAGAAAGAGTGGGGGAGGGAGGGAGTGAGTGAGTGGGAGAGAGATAAAGAAAGAGACACAGAGAGACGGAAAATAAAGAGAGGGAGGTGGGGGAGTATAGAAAGAGTAGGGGAGGGAGGGAATGAGTGAGTGGGAGAGGGATAAAGAAAGAAACACATAGAGACAGAACAGAAAGAAAGGGAGGTGGGGGAGTATAGAAAGAGTGGGGGAGGGAGGGAGTGAGTGAGTGGGAGAGAGATAAAGAAAGAGACACAGAGAGACAGAACAGAAAGAAAGGGAGGTGGGGGAGTATAAAAAGAGTGGGGGAGGGAGGGAGTGAGTGAGTGGGAGAGAGACAAAGAAAGAGACACAGAGAGACAGAAAATAAAGAGAGGGAGGTGGGGGAGTATAGAAAGAGTGGGGAGGGAGGGAGTGAGTGAGTGGGAGAGAGACAAAGAAAGAGACACAGAGAGACAGAAAATAAAGAGAGGGAGGTGGGGGAGTATAGAAAGAGTAGGGGAGGGAGGGAATGATTGAGTGGGAGAGAGATAAAGAAAGAGACACAGAGAGACAGAACAGAAAGAAAGGGAGGTGGGGGAGTATAAAAAGAGTGGGGGAGGGAGGGAGTGAGTGAGTGGGAGAGAGACAAAGAAAGAGACACAGAGAGACAGAAAATAAAGAGAGGGAGGTGGGGGAGTATAGAAAGAGTGGGGGAGGGAGGGAGTGAGTGAGTGGGAGAGAGACAAAGAAAGAGACACAGAGAGACAGAAAATAAAGAGAGGGAGGTGGGGGAGTATAGAAAGAGTGGGGGAGGGAGGGAGTGAGTGAGTGGGAGAGAGATAAAGAAAGAGACACAGAGAGACAGAACAGAAAGAAAGGGAGGTGGGGGAGTATAAAAAGAGTGGGGGAGGGAGGGAGTGAGTGAGTGGGAGAGAGACAAAGAAAGAGACACAGAGAGACAGAAAATAAAGAGAGGGAGGTGGGGGAGTATAGAAAGAGTGGGGGAGGGAGGGAGTGAGTGAGTGGGAGAGAGACAAAGAAAGAGACACAGAGAGACAGAAAATAAAGAGAGGGAGGTGGGGGAGTATAGAAAGAGTAGGGGAGGGAGGGAATGATTGAGTGGGAGAGAGATAAAGAAAGAGACACAGAGAGACAGAACAGAAAGAAAGGGAGGTGGGGGAGTATAGAAGAGTGGGGGAGGGAGGGAGTGAGTGAGTGGGAGAGAGATAAAGAAAGAGACACAGAGAGACAGATAATAAAGAGAGGGAGGTGGGGGAGTATAGAAAGAGTGGGGGAGGGAGGGAGTGAGTGAGTGGGAGAGCGATAAAGAAAGAGACAAATAGAGACAGAACAGAAAGAAAGGGAGGTGGGGGAGTATATCAAGAGTGGAGAGGGAGGGAGTGAGTGAGTGGGAGAGAGATAAAGAAAGAGACACAGAGAGACAGATAATAAAGAGAGGGAGGTGGGGGAGTATAGAAAGAGTGGGGGAGGGAGGGAGTGAGTGAGTGGGAGAGAGATAAAGAAAGAGACACAGAGAGACAGAACAGAAAGAAATGGAGGTGGGGGAGTATAGAAAGAGTGGAGAGGGAGGGAGTGAGTGAGTGGGAGAGAGATAAAGAAAGAGACACAGAGAGACAGATAATAAAGAGAGGGAGGTGGGGGAGTATAGAAAGAGTGGGGGAGGGAGGGAGTGAGTGAGTGGGAGAGAGACAAAGAAAGAGACACAGAGAGACAGAAAATAAAGAGAGGGAGGTGGGGAGTATAGAAGAGTAGGGGAGGAGGGAGTGAGTGAGTGGAGAGCGATAAAGACAAATAGAGACAGAACAGAAAGAAAGGGAGGTGGGGGATATATCAAGAGTGGAGAGGGAGGGAGTGAGTGAGTGGGAGAGAGATAAAGAAAGAGACACAGAGAGACAGATAATAAGAGAGGGAGGTGGGGGAGTGAAAGAGTGGGGGAGGGAGGGAGTGAGTGAGTGGGGAGAGAGACAAAGAAAGAGACACAGAGAGACAGAAAATAAAGAGAGGGAGGTGGGGGAGTATAGAAAGAGTAGGGGAGGGAGGGAGTGAGTGAGTGGGAGAGCGATAAAGAAAGAGACAAATAGAGACAGAACAGAAAGAAAGGGAGGTGGGGGAGTATATCAAGAGTGGAGAGGGAGGGAGTGAGTGAGTGGGAGAGAGATAAAGAAAGAGACACAGAGAGACAGATAATAAAGAGAGGGAGGTGGGGGAGTATAGAAAGAGTGGGGGAGGGAGGGAGTGAGTGAGTTGGGAGAGAGACAAAGAAAGAGACACAGAGATACAGAAAAGAAAGAAAGGGGGATGCGGGTGTATAGAAAGAGTGGGGGAGGGAGGGAGTGAGTGAGTGGGAGAGAGTTAAAGAAAGAGACACAGAGAGACAGAAGAGAAAGAAATGGAGGTGGGGAGTATATAAAGAGTGGGGAGGGAGGGAGTGAGTGAGTGAGTGGGAGAGAGATAAAGAAAGAGACACAGAGAGACAGAAGAGAAAGAAATGGAGGTGGGGAGTATATAAAGAGTGGGGAGGGAGGGAGTGAGTGAGTGGGAGAGAGAGAGAGAGAAATAGAGACAGTTGGGTTAGGGAAAGATATTAAAAATAAACATGTTTAGATTTCTTGATAAAGATCCAAATATTAATGAGCAGACGACTCGATTAACATGACTAAAGCATGTAAGCCAATACAGAACATTTAATGAGCAATTTGAGAGACATCAGTACATCAATCAGCTAAAATGTATCTTACAAACAAACATGAACAAAATATTAAAAGAGAAGATAGGCTGGACAGGGGGGCTGAGGATCGGGTCTGAGATTCAAAAATGTAAGAGAGCAGACAGGATTTGAAGACAAAGAGATAAAACATGGAGAAGAAAGAGAGATAGACTGGAAGAAACAACGAGGAGCAGATGGAATCTATGAGATCTTATTTCACTTTATCGTGCAATTCGGCGGCACGCATCCACCTGAATATACACAGGAATGCAAAAACAAGAGGTATTAATAAAGATAGAGAGAGAGTATTATCATGTGCCACACAATCGAATGAACCAATAGAGAAACGCTGAGAAAAGGAGACAGAGAGTCAGATATAAAACAGAAAGAGGGAAAAGAGAGAGGACAGAAGAAGAGATCTTAAAGAAGAGTTCGAGGGGCATTGAGGAGAACAGAGAGTCAGAGAAATAGAAGTCAGACAGGCAGGCAGAAATGGAGGCACAAACAGAAAGATAAGGCCAACGTGTAGAGAGAGAGAGAGAGAGAGAGAGTGAGAGAGAGAGAGGGGGCGTGCGTGCGTGCGTGTGTGTGTGTTACAGTCAAGAGAGATAAAGGGGAATGGAGGAGATGCGGATGAACAGATACCATATTTTCGAGATCTTTCGCGACCCCGTGCGACTCGGCAGCAGGCATCCACCTGCAAATACATACGAATGCCAAAACAACAGGTATTATTTACAGATCCCATGGTACTGTCTTATTTATTCAGCATGGCCGAGTAAGAACGGAAAGGCATGTGGATTCGAAATGTCGTCATTCTGGCACTGTCCCGCTTTTAAAGGTAGTGTATCCCTTTTGCAGCCAACATCCATTTCTGTAGAATTTTGCAGGAATTATGAATAATCATGTCACGTTTGTCCTATCTGTGAAATTTAAACGTAAGCAGTGTCCTAGTATTCAAATTATGCAAGGAAACCCGTTTACTTTTTAGACTTTACTGTCAGACACTATTGCGTGACTGACTTCTTTTTTTCTTTGGTAATAACACACATAAACTTATAGGAGCTGTAACAAGCGCATTTGTCTACATCAATAACTAACTTCTTGTAATGGCCAAAATTAAACTGATTGAATCGTTGAGCAGCACAAAACGTAAACGACAATTCGGTACAAGGGTCTTAAAATCAGGGGGAAGATATAATTTAATCTTAGTAAATTGTGTTGGCGTGCAAATAGGATATAGTGCCTTTGATTTGGTTATTAATGTTATACACAGTTTTATTTTTGTTAATAGTTACAAGACTGATTTCCATTGGGGCCGTGTGAAACAATGTAAATACATACAAGCAAACATATCAATTTTTTTTTTAATGACAGTAGTACATCAAATGAGATATTCAAAACAAACAAGATATATTAGGATCAAAATAAATATATAAAAAAGTAACAATAGAATAGTACTGCCGGAAAAGAATATGTATTATGAATAAATGCTGTTGTAAATCGTTGTTCCATAATATCGTTGGGCCACCCATCTGTAAATCGCAATCAAAGGGTTGAGGGTTCGGCACCCGAGTCCTTTGGCAAGACATTAATTCACATTTGCCTTCATCTACCCGGGAGGATGTAAAAGTCCTTTTAATTTGCTCAGCACTGTGAGCGTCTTTAAAATGGCGCCTGGCTAGAACGCTAATTAGAAATTGGAAACAAATTATCCATACATTGTCGTTATTGTGTGCGGGCAGCGCCTGAATCCGATGACATGGGTTATCTCTGTAAAGCGCACTTTGGAGATGTACTTCTCCAAAGATCTAGGATTCTAGGGATAGGGTCAGGGTTGCAAGAGGGCTTTATTTCAGGTTTGGGGTTGAGGTTAGCGCAAGTTATTGTGTTTGGTTTTGGTCCATTGTTTTAGAAATCGGTTATTGTTCAAAATTGTCGCCGAAGCACGAGTCGTACAACCACCATAAGATATCAAAATTGATATATTAGCAGAGAAAGACTTACAGTTCTCTGTTGTGAGAAAGAATAAAATGCGCCACCTTTTCTCCCCTCCTCTTTTTCTCCTCTTTCTTCTTCATACAATAATGCTACAAAGGCCGTAATCAAAACGAGGTTCATGATTGTGAAACGCTCCCATTAGCTATTCGGCATTGATAAGATGAAATGGACGGATCGATTAGAGTTCACTTCTTGGAATTACTGCCGTCCTACTACCCACGTACGGGCCCTCGAGATCCATCGGATAGCATCTTATTTGGTTTCGAGAGACAGACGTGATAAGCATTCAAACAAGTATCCTCTCTGCATGATTAACTAACTCTCTCTCTCTCCTTCTCTATCTCTTTCTCTCTCTCTCTCTCTCTCTCTCTTTCCCTTGATCCCTCTTTCCATTTCCTGCTTTCGGCTAGTCGTCTGATACTCTTTTCAGATTGGACAGCCTTAAAACCTAACAACAACAACAACAATAACAACAACAAATGCCTCTTTCTCCACTCCATTTCCTCCGTATTTCTTTTCTTCCCCTTATTCTTCTTCTTCTTCTTTTTCTTCTCTCTTTCTCTCTTGCTCTCCCTCTCTCTCTCTCTCTATCTCTCTCTCCATCCCCCTTTCTCCCTACCTTCCTCTCCCTTCCCTTTCCCTCCGTCTCTCTTCCGTCCTCTCTCCATCTCATGCCACTCTCTCTGTCTCTCTCCGTCCCCTTTCCTCCCCCTCTCCCTCCTTTTTTCTCCCTCCATCCCCCTTTCTCCCTACCTTCCTCTCCCTTCCCTTTCCCTCCCACCCTCCCTCCCTCTCTCCCTCTCTCTCTCTCTCTATCTATCTATCGCTCTCTTCCGTCCTCTCTCTATCTCATGCCTCTCTCTCTGTCTCTCTCCGTCCCCTTTCCTCCATCTCTCGCTCTCCTTTTTTTCTCCCTCCATCCCCTTTCTCCCTACCTTCCTCTCCCTTCCCTTTCCCTCCCTCTCTCTTCTCCCTCTCCCCCTCTCTCTCTCTCTCTCTCTCTCTATCTATCTATCTCTCTCTTCCGTCCTCTCTCCATCTCATGCCACTCTCTCTCTCTCTCTCCGTCCCCTGTCCTCCCTCTCTCTCTCCTTTTTTCTCCCTCCATCCCCCTTTCTCCCTACCTTCCTCTCCCTTCCCTTCCCCTCCCTCCCACCCTCCCTCCGTCCCTCCTTCTCTCCCTCCCTCCCTCTCTCCCTCCCTCTCTCTTCCTCCTTTCTCCCTTCTTCTCTGCCTACCTCCTTCCATCCATCTCACACTCTTCGGTCCCTCTTCAGCCCGTCCCTTAATCTCTCCCCCTAGGCCCTTCTGCTATTCCCCGTCTTCCTGTTTTGTCACAATCTCTTCTCTCGTTATTTCTTTGAATGTGGGGTGAAGTTCGCATTGAGTATTCTGAAGTGTAAGTTGAGGTTGATGAAAGATGTCATGCAAAGAAACCCAATCAAGGCGATGAGAAGTATGTGAGAGGAAATTGTCCCCGATAACTAGAGAGAGAGATGAGGGCAATATACCCCCTTGCGGGTCCGAGCCGAACTCGTGCATCTTTGCCTAGATCAATTCGATTTGATTTGATTTGATGCATTTATTTATTCACGGTAAAAGCCCAGTTTAGCTGTTAAATGGGACAATCGGGCAATGCATATACAATAAAAATTTAAAGTTAACATAAGAAACCATATATCATATCAAGAATAACAAAATAGTATAATTACTGATGACACACCGAGTAGAGATAAATTACATGAGTTCGAATACATGTATACGTAAACACAAAATTCAAGAAATGAATTATCTTTGATAGCCATCAAATGCAAAAAAAATCCACAAGCCTAACAATAATGCTTTTTAAAGACAAAAATGTATGTGAGTGAAATTGTAGATACATTTAGATGTTCCATGCATGGGATGAACCAATATTACAGGGTGTAGTGTTGTAGCTAGGGGCACGGGGTTATATGCCCCC
Source organism: Strongylocentrotus droebachiensis (assembly GCA_035222895.1). NCBI lineage: Eukaryota > Metazoa > Echinodermata > Echinoidea > Camarodonta > Strongylocentrotidae > Strongylocentrotus > Strongylocentrotus droebachiensis. The sequence continues at coordinate 437,105 of JAVYIG010000772.1, read as the reverse complement.
TCTACGAAGCGGCACCAAAACAAAAACGTTAACAAAAAAGTATAGAGTACAGAGGACAGGGGGGAAGAAGGAGAGGGAAAGGACATGTGAAAAGAAGACGACGCCCCTCCCACATTCTGTGTTCCTTATTGCTTCGTTTTCTCACATTTCATTTATCAATTAATACCGGTATCCCCCTCCCAATATATAGAGTCCTTTCAATGGGGAGAGGGGAGAGGAGACACTTTCGAATGTTACGTCTCCCCGCATTAGCGATCACAAATCGATTTTATTTTGTTGAATTTATTGACGCCAGGATAAAGAGATTTTAGCACTTATCTAAATAAATTTAATTTTTCATGTATCCTCCTATAATACAGAATGACATTCGTGGTCGAGTGGATATGTCACCAGACTGTAGATAGCAAGGTCCGCGGTTGAAGTCCCGCCGCGGCACTAATGTCCTTTGGCAAGACATTAATCTACATTTGCCACACTCGACCCAGGTGAGGTAAATGGGTACCTGGTAGGATTATTCCTTTAAATGCACTGTGTGCTGATAATGGCTGCCGGAGCTAAAGCTAGGGTAATAATTCCAAAGCTCTATGAAGCGCATAGGAACGTTATAATAATGTGATGAACAGCATATTAGTATTGTATTCTAAATTGACGAAATGATCGAAAAGATGTACCATTTTATTGTTTCAACATAATGACTATTAATTGGAAGTTTGATTCTTGGATAAGATAAAGAAAAAGTAGAATTTGTTGAGCTTTCTCATTGGTTTACGACTATATTAATTGGAACAATATCGTAGTAGAACCGACACAGTGTGTTCTTTAAAAGCTCACAAATATGACAATAAATGATTTCCTAATACTTTAGACCAAATGTTAACGCCTAAGGCTAACGTAGTCCCATGCATGTACCCGATTCTGTGATCAAACCGTTTGTAATTTTCTGGACATTTCCGTTCACAATTGCAATTTTACTTGCTCGACCAGGACTAAGCATAATCTTGAAATATTATAAAATGGCATTTCAATCTTCGATAATGAGCTGAACCAAAACTACAGAGTGCCTTCAACTATTTGGAGAACCTTTAACGCCGTTCACATACTCTGTAATATCTTGTCGTCCCCCTGTCTATACACAATCAGCAGCGTAATAGCATATCGATCATAACAATCTCACCGTTCCACGGATTACGTGGAACAAGTGAGGGCTTCTGAAATTGTTGTTTACTTGTGCTACTCAGATCAGGGACAATACTTGTCATGGAGACATGCCCAAGATAATAACTGTAGGAGCCAGCAATAAGCACTCACAGTCGCTCTTCAGGACTCATGAATCGCAAACAAGCCCCCTAGAATCACCTACTTAGGCAGGCGATCGATTTTAATGAAATTTCCACTGCCTCTCTTTCCCGCCGCCGCAATAGGTTGGCCCGTTGCCTAGCAACGAATCAGTCTGTATGGCGGCATGATTGTCAATACTTACGTAAATCCGATGATTTTTCTTATTCAATTGTTGCCCATAATTCGTATGTGGATGTCTGGAAATTGTATTTACATTGGCGTTGATTCCCATGGGCGGCTATTACATCACGCTGTGTTAGAATAATGTCACTTTAGAACATTCTTTATTCATATACAGCCCTTGTGAAGGCTCTGTTGTTTACATCGCCCAAAGTGATAAGGAATAATTAGTCCTATTTGTTTTCGGGACAGAATATCATTGTATTATATCGATAAAATGATAATACCAGAACTACTAACACCATATTCCGATCTTTGCGTGAAAGAATATTGTGCCGCCGCGCAGTATCAAATAGATTCATAATTAAACCCAAATTGTATGTTATGCCTAGCTATGGATAAGCATGCGGTATGCATACGACCCCTGCGGCGACATATCACCTTTAAGATTCCTTAACTGATATTATATCTGAGCGAGGATCAATGCTGGTAAAGCAGTGGCGGGTCCAGGGGCGCGGGGGGGGGAGGGGCACGCCCCCCCCTTTTGTTTTCATATTCACCTGACACACCTACAGTAAACGGAAGGAAAGTGTGACCCTCTAATCGTGTTCTTGCCCCCCCCCCACCCCTTTCTGGTATTTTTTCGGATTCCTGCCCTATCCTCTTCTGAATAATCCTGGATCCACACGAGGTGAAGAGCATTTTAATCTAAAGGATTATTTCTTATGAAAATCCACTCATCGATCAAAGTATTTTCCGAATATAATATATATCTTACGTTTCACAGTATTCGGATTTCTTAATTTTTTCTCAAAAGCTTCGGAGCAAGATGTTTTATTTTTTGCTACGATTTTCGATGATTCCACATTTATCATTAAACCTTCCATAACAGACAAATAAATTCAAATTGAAATGTCACTAAAAGCTGGAATACATCACATGGCTATTATGAGACTTGAATCCTCCATCAGTTGTTTGTTTGTTTGTTTGTTGTTGTTATTGGGGGGGGGGGGTAATCTGTCTGGTTATCTATTTATTTTTATTTTTAAAAGGACAAGAGTCATTATTTCAGCGTAATTATTCTGTTGCCGTTGTCATATCTTTCTCTCTATTTCCTTTTACTCGCTCCCCCACTAACTCTCTCTCTCTCTCTCTCTCTCTCTCTCTCTCTCTCTCTCTCTATATATATATATATATTGTCCTCTCTTTCTCTCCCCTCTATCTCTTCTTCGAACATTGACATTATTTTATCCGATAATCTAATCACAACCTTGAATTAATAATTCCACTATTCAATTACATGTAACCCATGCTGAATGGCAACTTTATCTAATGACGGCCTCTCTACCCACGTGTGTTTTGGCATTGACTCGCCCGACGTAAGTAAATTGGCTTTCATACAGTGAACGTTTCCTGCGACCTTCGACCTTTATGATTGTTGTTATTCTGTAGAGCGTGAATCCGATCTCATGCAGGGCGGGCTTCCGGTACAAGAAGCAGGTGAGTGTACAGGTGAAATCGAAGTGTTGCCTTTTACGAAAAGCAGTGACCTTTAGCGTGGATATTTACAAACATTTGGCATGTCGAAGAGCATCAAAGTGTTGGCGTTACAAACGGGGATAGAGCTGGGAGGCGTATAGGTGGGGCGGGGGATGGCTAGCTTGCGCCATTTAACATTAAATTTATTTCCCTCCCCCCACAGACACCCTCACACACACACACACACACACACATAACAAATAGCAACAACGACGACGGCGGAGGACATCAGCAAGAAATAACTATAACAAAAACGACACGCCATTCTAGACTTCTAGCATGTTGTTATGCCCTTAATGCTAATATGCACGTGTATGAAATAATGTAGGATCCTTATTCATTTATAATCCTTTCCATCACCCCCCCCCCCCCATACAAAAGATAATAATGATACTAAAAAAAATAAAAGAAAAAATAATGAATAGTCAACCCACGGGAATATTCCTATTGAGGCCGTCCGCAATCAAAGGAAATTCCTCCCCTAGGTGAAAAGGTACCCCCTTGTTTTCTCTACCTAACGTCCAATAATCCACCTATGAATGATCGATCTAAAGCAGATATGAACATGACAGTTCCCAGTTCTAGCGTGCGATAAGCGAAGATGTCGTTATCAGCACTAGCGTAACCAGACTTGATAAATAGGAGGGGGCAGACTTGGGATGACATAGCTATATACACTATGAATATGACGGACAAAGAAAGAGGACAAAATATACAGTTTCTCATTCTACCCTCACCAATTGCTGTGGTAGACAAAAGAACATCCCTTCACTGCTGCTATTATGTAAAAATGTGTAGAACAGGTGAATATGCATGTGACACCTGTTCTACACATTTTTACATAATAGCAGTGAAGGGATGTTCCTTTGTCTACCTGAGGAACTGTATATTTTGTCCAATTTGTCCGTCATATTCATAGTGCTTGTTATACAGGAGAGGGGCAGACTTGGGATGACAAAGCTACATAGGATAGTGGTATAGGGTTGGAGTCTTGACTTCTAAGTTCTAAGGATGAGCATGAGAAGGGGATTATCATCCCTCGTGCCCCCTGGCTACGGTGTTGTGTAATCAGAGAAATGTTCGGCGTTTTAATGAAGGCAGCGCATCGTAGGAAAATGTGAAGAGATATATTATAGTGTAAACTTATAGAGCGCACACACCGTCCAGGGACGCTATATTTGCTGATTATAAATTATCGGGAGGACTTTCGCAATATCAACCTAAGGAAATTTAAATCGACCCGTCAATCACGATTGGAATTGTGTGAATATTGCTATGACGTTTTACGTAATCTAAGCATGATTTCTATAACAAACAGGCCTATTACAGGGTATTGAAATTTTTCCGGAGTTCAATTCTCGAGAGTCGTTTTTCCATTGTTCATATTATTTGCATTTACTTCCATTTGTATGTGATTAATACATACCCCTATACACTTGCGTTTATGAAAGGGGAACAAAACGTTGATGTACAATAATTATGTCGATGATAATTTATTAAAAAATCAGTCGTGTTTTAAAGGCATTGTTGTGGTAATTAATGACATACAACATATTGTTGTATAAGTATAGAAAATACGAGCTTATTATACAAGGGTAGCGTGACTGATTTTTAATAATTCGTCAAGCGTATTATGTGTGAACTATAATTAAACAAATTAACAAAGATCGCAATTTGCGTTTCGCGGCAAGTCCTGATACATTCGTAAATTCAACACTTTATTCAAATATGCCGTACAATGTTGCTGACTGTGGACAAAGTTGGTTCATCCATGGATTCCCATCGTTTATGCTACTACAAGAAATCTCTTTTCAAGGGTGAAAAGGGACTGTCCCTAGGAGCATTTACACTGCAAGCAAAATAAACATCGGTTTGCTTGCTCTAAACAAATTCCAGTGAATTATTTGATTATATCACGTGACTCTCCTCGCTTCCATGCTATCGCTTACAGACTAGCGACAAGTAGCGCATACCCAATTCACCCCCAAAAAGAATTAGAAGGAACCAACGGTCGTTGTTTTTTGTAGATTTTACCAGTGGTGAAAAAAATGATGGTTTTCAAATTATTTTTCTGTATTTCTGCGTTGTAAATGGGCTTCCTGGATGTCAATCGTCGATCTTTCCTCCTCATTGATGCTCTCTCAAAGACCAGATTCTCGGATGCTCCTCGGATGAGTACTGAGTTTTGAGTGAAGCTTTGAAGTGGACATTCGTTTCCATCGTTTATGCTATACTACAAGAAATCCCTTTTCTTTTCAAGGGTGGAAAGGGACTGTCCCTAGAAGCATTTACACTACAAGCATGAACAAAATATCGGTTTGCTTGCTCTAAGAAAACACCAGTGTGAAATATTTGATTATATCACGTGACTTTTCTCGCTTCCGTGCTATCGCATACAGAGTAGTGACAAAAGGCACATATGAAATTCACCACCGAAAAAAAATTCAGAACACACGGAAGGTTGTTGATTTTTTGTCGGTTTCACCAGTGGTGAAAAAAAACTGATGGTTTTCAAATCATTTTTCTTTTCTGCGTTGTGAATGGGCCTCCTGGTTGTCAATCGATGATCTTTCCTTTTTATTGATGCTCGCTCAAAGACCAGATTCTCGGAAGCTCCTCGGATGAGTACTGAAGGACACTCGATGATTTGTCTGAATAATCCTTGAATAGAATGCACCTGAACAGAACAGGTGACGTTCCTTTTTTTCTAAATTACCATATATCATCATATTTCTCATAGAATGTCATGAATATGACACGGTCTGGCCTTGACAATTGACAATCGCAGCTGGCACGGTGTACACGTGACCCCCCCCCCCCCCCCATCTTCCCCGAACAAAATAATAAGTCTAAATAAGACATGAGATAGAACAAATGAAAAACATTCAAATCTCGCTTCTCTCCTGACACACCCCGTTAGTGTCTACATACATAAATAAATAGTGCAGGGTACTCATCTATTAAAATTTATATATTTTTAATAAATCATCGGGAGAATATACCTGCCCTGGCAATGGTTACTAATGTTCCCCTTTTATAATCCTAGATGTCCATTAGAGCATTGTTTCGTTGCCTTGTAACACTATCATTTGTCGCCATTACTCATTTGATAGAACATGAACATAGTAGCATGGTTACAAGTAGTTTTTTTTTCCCGAAGGTTAATAATTCCGAACGTCCGTTTTCCAAAGGTTCGTTATTCCGAAGGTCCATTGGTCCGGAGGTTCGTGATTCTGAAGGTTGATAATTCCGAAAATAAAAAAGGGTTCATCATCGGTAAATAAAAATAGTTTCACAATTCCGAAAATGAAAAAGGGTTCATAATACATATATGAAAGTAGGGGCATTTTCAATATTATTACCCCTTAATTCATTATCGGAATTACAGAGCCTAGGCCTATTTAAATTTCGAAGCTATAAACATCATTTCCTTTTTGCAATAATGAACCATATTACATCTTTAGAATAACGAGCCTTCGGAGTAATGCATGAAACTTTAATTTGTTAAATTAAGAAATCCGAGGTATTTCAAATTTGTGTTTATGAATTACGAGCCTTCAGTAAAGCGAGCATCAGCCCCCCCCCCCCCCTCAATCACGATGCTGTATTCACTGCATTAGTACGTTTCGATTAGGCGGACGCAAGCGCGTAGCCAGGATTTCATTTTAGGGGGGGCGGTATTGAGCACAGGGGGTGGGTGCAGGGAGGGGGAAGAAGACGATACGTTGTACCTTTCTCGACTCATAATCCTTGTATAAATTTAGTCCGCCCCTCCTGCGCATAGCGCGGAAGCTTTTACGCATTATTAGACAAAGAAGACGATTCGTTGTACTTTTCTCGACTCCTAATCCTTATCTGTATTCAGTCCCCCTCCCGCGCGAAGCGCGGAAGCTTTGACGTTTCATTAATTTATTAGAGGAAGAAGACGATTCGATGTACCGTTCTCGACTATTAATTTATCTCAATTCAGTTTCCTCCCCTCACGCGCAAAGCGCATAAACTTTGAAGTTTCATTAAATTATTAGAGAAAGAAGACGACTCGAAGTACCGTTCTCGACTCTTAATCCTTGTCTGAATCCAGTCCCCCCCCCCCCCCTCCTCCTGCGCGAAGCGCGGAAGCTTTGACGTATTATTAGACTAAGAAGAAGATTCGTTGTACCTTTACCGACCCTTAATCCTTATCTGTATTCAGTCCCCCTTTTTCGAAGCGCGGAAGCTTTGACGTTTCATTAAATTATTAGAGAAAGAAGACGATTCGTTGTACGGTTCTCGACTCCTTTTCCCTTTTTCTTCCTACGTCCTCTTACTTTTTTTCTTCTCTTTCTCTCTCTTTTTTCTTTTTTGGCCGGCGTTTTTTGGGGGGCTACCGCCCCCACCGCCCCCCCCCCCCTGGCTACGCGCCTGGGCGGACGTAAACGCCCCAATCCATTGAAGATTTGAAAGGAAACATAGTTTTTTAGGACAACAGGGATTCGGTTTTTAGATGGCCACATTTGTAAATCCTAAAAAGTTTTGTCTTTGCATTGCCATGAAACATACGCATTCATTATCATGATTATGATTTGCCCCATCAATTGCAATTAAGAAGCAAAAAAACAAAGACAAAAATGAATACAAAATGTAAAAAAATATAACTTGTTATCCAAGTTGTGAGGAGGTTTCTTTCGAGAGACCCATTGTCATTCCTTTTTCATTTATCATACTATATGTGCGTACAACAAAATAAATATTATAGTTCGCGATGATGAATTTCTGGAATTTCGTACAATAATAGCAAGATTTCATTTAAGATGGATTTATATTCATAAAATAATCATACCGCTACGTCATCGTGTACGCAAATCTTCATTTCCAATCTCCACGCATGCAGATCGTGGATGGATTACTAGCTCTCCGATTCTGATAAAACTTCCTTCTTCGATCAATAATTGGACACGGTTCATGCAATATGCATCGGGTATCTCTCGTGTAAAGCATCCCCTTTTCTTGGAATATTGAATATGTATGAAAGTGAATGACGGATGTGAGTTTCTGTTACTGATGACTTCCAAGAAAGAGGAAAGAAATACGTTAGGAACGCAATCGGTTTATAATAATGCACAGACACCTGTGACGCTTCCGGACTTTGCATTGCGGCCGAGTTGAAATTCCTGAGATTAATGGCCATGAATTGTAAAGTTTAAACAGCAGTTTAATAATTACTTACCTCACAATAATTTCCTCACTTTATTGAATTTTCAGGTAAAATATTCGGAGGGGGATTCTTGGTCGATTTTTTTTTTAGAGGGGGGGGGGCGAATTACCCCTTGCCCCTTTTCAAATACTCTATTCCAAACGCTATTCAGCGTGACCCGTACTATGGCACTATGCATTTATTTAAAGGCGGAATCCTGAAATAGTGTCCTGACGTCCCTTGCAGAAATATCAACTTATCTGTTTCTTACCTTGCGAGAAAGCATAGCGAGTGAAGAAAACGTTGACAATTTTTATAGTGACAATGTCATTTCCTCATAAAAATATACTTAATAAGATGCCCGAATAGAGCTAATTTCAAAATTATTGGAGACTGTATCCCTTGATATAAAATGACTTGGTTATTGAAGTCACAGATTAACCCAACACATAATGATAATTGATTTCGCATATTGAGAAAAGCTCAAGTAATTCAGTAAGAAGCCATGTGATGTACACAAAATAAAATCAAAAATCAATACAAATAAAAACATTTTACAAACTAACGACGATGATGACGAGATTACTACAAGTAATCAGAGCACCTAAACGTATAAAGATATAGAATTATGATGTTAAGATGACTTGAGTAGAGTACGTATTGATCACTCAATAATAATGGAAAGGAAGAGTTTCTTCCTCTGCTACTTGACAATCATGATAATTCCATTATTCCAATGCCAAACTAATCTACGAACGGAAGCAATTATATAAATTGTGCTTTTTACAAAGGCGGATGAGTTCGTCAGCTAAAAAGACGTGACCGGTAAGGTGGAACCGGTCATCAACAGACGACCTTCCATACCTTCTTACATGAATCTATGACCTAGGTGATTACGTAATTAAGGGGGGATTGGTGATGATGATGAGAGGTTACGCCGTAGAGAGTTGCTACCTTGACTTTCTTGCTCTGAGGAAGTGAATGAATAGAGTATTTTGAGGACTTGGTTGACAAGGACCATGTGATTAATTTTCTCTTTTTTCTCATTTTCATTTCATCTTATTCAGTTATGAACTCATTTTGTCATAGTCGTTTAGATAACTGTACGAACAATCACTGTGAACATAACGGACAAAGAAAGCGGACAAAATATACAGTTCCTCAGGTAGACAAAGGAACATCCCTTCACTGCTATTATGTAAAAAGAAATGTGCAGGAAATACAATGCAGGATTGAAAGCAGAAGGGACAAACAAAAAAGTGTTGCATATTATCCGCAAATCAACTATTGTCAGCACTTTTTCCACACTTTTTTGTCTATTGAAATCATGAATTCATGCTTGAATTAAGGACTGAAGATTAAAACCGCAAACAGAATCAATCGACATGAGATTCGTGAGGAAAAATTATATTTCTCCGAGAAGCGTGTTCATTATTCCTTATAGTCAGCTTCAAATAAATCTATATTGATATTTCCTAGTACGTCATGTTAAACTTTTTTTTATTATTTGTGTATGTTGCAGCAGGGCGTCATGGTAATGCAGTTATTTATAACTGGATGACCTACCCTGTTTTTTTTAAAGAAGACATGAATAAATAAATAAATTTAATAAATATTGCTGTGCTATTCGTATACCCATAAATGTTGTATAGACTACTTTACTTCAGGTATTTTACCTCGTGCTAAAAACCTGTTTGTGTATCATGTTGCTGAAATTACCTTAAAAAATGCAATTTTACATCGAACGTGCAAACAAGGTGATTTCATATCTTATGCTGACGACCGAAATATTTTCGCTTTGACTAAAGAAAGACACGTAATTAATATGATACTGATGATGATCATGGGCGTCGATCCTTTTTTGATACATTATTGTTCAGGGGATGAATGGATAGATCCCCCAGAACAATAGTTATAAATTACAGATCGACGCCCACTAATAATTGATGATGATCATCATCATCATAGTCGTGTAGTCGTCGTTATATACGAAATGAAATTTAGTAGTTGTAGAAGTAGTAGTAGAAGTAGTATGAATAGTATATAATATCATTATCATCACCATCGTCATTACTGTGGTGTAATAGTAATAGCAAAAGTAACTAAAGTAATAGTAGTAGCCGTAGTAGTTGTAGTAAGTGTGGATAAATTGGGAGAAAGGGATCGAGAGGGAGACGGAGAGACAAAGACAGAGAGAGGAGGAGAGAGACACAGAGAGAGGGGGCGAATGGAGGGGAAGAGAGATGGATACTGAGTAAAGAAGCAAAGTAGATAGGGGAAAGAGAGAGAGAGGGGGGGCGGATAGAGATACAATGACAAAACTAAAGTTAACAGCATGCAGCGCGGCCAAAGGACCTTCGGGTTCTAATACTTGTAAAAATGTTATGTCATAAAATGTAAACAAGCTCAACCATTTTGGATTTTGAAAAGAAAGCGAAGTGGGGGAGGCAAACATGTAGACAATAATTATTTCAAAATAACGTAATAACAGTTTTTGTTGTTATTTTTGGATGGCAGCATCTTCTCCACACCCCCGCTCATGAACGCATCCTTAAAAGATGTGCACTGCCGTACTCATGTCATTGTGCCTTATATACCCGGGGAAAACTAGAGCATTAGAAATTACTCGTACAGTAATTAGAAGTGCTAATGCAATGGTGGTTTGTATATATAGGCTTGGCGAAGTGCATGACCGACGAACCTGCTATTTAGCATGTTATACTAATTGCCAATTACACTGAGCGCGAGACACACTAATGATTATGAGTGGTTCGAGCAACGAGGGCATTTGTCAAATACCATTTCTTCTCCTTGCATCTATTATGTCAACTTCTCTACCTCTTCACTACCTCTTCCTCCATCTCGTTTTCTCTCTTCTCCATTTTTTCTTGTTTCTTTTTCTCTCTCTACCCCCCCCCCCCCCCCCCCACACTCTTCCCGATCCGGAGTATACACTCTACAGCGGCCTCCTATTCAAGTTTCACTCTGTTATATTCTCGATCTCTGCGCCTTCTTTTCCTTTATTATTATTCACATCATTTTCTGGCACTACTTCATATAATTTGTTTGCATTCAGTACTCTCATCTATATCCTCCTCTCTCCCCTCCAGTGCCCCCTACTTTTATTCTTTCTGCATGACTCCCTTACTCCTTGCCTCTCTCTCGATTTAACTCGATTTATTTGGGGGTCTTCTCCTTCGCTCCCACCCCCCCCCCCCTCTCTCTCTCTCTCTCTATCTCTCTCTCTCCCTCTTTCTCTCTTTCTATTTCTTTTCCCATCAGTTTATCCTTCACAAGTTGATGTAGCATATTCTACACGTAGTCCACGGCCTCGTTGCTGAAATCAGTGTCGTGTCCTCTAAGCATACACTCGTACACCTTCACCCACTCAGACTAATAAACCGCCGCTACAATGATTGCTATAATCACAGCGAGATTGGCCTGATTAGGAGGAGAGAGGTGCACTGAGAGAGGTGCACTGAGAGAGGGAGAGAGAGAGAGATAGAGAGAGAATGGGACAAACGGGGGGGGGGGGGCAGAGAGGAGAGAATACATACAGTGAGTGAGAGAGGGGCATATGCAGAGACAGTGAAATGAGAGAAGAGAGAGCAAGACCGACAGAGACAGACAGAAATCAGTACTCCCCGATTAGTTTTGGCGACCGTTGCAGGTCACGGAACAATAATTTGTTATTCAAAAAAGGGTAACGCTGTCATGTTGCTTTTTCGATCATAATCCCAGATGATTTACCATCGTCTAAAGGTTTACACACAAAAATTCTCCGAACTCAAATGCCGGAAGATTTCGCTGGGACAGTGGAAGAATAGAGTGCTATAATGACGAGGCATAAGTCTTGAAACTAGCTAGAAAACAGCGAGATTTTGGCAACGTTCTCGGTTTTGAGTTTTGGGGGCGACGGTCGCTGTTTTGAGGGGGGAATCCAACCGACCGATCCATGTCCGGCACCTAAAGGGCAATTCAACATCTTTTTTTAGGCATAGTGTTGTGACAGGCGTGTGATCCATAGTCCTGTGACTTTTCCACAAAACAGTAAACAGTACCGCAACGAGGGGCCTTTAAAAGGAATAGGTCGAAGTTTCACACGACATCCCTTGAGGCTGGCTCTTAAAGCATCTCAAATCGTCGTCCTGGGTTCCGCCAGTCGACAGTATATCTGGTATAAGTTTCAGCATTCCATTTCTCACACACAATCAGCAAGTGAGAACTCTCGGAGGTCTGACAAGAGGAGAGGAGGATGTGTCATAAAAACACTTCTCTACGTCGCCCAATGTTTCAACTCCCTCTCTTATCACTTGTTTTGTTTCCTTTTCTTTTTCCGTTATTTCTCGTTGGAGGAATTCTGTTTCTTCATTTCAAATATCCCTGCTGCTTGCAACAAACAAAATAATATGACTAGCTAAAAGAAGGCATTGTATGGTAAAACAGAGGTAAATTCATTTCTTTCATAGCAGGAAGTTTTGTATAGCTCTTAAATTTGTGATTTTAATAAGACTGATATTTGAACAAATGAAACAACTAATTAAGATATAACGATATACTGTTTAAACAGGAAATATAGATGGATGGAAAAGGCGACATTTTAATTTTGATTTACACGAAAGGAAGGAAATTGCAAGAACAACATGTATTAAATTTGCTTACCAGAAAACAAGTCCGACAAAAATGCCATCATTTTCACAGTCCTAAATTCCATGAGTGTTTCAGAAAACGTGGGTGGGGTAAAAAAAATGGTTAGGGTTGCCTTTACAGGGTATGTGATCACACCGACTTTAAACATTTAAAAAGAGATTCGTTGGTAATTTCGAATGAAAAAAATGCCTATCTAAGCTTAACCCAGTCATTCATACCTTAAATCATATTGTTTTTTTCTGAATATTGTATTATTTTCTCAATTGTCTCTGTAGTTGGTTGAACCCAATTGTACTACAGGCTAAAAGCATTATGAATGTGTTTTTTTATTAGTTTTCCCATAATTTCTTTTTTCCTCCAGTTTACCAATTTCAAAATTGCATGCCGATTTCAAACTTGCATGCCGTATATTTATTTTACTGCCAACCACACGTTTCATTCGACTGTATTTACGCTTCCTATTTTTTTTTCAAACCCTTTTTAAGTATTCACAATCAATAGTACATGTACCTAAAATCAATTTAATCACGAAGAAATGCCAAATCGTTTAATTAAACAAGTATTCCATATTGCAGTAAATGTTAGTCTTCTGATGAATTGATTTATTATCTTTATTTCGTAGGGGAAGGGCTGAATTCTGTCAATTACTATTATTCATGTCATGTATTATTATTTCCAACAACAACCACATTACTACTAGTATATTACTTCTCTCTCTCTTTCTCTCTCTATCTCTCTCTCTCTCTCTCTATCTCTCTCTCTCTCTCCATGGTTCATAACCGGTGATCAACTCGAATGCTTGTATTTTTCTTTGGAAGCCATTTCTCCGTTTTAGACAGATTAATTCAATACATATTCAATGTGACATTATTTTGTCGTATAGGACAACTCGTAAATGTATATTTAATTAAATCTATACATTTATACACGTTTTTCATCTATGTTAATTTTTGTTTCATGTTATACCCTTATAATGATTAAGTTAAGTGTAGACCCTATGGCCCGAATTCACAAAGGAGGTTTGTCGACAAACCTTGGTTTATGTACGTCATAATTATGACGCGTTTTTTTACAAACCTGGGGGGTGTTTCACAAAGATCCTAAGTTGAACTTATCTCTAAGTTGGACTTAAAATTCATGGGAAGCCATTAGCATCCTTGAAAATATTTTGTAATTTTTTTTCAGAAGGCATAAAATGTTGATTCAAATCATTCATATTTTCTATTATCATGGGAGATTTCATGTTCTTGATGAGGAATTGATGAAAAGTCTAAAATATTCCAATTTTTGCTTTTGAATATATTTCAATTTAAGGCTTCAATGGCTGTCCATACTTTTTAAGTCCAACTTAGTGTTAAGTTCTACTTAGGATCTTTGTGAAACACTCCCCAGGTTTGTAAAAACGCGTCAGAACGCGTCATAATTATGACGGACAAAAACCTTGGTTTGTCGACAAACCTCCTTTGTGAATTCGGGCCTATATGTATATTTTCAATATTGTATTAGGCCTATGTTTTTGTTATTGTACATCTTTCTCGATTCAGCCGCTGCCTGTGACGGTGAGGCAGATCAAACCTTTATTTCAATTTAATTCCTAGTTCTACGGAAGTAACAGAAAAGAAAGAAAGAACGGGTCAGATTGGGTAAAGACAAATAAAGTTGTTTTTCTAATAATAATAAAAAATTATGAGCGGTACAAGAGACAAACAGAAAGAAAGAGAGAAGGGTGATTATAAATTACAAATGTATGATCTACAATATGTAAGTAAACTTTTAGGAAGATTTTTTTTTTTTTCTTCTTCAGTTTTCATACCGCCCAACATTTTCATACCGCTCAACATTTAGGTCAACAATAGAGAAATCTTCAATAGATTAAATTACGAAGAAGCAGACGTGTCAAATGACGTAGGCCTGGACGTGGGACACATGAATAAATCAATCTTTAGCTGAGAATGTAAACAAAATACAGCGATTAATGCATGCTTGGTATGGATTTTCTAAATGATTCTTACGTTCCAATAATGTACTCGGACAAAATCACGTTTCATAAGTTGTGACTTGTTCACAAATAAAGCGTTAAAATCAATAAATGCACCATGCGTTGCTGGCGGATAAAATCGCGCATCTGAAAAGGTGTTTCATCATCCATCCATCCAGCGAGAAAAACAGCTCTTGGCAAGTCCTAAATTGCCGCCAATATGGGGCAATAATTTATATGCAAAGCGACTCTGCGAGTCAGCTGGCCTGGCAGCGAGGAAAGAGAGGAGCGTGGAAAATAGTAATTGGGATGCTAGAAAATGGGAAACGGATTCGTCGCCCCGAGCTCCGCGGCGTTGAGATCGAGGTGCTGGGCTTTTTATTCTCTTTTCTGGCATTGATTGCAGACTTGAGAGCTGAAGAGTCCCGGGAAAACATATTCATGTCGTGTCACAATCATGCACCTGGAATGATTGGTCGAATAGGTGAATGTACCAATTCTTGGGGGATCAGGGGACATGCCCCCCCCCCCCAAAAAAAAAAAAACACCTGTAGAGAGTTGAGCGTAGTGAGTCTCTGTAGCAACTCCCCCCCCCCCCCCCCCCCCCCCCCCGTCTATGCGATGCCCTCCGAAAAACACGAGCACAAACAAATTATCAAAATTGAATGTCCGACGAGGAAGTAAAAAGAAAACGGGGAGACGAGTTTAGAAGAAAAAAATGGTATTGAAGAATAGGAAATAAGAAACGATGCATTAGGGTAAATAGTTAATCGTTGAGAAGAAATTGTGTGTATGCATTAGGTGCAGCTTCTCTCCCTCTTTCGTTCTCTCTCTCTCTCTCTCTCTCCATCCCCTTCTCTTTATATCCCTCTCTTTCTCTCTCATTCCCTCTATCTTTCTAAATCTCTATCTTTATGTATATGATATGTACATTATACATCTTCCTCTCTTTCTCTTTTTCATGTCTCTGTCTCTCTCTCTCTCTCTCTCTCTCTCTCTCTTTCTCTCTATCTATCTATCTCTCACTTTCTTTCCTAGATTTCTGCTTCTCTTCCTCTTCCTCTCTCCATTACTTGAATTCTATCTCTGAGAGTTTGAGTTCTTTCAACTATCATAATGACATTTTTATTATATGGATATCATTATGAACTTTTGTTATAATTAGGGCAATCAATCTCTCCTGCACAGCCAATGTGCGGAATAGTGGCGTATCAGATCATGACGATGGACAAATGTTTAAAATGATAATGATAATAATAATGATTATTATGATCATCATTATGATCATGACAAGGATGATAATATTAATGATGATGATAATAGTAATAACATTATTAATAAATATATAATAAAGGTAATGTTAATAATAACAATAGGTTCTTTTATATAGCGATCTTTATCATGTCTGTCTACTTAAACTACTGAGGCTCCACTAGTTATTACCCCGGCTTTAGTATGGCTGCTCAAATTTCAAAGAACGAGAGGAAAAACATTTTTTTCTTCAAATGAAAGAAAAACGAAAATAGCCTAAATCTTAAAAAGTCTTCCCCCCCCCCCCCCCCCCCCCTCCCTCCCCCCGTTTTGGGAAAGGGTCGTCATGAATGTTAGAGGTGAAAATGGTTCTGAAAAACTAACTTCAACCCTGATCCGGAAATATATAAAAACCTTATCGTAAACCCAACATAAAGCAGAATTCCAACTGTGACACTGTTTTCGGGACAAAAATGCCCCCCCCCCCCCCCTCCTTTGAAAGAATGTTTCATTCAAAATTTTAACTACATGGCAGTTTATTTCCGTGTTTACAGTTTTAACAGAAATCATTTTCAGATTTTAACTACACAGGATGTCCTGCTTTTTTTATTCATGACTAAAGTAATAACATCATAAAAGTAAACGTTTTTGAACTGAGAGTCTTTCTTATTAAAATGGTAACACGCCATTGCACAATTGCATTCGGTATCCATTTTAGGATATTGCTTCATACTTAAGAGGAATAGGCGTTTTGTGCATCGGCAATAGAGTACTTTGACCTGTAGACTTTGCCTCCCTGCCAAATTAGGGACACATTGTGTACATAGAACATTCTGATAGCGTTGATTAATTGACAATGGTAGTTGAAGTGTTTTAAACATGCATATACGCCTTATAAGTACAACAGTCACTCATGAACCAATACAATACAGTGTTTTAATTGGTCTGGAGAGGTAGCACGACGGTCATTGATTAGTCTAGTTTGTTTTAATGGGTGGAATTCAGTTGGAATAGCGGTGTGCAAGGAGTATTTTATTGTCATAACAACATACTCGATATTATGAACTCAAAGAGCTAGTTTGACACAATGTAATATGGGAAGACCGGAAGAGGGATAAAGAGAGAGATATAGCTGGTCCGGCTTTGCGGGGAAGTAGGGATAGATTAATTAAATTGAGTGGATATGGGGGGGGGGGGGGGGGGACATTAGAGAGAAATAGACAAAATCATAAAGAACATTGTAGTTGCAGAGGCTTTCGAAAAAAAATTACCCAAGGCAATAGACTGGTTTACTAACATATTCAAATTGTATCCTTTTAAACAAAGGTAGTTCTTGACAACATTAAAGCTTTCCCCGAGGCGTGCCCAACATAGCAACTGGTAATGTATGTAGACTGGATTTTAAGGTACTGTAGTTCATCTATTAATAACTGATAACAGGTTAATGGAATACCTTGTCACTATAGGTCTCCAGGAAAGAAACATTCATACATTTGAAACGTTAGTAACTGGTCTATTTTTACGGTCTTGTGCGTCACCTATCAACATGTGTGAACCTAATAATGAGATCTTACATCATCTCAACATGAAAGACAGATAGAGAGAGAAAGAGAGAGAAAGAGAGAGATAAGGGGTAGGGGAGAGAGAGGTTTATGGTTTGCCTCAGCATCTTTTGATCCAGAATCCTAGAGAAATAATGTGTTTAGCAGATGCACGTAAACAAAGAGCAAACATTCATGCACACATTGTTTCCATGTTTGCATGACCACATTTGACGCCAGGAATTTCGAAAGGGAATAAGCTTTACATTCCTGAAATTGGCAACACAGTGAAAAGTTCATACAATAATAATGGGTTCTTGTAAAGCGCTCATATCTGTCAGACTTGACACTCCTGGCGCTCCAAATTTATTACCCCACGCTCTAGCATTTCAAAGAACCCATTCCTGCTACGAACCCATTTACATCATTTTTTATCAAACGAAATTGGCAGGGTTTTACCAACATAGTTCATGAACATGCATTCTGCTTTCAGAGGTATGAAATTTACTGAAACAATGTAGCAATAAAAGAAAATATGCCTGTTGCCAATTTACTGAAACAATGTAGCAATAAAAGAAAATATGCCTGTTGCCAATTTACTGAAACAATGTAGCAATAAAAGAAAATATGCCTGTTGCCAATTTACTGAAACAATGTAGCAATAAAAGAAAATATGCCTGTTGCCAATTTACTGAAACAATGTAGCAATAAAAGAAAATATGCCTGTTGCCAATTTACTGAAACAATGTAGCAATAAAAGAAAATATGCCTGTTGCCAATTTGAAGAAGAAGTGGTAGTTGTTTTAACCCTTTACAAAATTCTTGTCCTGAAAGAGTAAGAAAATATATTTTTTGTGAATTCAGGCTACAAGCTTTCAATGAGAATTGAGTGGACATATATAGCAGTGACAAATACACATTGTTTGTATTTGGTTGTATTTTACTTTAATAGGTATTTCTCTCTGTATGGTCACATGATACAGAATAAAGTGTACATTATTTCAGAAAAATATATTTTGAAAAAGCCGGGTAAAATACAGAGGAGCAACAACTGAAAATGATATGTACATCTGATTATGTAAACAAAAGGATACTATTATGTTTTGTTAAACAGAGATATTCTTGGCTTTTTAATACAATAAATACAATGCCACATTAAATATAGTTAACTAAGTTATTCTTACCCATATGTTTTGTAATTTTTTTGATGTGAAAAATAGATTTTTGCCCAATTTTGTTTTCTTGAGAATGTGATATATTCAAGCTTATATCTAAAAGTATTCAACAAAGACCCTAATTCAACTAGTCCACCTTTCAATCTTGGGTTATGGGGGGGGGGGGAGTTGAAAAAGACATCAAATTCACCAGGCGTATGAATAATCTGGTTGTTAAAATCATTAGGTGCCTGCCGGAAGGGTGTTGGCATAGCAATTCCTAATAGTATGGTAATACCCTCCACTACATTAGGATAATCTTTGCTAAAACCCCTTCTAATGAGCACATGATATACTACACTGTGTTCTATCACGATGTAATAGTGAGCTTTCGAAAACAGTAGGGAAGGCAAAGAGGACGATACCGTTAACACCAAAAAGTATAACAAAAGGAAAAAACAGAAGAAAATATGAGAGAAGGATGAAAGAAAGAATAAAATAGATAATATACACCTCAAGAGAAGATCAAGAAAGGAAAACGAACAAACTAGGAAATGCATATGGATGAGATACCAAAAGAAGTAACGTGAAAAAGGGGTCACATGAATTTGAGTCAAGTGTTTGAAAGGTGAGATCACTACATCTGTGTGAATCTCAAATTGGCAATTTAGTCAGTCAAGTGTGGCATACATGTCATGTGGGACAACACAACACTTCTAACATCAAAGTGACAATACCAACAATTTTATTTAAAGCCCCACTGTCCTACTTGTAGCTACTTGCTCCCTCTATATAGAAAACTTCCCCAATCGGTGCCTGTTAGTCCCCCATGATCCTCTTTTTCTTATGTTAGTTGAGAGCTGAGTTAATGAGCTAGCCACCGGTCAGTGACCTGGCTGTGTGGTCTAATCCCTTCTGGTCCAGTAGTGTTGACGGTCTTTAAACTGCATCATCTCTTTGTCAAAGTAATTATCTATGAATCTCATGTTTTTAATTACAGCATAGTGATATTGAACCCTTTAAATCAAAAGCAAAACATGTTTTTGTAAATGGTGCACTTGAAGAAATAAAAACTGGAAAATTAGTAGTCATCTCTTTCCTCTGCAAGCTGTTCAACAATTTCTGCCTATATTCTCATGAATATTCATGAACCCTGTGACCCTGCCTTGTGGTGACCTACGACCTGTACTTCAGAACACTTTCCTCGCATCAACCCCACTGATATTCCACGTTGCTCTCCATTCATCGGCGCCCAGCTGTGAATGACCTTTGACCCAGCCAGCTTGACCTAGGTCATGAAGGAACCTTGGGAAGAGTTTGTTGCATATCTGGCCGGAAACCTTGACTGCTTGCCAGGCATCGCCTTTGTTCATGTACACACCTAGATAGATTACCATGGAAACAAGGAAAACAAAAATAATGAATGCCGAAACTTCAATGTGTACATCAAGCGGAGGTGTAGTGGTTTAGATGACAGGTTATAGATGTATGAAGCACATGTTATAGGGTTCAAATCCCTGCCATGCCATTAACGCCCTTTGGCAAGACATACGGGTACACTGTACAAAGAATTTCCTAAATAGTGCCTCGTCATGGAATTTCTATGTTCCCTAAAGAAATTTTCCAGTCATACATGCACCCTAGTTACAATTATTACAATTGTGTTTTTATACAACCCCTGTACAAAACAAAATTATTCCGTCATCAATAACTAAGAAAATGAAATTTTACACATTTTCTGTACACAGCAAACTGAAGAAGACCTTGTAAGATACGTTGAAGACTGTTTGATTGATCACAACTTCAAAAATGCATTACTTTCTTATTTTTAATTGGACTTTACTCAAAACTTTCACTGACCTGCTGCTCTCCTTTTATCAATGTCAGGTAATTGGCAGGGTGGATTTCCCCTCTAATACTGATAAGGCAGCCCTAGGTAAATAAGATCATATTTTTATTATCATTTCATATCTTACCTCTTTCTAAGATATCTGTCAGTTCTCTGGACAAATTATCACCATGCACCTGCAAGTACCACACACATCAAAAGAAAAGAAAGGGATATATAAATAGCTTAAAAGTATTGTAAGTATGATTTTACTGGCTACAAAGGCTCATCTAATGAGTGGTTGATATATTGATGTCTTTAACAAAATGAGTATGGCATGTTTCTCCTCTCTAATTGACTGGATCTTCATGTAACAACAGGGGGGCATTTCACAAAACTTGTCATCAGTGACAAATGACAGTTTTTGTTATAAGCTACTGAAATCCTTGCTTCTGATTGGTTATCAGCAGATTTGTCACTGATTTTTGTCATTTGTTTTCGAAAAAAAGGCTTTGTGAAACGAATCACAGGTGCCATATTCTAGTTTCTAGGTAGGAGACATAATGTCAACTGAAAAATGTATGAGTAAAATGATTACTTTCCTATCTATCTGTTCAATAGCATATCAGGACAACTACTCCCTCTCTCCTCCCCCTCCCCCCCCCCCCCCTCCCCCCCCCCCCCACAAAAAAAAAAAACACCCAATTAAAATTTACCTCAATTCCCTTCAACAGTAACCAAGGGAGAGACTAAGCTCATTGGTTAATTGTTCTAAGTAGTTGTGCGGGAGGTATTTGTCACTATCCTTGGGGGGAAGGTGGTGCAGGTCCTTTTCCTGGGTTATGTCATCTGGAAGATGATTGCCTAGGGGGAAGTTGTCCTAGTATTATAATGTTTGATGGGAACTTGTTTGTAAGATCATGTAATGAAGGGAGAATATTTACCCTGTTGTCATGGAGATGGAATGTTGTATACATGATGATTTCAGCCTGCAGACATGCTTTGATAAAATCCTCTGATGTACTATCATGATGTATTACAATATCAATACAACCTAGGAAATAAAGGCATACAAAAACATGTGAGAATGTCCCTCGGATTGGATGTTAAATGGAGAAGAAAGAGATCATATAAGAGATAAAATAAAAATGTAATAAAAATAAAAATAAAGACAACAGGAAAAGAAAGTAGGGTCGTTCAATGAAGTAAAATAGATGGGTTTTTACAACCCATAGCTAATATAAATTATCTGGAAATTTTTAGTCAGACAATGGTGCGCTTTGAAACACCCGTATTAAGCGGCTAATAAGTTTTGTGTATTATTATTATCATGGTTATACCAAAGTGACTAGAAAGGAATAGCATGATGAAACATAGCAATTTTCACAACTGTTTGGCTAAAAAGACTTCACAATGAATTCATGAATTCCATGGATATTCCTTGAAAGATACATTTGTTTTGACAAATTGACACATCAGTGAAAACAAAGCAGTTAGGTAGAAACAAGGGCTTACCTTTTTTCACGTCCAAACTCAACAAAAACTTTTTCTGTCCATTGCTTTGTAAACACATTTCAATGTCCCTCATGCTGGAATAACAAACAAAAAAAACTAAATAAATGAATCAGATAAAAATGTGTTTATTATTGACCAAACAAAAGGCAAAACATCTCATTAAAAGCACTAAAGCATGAATAAGTTTTTCAATATATAAACACATTTATCATCATTTGTATTTATAAAAATCATGGTTTGTATGTTATTTGATAAAAACAAGTCATTAACTAATACACATAACAAGTGCATTGGCAAGCGTTTTACATATTCACTTTACAGGTATATTTCAATTCTATGTAGCAAAATCATGATTTGTTAAAAATTATTAAAAAACAGTTTGCTATGATCAACACTATGTTTTCAGATAATTATACAAAGCAGAGCTTCAGCTCACAAATCCATGTCGACCACAAAAAATTACCCGAGATATGTCATTTCAGACACTTGATAAGTATTTAGCCGAGGTCCTGTACGATCGGAATTGCATGATATTAAAACCCTTCCAGTCAGAGAACAAAGACCAAATTGGCTACCCGGGGGGTTTCACAAAGAC
Source organism: Strongylocentrotus droebachiensis (assembly GCA_035222895.1). Lineage (NCBI taxonomy): Eukaryota > Metazoa > Echinodermata > Echinoidea > Camarodonta > Strongylocentrotidae > Strongylocentrotus > Strongylocentrotus droebachiensis. The sequence continues at coordinate 414,423 of JAVYIG010000772.1, read as the reverse complement.
TAAGATCGACTTTAAGTTGGACTTAACCATGGCAGGCTGTCACGCCACTGTTTGCTCTCACCATTATGAGCTTTAGATACTATTTTTTCCATCAATAATGAATTATAAAAAATGTAAATTCTGTAGATTTGTGACCATTATTTGTACGTCCCTTGAGAGACCAATGCCAGTAAATGGTGAGAGCAAACAGTGGCATGAACGGCCTGCCATAGTCAAGTCCAACTTAAAATCGATCTTAGTCTTTGTGAAACACCCCCCAGTTGGTCGCCAGTTTTGCGACTGAAGTAAAGTCACCAAGACTCAGAGCTGATCAGGCTTTTTCTTCCACAGAAAAAATCACAACACCCTGCATTTTCAAAATTATTTTTCACCTGACAATGTGGGACTCAACGCAGGAATTTCATATGAAAATAGTCAAATATAATTTTCTTCCAAAATCCAGCCTGAGCCATATTTTAAAGGGGGAAGTGGCCTAAAAGGGAGTGTAGCATGACGAGATTACGTGTCTTTCCAGTGGCCTGACTCGGGGCCAATTGGGTATAATACGACTATGTGAGAAGCTTGAGAACTTGGTCTGTATTTGTCAAGCTACACCCCCTTTAACATGAATATTAGAATGTGCTATTGACACTTCAGCGAATTTACCTTTGGGCTACTGTACGGAATGGCACACCAAGATTGAGCTTCAAAGGTCTTGAGAGCCCTGTATAAAAAAACAAATAGGTCATGAAAATATGTTGCTTTGACCTTTTGACTGCTGAATTCTATCATTCCCATAGGCTTAGTAAAGGTCCCAGCCGTCGCGCGCAGGTAAAGGGTTAATGTAATCTAAAATAGCGTGATAAAGTGATGTTACTCTAGTGGTTTCTTTGATGATTGCCTGTCAAGAATACTCATAATTGTACCAAAGACATGGGCAATGTCAAAGATACACAGGACAATCAGATATCAGGTTTGACCATTTTCAATCATTTTCTGAAAAACAAAATCCCTGATTTTTTCATTTATTTTACCCTGATGGAGTTCCAAATTCCTGGATCACAGTTTAAACTTATCTCCAGTTTAACTTGTTACATGCCACACAAAAATTCTGACTATGCCCCATCGTGTATAATTATAATGGCATAGATAAATGGATACTTACACTATGAAATGGCGGACAAAGAAAGCGGACAAAATATACAGTTCCTCAGGTAGACAAAGGAACATCCCTTCACTGCTATTATGTAAAAAGGTGAATATGCATGTGACACCTGTTCTACACATTTTTACATAATAGCAGTGAAGGGATGTTCCTTTTGTCTACCTGAGGAACTGTATATTTTGTCCGCTTTCTTTGTTGGTCATGTTCATAGTGTTAATATACAATAGATATTTGCAGTGGAAGATTAATCGTCATGGAGCTATTCAAGACCGGAAATGGGTAATTTTGCATAGCCATTGTGTTGCACAAAGCAATCTTTCCGTCAATTGGTGCCTACTGTTTTGTGCGAAATTACACAGGTGGTAAACGAGGGACTGTGCAGAGGCGACGAAAGCAAGTGAAGTGTTAAGTATGCTAACATATCCAATCATCCGGTGAATATGCTGTTTGAACAAGAGACAAAGTATTATGACTATTTAAATACTTTAGGGGCAAAGAAAATTCCCTGATTCAAGTCTTTTTTTTCCTTCAAAATTGACTGGAAAAAGATTTGAATAAGAACGAGGAAAAAAGGAACGAAAAATACTGGAGTATCTGATCAGTCTATCACAATGATATCTGATAATGGCATTTGTATCTACAACACTATGCAAATATGAATGACTTCCGTAAATTACATATAGAGTTCAATCCAAAACTTTGGTACACATCATATGAAAATTTGTTAGTCATCAAATGAGCAGATATTACATTGCTCCAATCAGGAGCGGCAGTCTCGAGGGGGACGGGGGGCACAAGTCCCCCCCCCCCCCCCCCCTCAATTTTTTTAGGGGGGGATCATCCCCCCTCAAAATTTGAAATAGTGCCAAAAAAAATATATAGCAAATACTAACTACAGACTGCAACACACTTTTAGGCTCTGGAGGGCCCAAGAGTGCAGCGTTTAGACAAATAAAAATGCAAAAATCTTCTCACTTGGTAGCTACGCTCGATCCCTCGTATAACATCCTTCAAAATGTGCAATAAATACAGAGAAAAGTGTGAAAAAAGTATAATGCTTGTTTTTATACTATAGCTTTGCTAAGGAATTAATTTTTTAATACAACAAAACTTCAAAAACCTGTGAGGGGGTAGTCACTTCCGTCACCTTCACCCCTCTCATTCACTATGCTCATTACGCCACTGCTCCTTCGTCCCTCGCATTTCGTCCCCCCCGGTCGTGAAAAGAAATCGCTGCCCCTGGCTCCAATCCTTGTCTTCTTCTGGCAGAGGACCTGGATATCTTTTTAACGTAACATATTTGATTCATTTATTACTGAAATAGAGATAACTTACATACTTCATTAAAACTTACTCCATACAACAGGTTCTCTACTATTCACAGCATCAGGTCCAGACATGCTGAAATGAGAACTGTGGAGGTAGTCCTGGACCAGGATGTGGAACCTGTTCTGATTCAGCGTTTCCATGACGACACACGTCACTGCTCGGTAATTGGCGTAGAGATGGAGACAGGTGCAGAGAAAAAAAAGAGACCATGTCAGTCTGAAAAGAAAAAAAAGAAAGATAATTCTATGTTTACCTATGTGTCTGCATGAATTGAATTCACAAACTGCCAATCTTTAACTGTGCGTATTGAACAGTCCTGCGATGAAAAGTCAACTAGAGCAATCCATGAAATGTTTAAAAAGTTGAATAAAGCTTTATAGAGTACTTACCTTACCTTTATAAAAACACACTCCTTCTTTTTCCTTTACCTTTTTATTATCATGTAATATTTTTCATTAAGAAAAGCGAGGTGATTGAATGCAATGATAATGCTTTCAACGATACTTTTTTATATGCTTTATAAACAAAATCTTATCAATGTAATCTAATTTATGTATATCTTTTACATTCAATTTGACAAGTTTTCTTATTGTTGCAATTGGAATATATATTGTATTTTACTTGCACTGTATAAACATCAGTCTGTGACTGTCAGTTATGTTTTAATAAACCTTGATTGAATTGAATTGGAATGAAGGGGTAATGCTATGGTTTCTCTCATTTTTCTGCTTCTATTAAAACCAGCTAAATATCAGAATGTGCACCCAAACATGCAAGAAGAAAGACAAGGAGTTGTGACCACAATTTTAACACTGCAGAAAGTACATTAAAACCTCTACAGTGACTTACAGAATGTTTTTTGAAGCTATTGGAGTTATGATGAGGCCTACGAACAGAGCTGCTAAATTCACCAATGTTTCCTGAAAAAAAAAAGATTGAGAGAAAGAGATAATGACTAACTTAGTATCTCTAAGCATGAATATCTGAATAATTGAACGCAACTTTCTCAAACAGAGTCATAAAACAACATTTCAAGACACATTACCTGTCTAATAACTGAAGCAAATTTATTTTTAAATACCATGATTTTGCCATCTCATATCTGAACAAGTCTTTTAAGGGTGTATCTCACTGAGCGGCGAATGCTTGCGAACATAGCAAATTCAGGGTTTCACCAGGGTTCGTAAAAGGTTGCAAAAGGTTGCAAGATAGTTTGCAAACAGTTTGCATTGTCGCAACCAGCTTTTCTTGTTGAAATTTTGAACATGTTCAAAATTTCTTTGCGAATTTATTTTTTCACAAACTGTTGTAAGCCTTGCAAACGGTTGTAAGACGGTGTGCTGAAATTCTCTTGATTCGCAAATGCTAGTGACCACGTGACCATATGGTCCCTATATAAAATCGACCCCTAGAGTACCAGGAGTTAGCAAATTTACAAATAGTGACAAAGGATTGGCAAATAGTTGCTAATCTTCGCAAAACATTTGTTTACAGTCACCAATAGGTGCCAACTGCCTTTCGCAAACATTTGCTCAAATATTGCTAAACATCGCTAAAAGTTGCTAAATGTTGCAGAGGCGTACCCTAATTTTCGTCAACATTCTTCATAAAAGTCGGTGAATCCAAAATTCGCATCATTCGCACGCATTCGCCGCTGAGTGAGAAACACCCTTCAGGGGATTCCCCCGCATGCTTACCTGACTACCATCCTTGACAGGCCATGGTTCCTCTCTTGTCATTCCTTGTAACCCCTAGCCCTACCATGGATTGCGGTAATACCTTGAATAAGAATGGGGAATCCCCTCTACGAGGAAGGGAATTCCCCCTGCATGCTTACCTGGCTACCATCCTTAGCAGACACATCAGCCATGTTGTTCCTCCGAGCCTGATGCATGGTGAGAGCAGCTCTCGTCGCTCCCCCGGCGACCCCTACCATCGACTGAAAATAAAGAAAACGTAATCCATATAATATCATGTCGCTCTAGTTACAGGGGAAGTCCACCCTGATATTGAATAGGTTTAAATAGAAGTAGGAAAAAAAAGAGGGAAAGGTCAGTGAAGTTTAAAGGTAAAGACCAGTATTGGAAATGCCCCAATTTCAAAAAATGAAATGGAAGCTCCTATTACCAATCATGTGAAAGAATATGTTTTAACTAATACATGATGATAACAAATTTGCCGGAAAACCTGCCTACTAATTGATATATTTGGTAAATTAGTTTATCTATTGTTATGTGAGAGATAAACGCACATGTCGCGTACGTGTGCGTAGTCCCATATACATCTTTCTATGTACAGTGCTTGTAACTTTACGAAGACTGGGCCAAATTTCTTATCATTTTGATGATTCCAGAACCTTGCAGTACACATCAATACTTATATGCTAGATGATCAACCTTTTCTGATCGATTCCACAATGTTTCTTTCACAATGCAATCGCATGACCATAACTGGTCTTTATCTTTAACAAAATCCGATTGAAAATAAGCAAGTTATGAGTTTTTGAAGTTGCGATCAAATTGGCAACTTTGTGACATACCTTGCGAGCTCCCCTCCCGCTTGCTCTGTACAGACAATTTCATAAACTCTAATTTTCTTAATTATTGATAACAAGATGGATTTGTTTCATACAGGGGCTGTATAAAAACATACTTCCAACAAATATATTTAGGGTGTATGTGTGCCTTGAAATCTTTCTTGAGGGCAAAAAGAGAAATTTCTGAATTTTTAGTACAAAGCAAAATGGGAGGGCAGAAGTAATAAACCACATAAAACGGTTCCAATACTTCCTTAGAGGGCAGTATTCTTACTTTGAAAAGTGATGACACACATGCAATGATGACAAAGTACTGCGGAAAGAAAACTGAGAAAAGCTCTATACACATTGCCGCATCATTCATGATGTCTGCAAACAATCTGCATGGAAGAAAGAAAAAAAAAGGAGTCTTAAAATTTCTTATACAATCAATGACCGCATATATAATTTACAAATTATAACATGAGGACACATTTTGTAAGTGCACTATGTCAACTTACAATTCTAATCATGATTTGAAATTGTTTTACCTCTTTTTGATAAATTCACCCTTTTTGTTACTCTTTAACCATATGGATACAACTGGATATTTAAGAGAGTGATAGAGAGAGAGAGAGAGGGAGGGTCAGACCAGGAGCAGGGAATGTAGAATCTCAAGAAATCATTGAAAGCAAGAAGGGGAAAGGGAACTAGAGATGAAAAGAATGAAACCAAAAAAGGAAACAATTCCCCCCTCCCCCCATAAAAAAGTAAGAAAAAAAGAAACAAAGAAAAGAGAAATAAATGATGCAAAAAATGCTCACCTCCATCTTTTTGCATCACTATCGAGGCTTGACCTAAAAAGACAAAAGGTGGAAAATGCATCATTGTTTATTGTACATATTTGAATCATTTCTCACATCAGATATTTTGTGCAATTTATCAAAAAGGAATATGAGTATAGTGAAAAAGAGAAAAAGAAACTGTTCACTGAGAAGTGAGAATGCAATGGGACATCTCCCAAATTCTTGGTTGACACTAGTGAATACTGCCTGACGAATGGGCATAATATGATTTTGAGATACCACATATTTCCCAGAGACTCCAGCCTGAATTATCTCAGACTCAGTATTCAAATGGTCAGACATACTATTCAACATTCTGACATAGTCATGAAATTATTGAATTGTTCATGAATTTGTCTTAAAATGGAGTATATACAAGAAAAAAGAAAAAGAAAAAGTGCAACTGACCCTCGGTACCAAGCAAAAGCGATTCTACCAGTCATACTTGTGCCATCTATAAAAGAGAAACATCATAAAATTACAAATACTTCATAAAATCATTAGTTTCATTGATAATCTGAACAAATGCTTCTGTTTTATCTCATAGAAGCTACTAACAAACAAGACCCAACTTTGACTGGGTTTTGAAAGAGACAATGAAATAGGATTACATGTGTTCATGGAATTTCCAGATCTATATATATTTCCTGATTACCGGTAAGGTCATTGATCAGTTTATGAACAGTCAAATTGAAATTGCATGGTGCTGTGAGACTTCCAAGACTCAGAAAAGATGTGATCTGCTGTAAATTTCAATTATGCAATACTTATGGAAGAGCCATGGCTCAGTGGTAGAGCAGTGGTCTCATAACCAGGAAGTCCGGGTTTGAAACCGTGTCGATGCACTCGTGCCCTCTGGTAAGGCATTAATGATCATTATCCTCCCTCGGAGAGGACTTGAAGCCCTCAGTTCCCTGGTTGCTTACTTACAAGTGTACACAATACTGTACATGTTTTCTTATCAGTCAGGTAAAATAAACAAACAAGCAAACAATACATGTTTCACAACTATCTACCGACATATTTGAGAGATAATCAAATAGTTTTGAGAAACGTTCCTACTCCTCTTTCCATCTTTGAAGTCACAAGAATAAATTCTGTGTTCATCATAAATGCCATCCCCTCTTAAGAAGTTGCCCTGTTGTTCTTCCACCACTTGTTAAACTCCCCCTTATCAACCATCTTCCACCTCCCCTTCACTTCCCCCTCCCCTTTCCCTCTCTCCTCTTTCCTCTTCCCCTTAGCCATTATCCCTCTCATCCCTCTCCTCTCTTCTCCCTCTCCTCCCCCTCCACCCCTCCCCTTAAACCTGTCTGCACTAGTTTGACCAGGGGGATTAGACCTCCCTGCAAGGTCACTGACAGGTGATTATCTCATGAAATCAGCTCTTAATCAAAATAAGGAAAAGAGGATCATGGGGGACCAACAGGCACCGATTAGGCATTGTTTGCTATATAGTGGGCGCAAGTAGCTGTAAGTAGTGCAGGGGGGCTTGAACTGAAGAACCACTGCCCTACACCTAATCCCATGCCTTACCCCTGAGTAGCCATGTGATGGTAGCAGCAGCAGCGGATGCTGACTCATCTCCTACTCCTACCCCCTTCAGCATTGCATGGGTTGACAGAGTCCCTGTGATGCTGCTACTGAAAGCCTATAAATTGCAGACAGAAAAGAAGATAAGGAAAATTACATTGTTGTTCTACTTCTATTGTTATCATTATTATTATTATCATTATTATTTCTTTTTTCATTTGAAACCATAATCAACCCATTAGAAATTGATGCTGAATGCAAACAAAACCATTCAGGAGGAGCATCAGACTTTTGAAGGAAACTCTTGAAAGCTCATGGTTACATGGGTCAATGTAGAACATTGCACTGCTCTAGTAAAAGAAAACATAGAAAATCGATGTAGGATTTAATTTACTTTCATTTGTCTAATGACATGTCAGGGTCTTTTGAATATAATTATTATTTGAAAATTGATTATCTATTAATAAATGTATTTTTGTAGCATTCTACAGAACAGCTGTTGTAGAAAATCTCACAGGAACAGCTTATCAAATAGTGAAGAGAGCAAGAAGAGTATTACCTGTACAGTGTCCCATATCTGATATTCTAGGTAGTCCTTGCTCACACTGTCTGGATACCCTTGTGGTAGAAATACAACCTGCAATATGATGACAAGGAAAAGAAGGATTCCACCAGATCGATCAAAAACACAATTGAGTGAAGAATAAATGTCGAGAATATAGATCTAGATATTAAAGGGTAATCTAACCTTGATGGCACCCTCCCCCCCCCCCCCCCCCTCTCTCTCTCTCTCTCTCTCATTCAATGTTTCTCCCTCTCCTTTTTACTGGACTGAAAATCAGTATACTTCCTTCTCTACAACCTACAACACTTACCGTATTCATTTGACATTCTTATCAGGCCAACTAGAAGCTATTTTTTTGTTTTGTTCAAGGTAAAGACCAGTTATGGTCATGCGATTGCATTGTGAAAGAAACGTTGTGGAATCGATTAGAAAAGGTTGATCATCTGGCATATTACATGTATAAGTATTGGTGTGTACTGCAAGGTTCTGGATCGAATCATCAAAATGATAAGAAATTTGGCCCAGTCTTTGTATAGTTACAAGCACTTTACACAGAAAGATATATATGGTACTACACACACGTGCGCGACACATGCGTTTATCTCTCACACACCAATAGATAAACTAATTTACCAAATATATCAATTAGTAGGCGGTTTCCCGGCAAAATTGTTATCATCATGTATTAGTCAAAACATACTCTTTCACATGATTGGTAATAAGAGCTTCCATTTCAATTTTAGAAATTGAGGCGTTTCCACTACTGGGGCTCGTTCCTAGAAACCAACGACAAGACAGGCATAACTTTATCCGCCAACTACGGAGATGTCTCTGATCTTCCTAAACCGTTTCACGAAGAGCTTACTAGCTAGTATCTCGTGAGATCGATACTATCGGCGAGAAGAGGAGCCAAAACTTAGCCTTAGTCGCAATACCACCGGATTATTACAAAATTAATATTAGGGAAAATACAATTATTTAAACGAATTAGTAATGAAAAAGATTGAAAATGATACCCAGAAATAAGAGATGCAATATACTTCCAAATTTGTGTAGATTGTACAATATAAGTACTTGTAACATATAATTGTGAGTATTTCATTACATGATCGGTGAATCAGTTTGTTTCTTGAGATGGGTACCCCCCGGATATTTTAGTTTGATAGTTTATAAAAATACACCAATATATTATTCTTAGAAAAATACGATGTAATGAAGTTTGTGTCCAATGTTTTAGGTATCAGTTGAATAATCAAATGACAAAACTTCAACATTCCAAAGGTTAAAACACATCTTTTAAACTGTGCATTTTACACATTTGAAGATAGAATTTATCTCGAAAGCAATATGGGTCTGAAAACTAAAGAATACACTTCAAACTATGGCTTGCCTGCTGTGGCAAAATAGCTATCCCTTCGACGATTTTCCAATGTAGAAAATAAAGGTGTATAATCAGTTTATTTAAGTGGAAAAATCCTTAAATACAAACATGGCATATTTTCATGAGATTATCAAATACAAAAAACGATAACTCACTGTTTAAGTGAATTTGTTGAAAAATCATAGTTGTAGGATTTATTGTCCTTTTTTGCCAGCCATAGTCTACCCAATAAATGACATGTGATGGCGCTGCCCATCGACTAAATAGTTATGACAGAGATACGACGGTGTCAGAGGCGTCATAACTCCTTAGTCAGGATGTTGTCGTTGATCTTGGCAAAGAGGGCTTGGTGAAACACGTAGCGGACAAGTTGCTCACTAACGCTGATTTAGTCAAGAAGTTAGACTTATGACGGTTTGTAGGAACGGGCCCCTGGTCTTTAAACCCTAAAATCTACTTAGATCTAGATCTAGAGACTAGACTACCTAAAGTACCTTTAAAAATTGTAGGAAAAAAAATATAGATATTTTTTTTAATGCTTTGTAATTTCACAGTAGCTAGACTGTAACCCCAATTTCACACAATTAGAGGTCTCTTCACTGCTAGTCAGCCTAATCGTTGAAAATGCTTAATCTAAAGAAGAGGGAAAATACCAAGCGGTAGGCTAGACTGTACTAACAAATATAACCACATGTGGGGCTGAGCATTGAAAATTGACAATGATTGATATCAAAATGTCAGCCTTACCCGTAAGAAGTGCAGAAAAGATGACAGCCCTCTGTTACCGGATCGTGACTCTGATATTGTGCCATCATTTTTACACAAATAATCTCTTGGATCTGACTTAGATCCGTAAGTTTCTCGACATATCAACGTGTCCATTCTTCTTCAGCTTGCCACTGCCAGGACGTAAGAGTAGTACAGCCGCTCCGCCGCCGAGGTCGATCGGCTCGCTCGGTGCGCTCTAGCTCTGCGCGAGGCCTGGCGATATTGCCTTTGCCCTTGGCTCATCCAGGGGCAGGGATCGAGGTGATCGAGACATATCCCTGGATCAAATATCTTATTTTTTAGGTTGCCACACAAATTTATCAGGCGCGGATCTACGGGGGGGGTTGAGGGGGTTTAAACCCCCCCCTTGGGCGGCCCCCCCCCCCCCCAAAAAAAAAAGGAAAAAAAAAGAAAAAAAGAAAGAAAAAAAAGAACGCACGCTGGAGAGAAACCCTTTCAAGTGCAAATATTGTGAGAAGATATTCAACTCATCTGGTAACTTAACCAAACACATGATAACTCTGGATATAACTATGTATTAAACTGTTACTTGATTTAAAAAGACGTTATCATGCACTGCTTTTTATGGTCTCCATTGTGTTAATAGATGCCAGGAAAACATCACTTACGGGGTTCAAATAAACACCCCCAAAAAAATCGGCTCGCCGCTTCGCGGCTCGTGGACGATGCTCCGCATCGTCATTATTTTGGTCAAACCCCCCCCCCCTTAGCAAAAAGCTAGATCCGCCCCTGTTTATACTCAACAATAATTGTCTTAGGGGGTATTTTCCAGGGTGGTAAATGTCCGAGGTGGTTGTCCTTGGGGGGGGGGGGGTTTCCCGGGGGTAATTGTCATGGGGGGGCACGGCGCGGATCCAGGATTTCTTAGGGGAGGGGGCCCAACTTTTTTTTTTTTGCTCCCGAAAATTCCGCCACTGGGTGGGGGGGGGGGTATATTATTATATATAGTTTTTCTGGCGATAATTTTCTGGGGGTGATTGTACAGGGGGTGAAAGCGGCGAAAGGGTGCGGCGGCGTCGACGTTTTCCTTTAAAAGGGGTATTTTTCAAGCACTGATCGCACAAAAACCAAAAAAAAGAATACCTTTTCAGATACACATGCAGGTTCGGCGTCGTCTACGTTTTTTTCGAGCACTGATCGCACACTGAAAACCCCGAAAAGGGTACCTTCTCAGGATCACAGGTTTCGACGTTTTCGAAGTTCCCCGTATGCAATGACATCATTCAAATAGTCATATCATCTTCTTGATGGGATGCACAACAGCCCTGTCAAATATTAACAGGACAATAAAAAATTCCCTCTTCATCATGTGCATTGAGGTTTAACCAGTTCATTCGTCAAGATCACAGGGTCATATAAACCCTTAAGTAAATATTGATGCATGATATCTTACTTCGCGTTTTAAGAAACACACGATGTCCTCAATCAAGACCTCAATACCGTGACTACTAGGTTTTCATCTTTTTTTCATGCATATAGAGGAGGACGTGAGAGTGGGCACATTAAGGAAGATTAAAATTGGATTAACATGCATAATACATGACTGTATGAGATTTTGCATAGTACGGAATAAATGGTAACGTAAAAGGACACTATATCCACAATATTATATGTGAGTATTATTATTCTACCGATTACGAATAAACCCAATGCTGATGTCATGTTTCATCTTTAATCTCCACTTTTGAATTGTAATAATGCAGGCTTACGATTCGGGGGCTAGGGGAGTGGGGGACATCTCCTGGAATAATTTTGAAATTACCATTATTCGCACAAATTTAACCTATTCCAGCAGCACCGTGATCTCTGTATGTTCCTGTACATCTTGCACATAGGCCTATATTGCGATTCCAAAGTTAAAATTGCACAAAATAATTTGAACGTTTCAGTGTACCAAAAGTGACGGTCATACCAATAACGACAACACTACATTACTAACAACAACAACATCAAAGTGTGTCCGTTTTTACTCAATCGCTTTCCTCCCTCGCTAAAGTAGATAAATTAATTTAATTGAAACTATGAGAATACATTCAGTCATGTCCGTGTATATGTTTAAAGAAGGACCAACTTTTTCAAAAATGAACTGGTAATGTACTGTTCTAACAATGGGCCAATGTGCTTATTAGTATACTCAGTGCGTTTTCATTTCTTTGACTGGATGCAACTCTGAGCTATTAAAAGCCGAGTTCTGGTCATGCTGTAAATTAATTCTCAAAGAAACCATCTGGATCGCAATGGGGAAACTTTTAATCATAACTATAGTAGTTTTTTGTTTAATCATGACTTTCTTAATTTCATCCGATTGCATTCACACCTTGCACCAGTCAGCTTCTCCGATTTGTATGCTTCCTTTTATATAGCAGTTGTCTATCAAGATTGGATTTTCCTGTGATTATCTTTGAAACTCGTTTTCCGAACGTTCATTCAGAAGGATTATTATTCCGAAGATTCATAATTCCAAAAAATGTGTAATTCTGAAAGTTCGTGTTCCCGAATGGAAACTGTGATTAAGTCTAAAAATTAAATAGGGTTGGTCATTCCAAAAGTTCATAATTTCAAAAAATGATATAGAAACATGTATTATTTTCAGGATTACGAACGCTTGGAACAAAGAACCCTACTTCATTTTCGGAATCACGAATCCCCTTTTATGCGAAATTTTCTCTTTCGGAATTACGAAACTTCGGAAAAACGAGTGCGTCTTCTTTTTGGATACAGCAATACTATGCTGACACGGCTATCTCTGGTGTGTTTGCTAACGGTGATTTCTCCTGTTCTCACTCAGAACTGGCAGGGTAAGCTCACGTTGTCCTTATCATCATCGTCGTCATCGATATCTTTTTCATCATCAGGAACATCATCGTCATCATGATTATGATGATTATCATCATCAACCATATCATAGTCATCGTCTTCAATATTTGCATTATCACCATCAACATCATAATATTGTCATCAACGTCATCAACACCATCCGCCTATCCTCATTAAAGGTAAAGACCAGTAATGGTCATGCGATTGCATTGTGAAAGAAACGTTGTGGAATCGATCAGAAAAGGTCGATCATCTAGCATCTAGCATCTGCAAGGTTCTGGAATCATCACAATGATAAGAAATTTGGCCCATTCTTCGTAAAGTTACAAGCACTATACACAGAAAGATGTATATGGGACTACCCTATCTCTCTCACCAGACCATGAGAGAAATAAATTTACCAAATATATGAATTAGTAGGCGGTTTCCCGGCAAATTTTGTATCATCATGTATTAGTCAAAACATATTCTTTCACATGATTGGTAATGAGAGCTTCCATTTCATTTTTTGAAATTGGGGCGTTGCCAATACTGGTCTTTACCTTTAATGTCACCAATCATCATCAACACTATTATCATCATCATGAACAAAATTGTCCTCTGTGATCTCCTCGCAACTTTCCAATCTCGATCATTTATTTCCTTTCTCCTCCTCTTCTTTGCACCTCATAGTTATTTTATTGTGTATACATATTTACACAAACCCAAAAAGTAATGTATTATATTATGAGTGTATATGATAAGGATAATGATAAATATTTCACGGACTGATCTTCTATTCCGGCTATGATGAATGCATTGTGGGACTTTGGTGTCGATAAATTGGGACATAACGAGCAGCAGATGACATCGCGGCAGTATTAAGTAAATCTGAAGTAGTATCAGTAGAATACCATTCCTTTAAAAGACTTCTTTGATCTTTCTGAATCACCCTTTCATATAGCAAGACCCGACGAATGCGGTAGAAAATATGCAGGGATTAGCCCGCAGATCGTAGGGGGTGAGCCAGCAGAGGAATATGCCTGGCCCTGGCAGGTTGCAATGCTTGAGAATGGAGAACAGATATGTGGGGCTTCCTTGATCGACCCGTGGTGGATCATTACTGCTGCTCATTGTGTGTAAGTATTATAACGTTACGTCAGTTACACGTTTTTAATTTTTTTTTTTTTTTCTTTTTGAAAATGTGTTCTTCATGAACGTCGATATCATTGTTCCTCTTCAAATGATGCAATTTTTAGTTTTATACCATTTTCTTTGCCAGACAAATTAATTTGCCCATATTAATCGTATTAACATTTATTTATCTTTTCATTGTTATCTTCATTTATGCATGCATTTATTTATCTATATATTCATTCATTCGTTTATTCCATTCATTCATTCGATTATTTATTTGAAGTAATTTTTTCTTTATTCGTGTTTCATCTATTTATTTATTCACATTAATTAATTGTTTTATTTTAATTCAACTATTTATTTGGTGATTTAATTGCTCATTTAACTTTTATTTATCATCATTAATAGCATTTAATCATTATCATGCATCAACGTCGTCGTCATCATCGTCATCATCTTTATCATCTCTTTGCCTACTAGGGACCCGTGTTACCTCTGCACGCCACACGTCTTTGAGTTCCGAGTAGGCTCCAACAGCCTCACATCAAAAACCGATGTCACCCAGGTCCGTCGCGCATCCAGAATCTTCACCCATCCTGAGTACGATCTCCTCAATGGCGAGGAGGATGACCACGACATCGCCTTGTTCAGGATGTCGCAGCCCTTTAATCTCACCCACGATTATCGCGTGAATACGGTCTGTCTCCCAACGGGGGATATGGATGATGAGTTCGGTGCTGGAAAGGTCGCTACCGTCACAGGCTGGGGTACCCTTCAGAGCGGAAGTAAGAAGATACAATGAAATCATTATATTTGTTTTTAATTCATTCATCTTTATATTCATCGAAATGATTATTTACTTTCAATTGATTTTTATTAACTTATATAAACACGAATTCCTTAACAGTGACCTGACAGGATTCCATTGGGGCCGTGGTCAAACAATGAAAATATTTGCGTATGCCTGAACGTTGTGCATCTCATAGGTTTATCGACCTTACCTCAATTTACTTTAAGGAAGATAGAATGTATTTGTAAAGATAACAATTCCGTATTTTAAGTAATCGGAGTTGTATCCTACAATAACGCTGATATTTTCATTTTTGAAACGGTCATCTTGTCGTTCGTATGGAAAGACATCGGTTTGATTTTTAATATTTAAAAAGATAAGAACAACACTCTCGCAAAGAATTGAGGGAAACCAACTAAAGGGCATTTCGGTGAACAAATTGATTGAAAATAGAAGGTGTAATGCTTTTGGTTGATTTCGAAATCCTTTCCGATCCTGTTCAAAACTGATCAATACTTTTCCCTGTGCTCCAGAATCCGAGTTTCCGGACACGATGTACGAGGTGAACGTCCCCATCTACGATCAGGAGCAGTGCAACAAGTCCCTCAACGGTGAAATCACTGATAACATGCTGTGCGCTGGCCTGCCACAGGGAGGAGTCGATGCTTGTCAGGTAAATCACTGCTGCACATAAGACGTCATTTGTTTGACAAAGGAGTTTTAAGAGCTGGAGCCCCAACTGCCAACAAATTGTTTGCCGTTTTCTAATGTTCCACAATATAATCTACAGGTGTGCTGTTTAATACCTTTGATGTCAGAGGTTCGATGCCACCAACATCATTGGAAAGCTTGAGTAGTGATATTTTTTTTATTCGCAAAGAAATATCGTTAATATTTACCTTTTCATTTGAACTAACAAAGGCAAAATCGAAAAGATGATTGAACATGAATACAATAGCCTAATTTTGTCAGTGGACCGACGACATAAATCCACTCCTATGGACTTGGTAATGAAGATTAAATGCCTGCCAAACGCATGAACGTATCGGTTTAGTTTCGAACCAGGGATCTGCCGCTTATGAGAATACCACTGAGCCAACGCGTCTCCACATTTCAAATTCACATACTTTTCCATGCACGCATATCACATTTTCGTCCATTGATATCGTACTCTATAAAAATGTTCATTTCTTTTAAAAGGGGGACAGTGGAGGCCCCCTGGTAGCCCTCGGAGGGGGTAACAGCGACCAGTACTACCTAGTTGGTATTGTAAGCTGGGGTGAAGGGTGTGGTGATGCAGACTCCCCCGGTGTCTATACCAGAGTTACTCGCTTTGAGGACTGGATCCTGCCGATCTTCAACAACAACTATACCTTGGATTCATGTAAGAATATTCTCCCCTTTGTTCTCTACGAGAGAGTAATTAACTCATTACCTACTGGAACATAGTGGTCCCTGTGTTAATCATATACGGAAAGAGAGAATTCGGTAGTCGACTGGTTAAATTGGAATCAATTTTTTTCCAATTTTGAAATGATTTGGCAACTATGTGTTTTCTGAAAGGTTATCTCTAATTGATTATATTTTAACTTTCGTTTATAATAAATATATACCTAGTTTGTATACAATTTTTTTTATTACATGTATGTTGAAAAATGCAGAAATAAAATCAAACAAACAACAACAACAAAAACTAAGGAAAGTGATCAGAACTAGAAACATATAATTACACATGTACTAATGATGCGTTTTTATCATCAGTGTATCTGGATTTGATAGGCTACATTCAATTTTGAAACAATCCGCTATTTCTTCAGCAGCACGATGTCCACAAAAAACGATTTGCTTTCCAACTTATTTCTTAAGAATGTCGTATTGTCTACCTCATTAACAAAACCAGTAATTTTCCACATAGCTTTCACGCCTGTCACACCAGGGACCCGTTTCACAAAACTTTTTTTTTTCAATGACAAATGACAAAAATCAGTGACAAATCTGCTGATAACCAATCAGAAGCAAGGATTCTACTAGCTTATAACAAAAACAGTCATTAATTGTCACTGATGACAAGTTTTGTGAAATAGGGCCTAAGCGGGGGCCCAAGAGACCGTGCTTCATTCAATCGACTCTCAATCCAAGGGTTTAGGGTTGGATCCCAGCCCAGCACCAATTAAATGTCCTTTGGCAAGACATTAATCCACAGGTGCCACTCTCCACCCAGGTGTAAATGTGAACCTGTCCATTGCTGGGGTAATAGTGATAATGATTACAGGGTCGCAGGGGAAAGCGGTAACTGATGTGGCTACACCCTGGGAAAACCAAATTGTTTTTAATCATTATTATATACAGGTAATTATTCGTTCTCCTCAACACTGGATAACTTAATCCCGTGAAACTTTTATATATATTTCAGATGTTCCCTGTGTTTGCCCAGAATATATGTCTGCCGCAGTGATAGCAGGATTGACCTCTTTATCAATACTTTTAGCTGTCTCACTGGGCTTCAATACAGCGCTCACAATCATGTGGAAAAAGAAAAGCAAAAAAGGTGGGAAATTCAAAGATAAAATTTGGATAAGTGTGTAACCTTTGTCTTGCCCGATGCCATTCGAATCATCGTAAGAAAAGAGAATAATATGTTAAACTCTGTAAATTCCCCTATTATCCGATTGATATGACTTAGAGTTGTAGTGAGCATGATGAGTGTTCATTGAAAAGGTATGGTACTGTCATAAGACTCTTGCTCTAGATATATAACATTATTGCAAATAATTAACAAGCCGACGCATTGTCTTTCCATAGTACACTTACATTCCTAAAAAGCAATTATAAAGTATAGTTTTCTTCTTTTTCTTGTTCTACGATCACGAGACATGGTTATTTTTATTTCCCCTTTTCAGGAGTTCAAGATGGCTGGAAGGGAGACATTGGACACGCTGTGACAGACACAGAGGGAACATGATTATACCAGGGGTTAACACCTCCCTGATTATACACACACCTTGCAATTCTCTCTCTATCTCTCTCTCTCTCTTTCTATCTTTCTTTCTCCCCCCCCCCCCCTCTCTCTTTCTCTCTCTCTTTCTATCTCTCTTTCTTTCTCTTTTTCTATCTTTCTCCCCCCCCTCTCTCTCTCTCTCTCTCTCTCCCTCTCTTTCTATCTCTCTTTCTTTCTCTCTTTCTTTCTCTCTTTCTATCTTTCTAACCCCCCCCCCCTCTCTCTCTCTCTCTCTCTCTCTCCCTCTCTCTCTGCATGACACATCTATCGACATTGGCCACCATGCTATTCCACAACTCTCAGCCTAGCATTCACAAGGAGCTTCATTCTCTGATCTGTTTGTTGAGTGATTGGTCAACATAGCATCATGTGACCAAACAAAACATTGTTATGATATTACCGATAAGAAAAATGTGCTATACCGTGACGTCATCCATGATGTTTTGTATTGTAGTATTTTTTATTGTATTCATTCAATACATGTACATCATACAAATTATTTCAAATTGCATTACATAACATATTAACTTTTTTATCGCTCATGAGAGATGCGATTTTGCTGGATGTAACTAAACGAATATTATTGAGAAAATAAAATACTGTAAAAAGTACTTCACCATTTCACTTTTGTTGTCCTTTTAATTGTTGTGTGGTGTACTATAAATGATGAAAATCAATCGTTCAACATGAATAAATTGATGGTAACAACATAAAGAAAATAAGAAAAAATCAATGTAATATTGATCAGAGTAATGAAACTGTTTCTAAAAACTGTACACTTATTTTTATTTCTATAGAAATATTATTATAAGATCTTCCTCAAAATTTCAATTGGAATTAAGTCAAGGTTGTACATATTATTTAACTAATTGAAACGACTGCTTTATTAAAAGTGAATTGAGTCCAGTATTTAAGCAAAAGACGCATTGCCTAATTATTGTTCTCGTTGTAGCTTTATATCGTAGGTCTATTCCATTGCATTTGTCATATATTGTCAAACGGTTTTTTTTTTCTACTGTAAACATTTACAGAACCTTCAAATCAATTAACTTGGTTTTACTCCAACAAAAATACAACAACAGATAGCGCTGCCAAGAAAGGTAAACAAAATCATCAATGCCTTCAGCAACATCATCGTCATCTGCACATGTTCAATACAACAACAAAATAGAGACACAATGCAAAGAGCAAAGATAAGTGATAGTTCATAATGTTTTTATTCACCCCTAGAACATGTATGCCATCTTGAAGGAGAGTCTACAATTAGCCCTAATAAGTAATAGACAGTGCAATAGGATTAAAAGACAAAAAGGAAATGGAAGCAGAGGGAGGTTCCATAAATGGCCATTACATGTTGATTAATAGAGCACCCTCTCGTGCGCACATCTTCTTCTTTTTCTATCTTTTTTACATCGGTGGTTTAAAATTGTCGTAATTCGATGATTCCAGTCTCTTTTACAATGTAGTATTGGATGAAAGGGGGGAAATTGTTCCCTTTTATGATATATTACAATCACTAATGTTTATTTGCCAAAATGTTAATGGAGTTAGTTTGGTTTCATTTTAAGTAGACACACCGTAGAACGTTGCGTCTCTGAGCGCTTTGAGATATTATTCCCCAGTTCATCGTATACAGGCTTGCCCGCACAATAATCGACTCCCTGGAGAGATGTTCACAATGCTGAGCCAACTACAATGACTTTCGCAGGTACCGCTTAACACTTGGAGGAAAGAAGCAATTTAGATACAAATGGCTTGCTTAAAAACAAAAGAACACAGTTTGTTGCAGCTTAAAAGAAAAGGGTGAGTTCTGGGGAGAGGTGACAAATAATTTGTGAGCGTTATCATTGTTATTATGCAAGTGTGGAAGAACATCAGATGAAAAATGTCCCCTAAAAAGCAAGGCTCTTCAAATGCCTTCATATTCTAAATATGACAAGTATAACAGCTTTAAAATGAGGCCCAATTTGTATGCCACATGTTTGTGTAGACCCATATACATTTTTCTATGTACAGTGCTTGCTACTTTACCAAGACTAGGCCATTTTTCTTATCATTTTGATGGCTCCAGGACCTTGCATTACACACCAATACTTATAAGCTACATCGTGACATTGTGATCAACCTTTTCTGATTGATTCCACTCTGTTTCTGTCATAATTCGTCGCTGTTTTCACGAAGTGACGGTAGTGAAAAAAAAATGCATTCACTTTGCGTTACGATTTTCCTCACTACCGTCACTTCGTGAAAACAAGGACGAATTATTGCAATCGCATGACGAGAACTCAACTTAATCTTAAAGCGCTTATAAACCATGTCATGATAACTGTGTCATATGGCATTCTTAAATTGCATTTAATTTAAAACTAAGAATATGGGTTTTCCTCTAAGACGTCATAAATGACGAAAATCCTAAGCTCTCTCTATTCACAGCATGTATACCTTTTAAGATATGTAAAGCACCAAATCCTCTTGCAATCAAAATAATGGTCAAAGCCTGCCTCGTCAAAATCGCTGCTCAAGGCCGACTTTACATGTAAAACTCGTATAATACTTGTATCTATACATTTACATTTGAATAGACGACTTAAATTGCGAAGTAATATTGTCAATTTTGAGGACTGATTCCTTTGAAGTATCAAATTATGTGCCATAAATATCGACCCATTTAGGGGCGGATCCAAAATAGTCAGAAAGGGAAGGGGCGGGATAATTCTTTTAAGCATTCCAAGACTCACGCTCCGGAAGGGGCGGACATTGATTGGAGTAGGAAGAAATCGTCCTGGCATAAAGTCTCGGGATATTTTGGGGAAGTGGGAGAATTTGGATTTTTTTTTTTTTCACCCTCAAATTGTCCTGAAATATTATATTTGCGTTGGACCTTACGTTTCCAATATCACACGAGTACATATATCTAAACAGTTGCTCCCACTAAACAAAATTTTGTCATCATTTTAAATACAGTTAAAATATCCGAATGTTCTTTTTTACGATATGCAATTGTATGTAATTGTCGACGCCTGCCGTTTGATGTTCTCCTTTAAGCCATACAAAGATTTTTACATATCATTGATTACTACGAAATGTTTATTTATGTGAAGTACACTACAATACATCTACATGTCGATGTTTTATTTAAAGGTATTACAAAGTTTTGGTAAATTTTAAAAAAGGCATGCCTTTTATCCTGCAGGATAGTGATTCTTTACAATGTTGATATATTTGGATGCCCCTATTGATGTATGTTAAGTACTAACAAACTTAGCTCCTAAAACACTTCTGCTTTCGAGAAAAATTGAATATAAAAATTTACCGGTGCTCCCGGTAAATGTTGTTAAATTTCAAATAGCGCCTACGGCCTACGATTTTTGATTTGATTTTTTTTTTTCACCCTCGAATTGTCCTGAAATATTATATTTTCGTTGGACTTAACGTTTCCAATATCACACGAGTACATATATCTAAACAGTTGCTCCCACTAAACAAAATTTTAAAAACAAAAGCACAAATAACGATGTTTTGGACTAATTTTTTCTCAATCATATCGATCCTGAATAACCTCGTTTGTTCGTTAGTTTCCTGTTTCCTTTTTTATTTTTATTTTCTTTTGAAGATCCCGTTTTTTGGAAGATTTCCGTAAACAAAATTATTGTGTTGAAAGGAAACATCTTGTTCCATGATTTTTAAGATGATAAAAGCCCATCCAATTTTTGTCTATCTATTTCTTCCACCTTCGCACCCCCTTTCTCTCTCTATCTATCTCTCTCTCTCCCTCTCTCTCTCTATCTCTCTCTCTCTCTCTATCTCTCTCGCTCTCTCTCTCTTTATGTCTACCTCACTGTCTCTCTTTCTTAATCTTTCTCCCCCAGTCTCTCACGAAAACATATATATTTGATCCCTTTATAGATTATTGTTCAAATATACTCGCAATCAACATGTGCTGAAAAATGTCAAGGTACAGGGGTTGCGGTATATTATTGAACGGCCACTAAGGATTATTTTCCTCGACCAATACGGATGTATTTATCGCGTTTATTAACCTATATTTGCTTTGAATAGAGTAATGCACGAAGATCGTACCTTTTGTATGTCGGGTTCTTAAAAGGTTTAGGAAACTCCTGGTAGAGTGACACTTAAACGATGGCATCCCTTTTGTCGGTAGATTCTAAAAGCCGCTTGAATAATTGCTTTTGAAATTATGAGGCGACACTTAATTTTATCCAATCACCTCGGATTTGGAACAGTGACATACTTTGAAGCAAAATCAACCCCCCCCCCCTCAAAACTTAAACAGGCATCCGCTAACACAAAGCGATAACATGCCCCAGTGGTAGGTTGTGCCCCCTTTTTCAAATCTAGCCTCCATCTGACGACCCCAGTCTTCTTTTTTCCTAATATTTAAGTGATTTTCCTCTTTTCCCCCTAAAATGTGAATTTTTGTTTTGGTTGGGATTTGGAGGAGGTTTGTTACTTTTATTTTTCTCCTTGTTTCTTTGTTTATTTGCTCGCTAGCTTGAATATCAAAAAGTTCTAAAAATGTGTGCCGCCCCAACTTCCCCCATCCCCCTCCCGCCAGATCAATCTCCGATTCGTCTCTTCTCAAAGATCATGCCAAATACGTATAATAATAAGATTCTTTGTTCGATCTTCAGTCTAAAAAGACATATGCAAACAAAAAATGTATATGCAAAGCCTTTCAAGGTAGAATACAACGTACATTAAATGAATTCATATAATATCAGAAGAATACAAGGGCTAATTAAAAGCCTACTGAGACCCAATAGGTATAGTCCCAAGAATGTTCAAATTAAAAGATAAATACAAATTCAACTCTCGAACTTTAAAAAGGAAAATGACATTGCGAAGCTTTAAAGGTCACAAATAATTGTACCTCATACCCGCTATGCACCGGTTTTGTAAATCATTTCAACGTGCTCCCGATTATGCGATGAAGCGTTGAGGTCGTATTGGGTGAGCTATATAAATCCCATGCCAGCTATCTAACATCTGTCAGTCGATTGTTCATCCACAAGATGATTGACAAAAACCGACGGGCTCATCACAACGCTTTGATGATAACGCTTTGATGACGACGCCGCTTGTGTCGCGTCATAAACTTAAACGTTGATATCAAACTTCGAAAAGGAGGAACCGATTTGGTTTGCAAATTTCGGGCTACTAATCTGGCGCCAGATCCTAACATTTGACGTTCGCTTAAACATCAAGACGATCGAATCTAGTGTCTTTTGATACGGTTAACCCGGGACGACGCCTTTGTGACGCCTTTGGGACGCTGTAGTTTCCGTCATAAAACTTTGACAAGGTAAAACAAACAAAAAGAGGAACCAAATTAATTTATCAAATGTGCGATTTAGCATTTTCCATGTCTTTGCATTCATTCTCACTGGTCATCAGCGAAAAACAAGGTGTGTAGAAGCAACAATAAGCATGTGGCATAGTCCCGATATATTCCTTTAAAATTAAGGAACCTGAACTGATAAGGTTTAAACGACTAAGGTATATTTACCTGCGATCTCCAAATACAGTGTATTCTAATCTGACTCTAAACTGGAAACTCCTCGTTTTGTAGATTGTGCCATCATTGTTTTACTGAGAATATGAAAGGACTGAAGCGCCCCTTAGCCCACCTGCATCGAATGACGTTCGCTAAAGAACTTTCACTAGGGTTTATAGGCCTCCTATAACCTACCTACTGCTGCAGGGGACTTATCAACTGTAGATCAGATCCTCAATTTATCAAAAGTTGTAATCGACTTCGGGTACAGTAACTGAATATATGTCCGCTTGGTGAATGTTTGGAGACTGATTATTACTTTGTCGTCAATTCAAAATATCACCCAACTCTAAAGATAAATTATACACCTGTTGTGTTTCAAAATAATTTTCTACGGGCTACGATTACAACTCATCGCTGTTTTTTGATAATCTATTTAAATTCAGGCTTTAGCGTTGCAGATGAATGTTGGAAACCTTGGTTATATCCACAAAGTTAAAGAAATCAAAATCAAATGGCAAACACAACGGTACCAAGTTTCTCTTCTCCTACAAATATCACTTCATCGGGAGAGCTTATGGAAGGCCTCGATGATGTGCCTTCCATGCCATGGATGACAATTGCTTACTACACTTGTGAGGTGATCCTAGGGGTCTGTGCAGCCGTTGGTAATGCCACCATAGTGTTAGCCGTAGCTGTCACCAAGAAGCTCCACACCATACCCAACACCTACCTTGTCTCACTGGCCGTTACCGACTTCTGCATGGGTGTTGTTGGTATTCCTTCCCTGCTGCTCGCCCTCAACGGTTACCCAAGGAACTACGGCTTCTGCATGACGCTTCTGACCATCGTCCTATTGCTTGACCTGTGCTCCATGTACTCTCTTCTGGCACACACCTTCAACCAGTACTACGCCACTTGCCGACCCTTCCACTATCCGACCATCACCACCCCGAATCGGGTGATACTTCATGTGTTCCTGGCCTGGGCTGTTCCGCTCTCCATGGCTTTGGTCATGCCGATTGGTTGGAACAACGGTGATGCTACCAAGGATCTATGTGTCCTGATTGAGATCGTCAGTATGGATTTCTTGGCCTTCCTGTTTTTTGTCGGTATGATACCACCGTTTGTCGCTATGTGCATCATGTACCGCAGCATATTCAAGGCCATCTCAAAACAGGTAAGGTGATTTCATATTAAAACGCTTATAACCTGTGCTTATAACCACAATACGCTTATAACCACAAAATAATTATACATTTATCTCAGATAAACATTTCTTATTCATACAATATGGTCCATTTGAGATTTAATCTACTTCCACACCTTTAGTTCTATTTCTAATACTATGGCTCTTTTACCTTCACTGTTTTTCTTTATCGTTTTAAATACATTTAAAATATCCGAATGTTCTTTTTCACGATATGTAATTATCACCAGCCTGCCGTTTGATATTCTCCTTTAAGCCATACAAAGATTTGTACATATCATTGATTACTACGAAATGTTTATTTATGTGAAGTACACTGCAATACATCTATATGTCGATGTTTTATTTAAAATGAGACAGCATTGGTCTTCTGAATTTTGCCATGTGTCCTTCTTCCAATAAAACCAAAATTTACAAATAAATTGATTTGAATTATTAACAGAGAAGCAAGGACGGATTCATACATCTGATAAGTGGCGAGGGGAGGGAGATGGAAATATTTCCATGAATACCGAAAACTCTCTGACAGGCAAAACCCAGAAAACAACATTATGTGCACTCTTTCAAAATGATTGGTAAACACAACCAATTTAATTTTGTAAAATATAACCAAAAGAACCCCATTAAAATGTATATTACATAAAACAATTCTTTGAATTTAATCATGAAAATCGCTAATTTCCCTAATATGCTATATAAAAGGAGCATTTAGTCTGAATGTCTTGTTTGCATTTGTTCCCCTTTTTTTATATCCCGATTCTTTTTTCTTTTTTTTAGACTTAAGTCGCCTTGCTATCTGTCAGAATATATATGGAATGGTGGTTTAGAGGGTCAATCATGTGTCTTTCCTTTTTTGCCGATTAGACACAAACAGCGAATATTTTAGCATAATCCGTTGTTGACGTGTAGATTGTCAGAAAAAAATATGCACAAGGGAACAATTTATTATTAAATCATCAATCATGTTACAAATGGATAGTACAACTGCCCTTTTTTCCTCACTCTCTCTCTCGTATATTGTCTCCATAATCATTTCTTTAGCCATTCTCTTCTGTCGCAGGCGTAATATCTTGTCTAAAAGTCCCCGAAACGACATCTACAATCGAGTATATGACGTTGGCAACTTGGCATTGTTTATTTTGCATGACATTGCATGTACCCAACAACGTTATACAGCCCGGCATCATACGATAGATAAATGGCAGTGAAGAATCAATGACACTTAATTCAATAAAATCACTTCTCGGGTGTACTTAAGCCATTATAGCCTCTTAATTGATAACTAGAGCACCAAGTATTTGACAGCATAGGTGAGCGGGTACTTGGGAGAGTAATGAACACAGATTTGGACATGTTATAGGTAGAGAATTGCATTGCTCTTGAATTGTGTACCACTTTGTGTTACGCCTACTTTGTGTCCTTAAGAGTTATAGCAATGACAATAGCAATGGCGTAATGAGCCGGAAAATTAAGGTGGCTGAGCTAGGAAGGATTTGTTTATGTCTTAAGCACGAGGATAGAATGTGGCAGTGGTAAACAAAGTAAAATAAAAAAATCTTTCTTTCCTCTTTCCTTTTTTTCTTCCTTTCTTCCGTCCTTTCTTTCTTCCTTACTTTCTTTTTCTTTATCTTCATGCCCTTCCCCTATTTCCAATTCCTTGTTATTGTCATGGAACTTTAGATGCGTTAGCAACCATAGCCCCCCCCCCCCCCCCCCACCCTCCAAGAAAAAAAAGTATGTCGTTTAGTGATATCTAATTGATCAAATTGTCGATATTATATAGAAGGAGACCAACTTGCTGCTCAAAAAATGGGTGAAAGCCTTTATGTAACAGTCGGAGTGGACTTCTTATTATTATTATTATTTAATGATGAAAGGTTCATCTCTATCATTTTCCCTTTTCATTTTTGTACATAAAATTCTTCGCCGAGTTATTTGATATGGAAAGGAGAGCATTTTGTGATTTTCTAACTTAAAGGTAAAGACCAGTAATGGTCATGCGATTGCATTGTGAAAGAAACGTTGTGGAATCGATCAGAAAAGGTTGATCATCTAGCATCTAGCATCTGCAAGGTTCTGGAATCATCAAAATGATAAGAAATTTGGCCCATTCTTCGTAAAGTTACAAGCACTATACACAGAAAGATGTATATGGGACTACCCTATCTCTCTCACCAGACCATGAGAGAAATAAATTTACCAAATATATGAATTAGTAGGCGGTTTCCCGGCAAATTTTTTATCATCATGTATTAGTCAAAACATATTCTTTCACATGATTGGTAATGAGAGCTTCCATTTCATTTTTTGAAATTGGGGCGTTACCAATACTGGTCTTTACCTTTAAATTCATCTTGATTTGTGCAAATATACATAGTATCTGGTAGCTTTACGTCTATTCAAATTTGAACTCGATTTTTAATTGATGCTGAGTGGAGGCTTTATTCGTACGATATGACGAGATGCCTCTCATTTTCACCTTTTGAAATTTGTGCGCTATATTTGACGAAAAGGAAACAAACCTTTCACTTTAACGAGATTGAAAGCATGGATGGTTAAACAGAGTCATCACAGTGATATTTGTTTACTCTTCCCTTTCCTTTTACCACTATTACTTCTCCCTTCTTTAAGTATCACTCTCTTCAAGTTTCTCTCAATACCATCAATTAGTTTTGAATTTTCTCGAATCTCCTCTCATTTTTACATCTATTTGCTTCTCTCTCTTTATTGCTGTCTGCTACATAATCTGGTTTTCCTTATCCCTGTATTCCATTTGGCTGTGTCGCTTCCAACTATTATGTGTTTAACAATCGCCAATTTCCTTTATTTTGCACATGAATTACTATATTAAAATTATGTATGTCATGTATTTAAAAAATATTTAACTGTTTCCTACGCAAGATATCAATATTGGTGTTTAAAGGGTTGGCATGGAGCCGATCAAGGTCAAAAATTTGTAAATTTGCAAAGCCATTGTGTTGCAGAAGACGACCCTTCCATCAATTTGTAAAAAATTATACGTGTGGCAAAAGGGCGACCTTGCACATAGGCGAAGAAGCAACCTAAGTAATGACATGTCTTTGAATTATCGATGTAAAAATAGAGACTACTATTATATCAAATAGTAATCAAAGAGTAATGGCAGCCCTTCTGAAGCACCAGGAGTCTCAAATCTGACAGACATTGAGCGCTATACAAAAACCCACTATGATTATTATTATTAAATACAAAATAATGTTTCTGGTTATATCACCCAAAAAATGTTCATGGCCATGTACGTTTGCCCTGACGACCGCTTCTCACTATGTTCACCAATCAACGTTGAGACGACTGTGGGTTCAACATTTTAATGTTCATGTTATTCCTAGCCATTAAACTTTGCAGAATTCGTCAAAAAATATAATTTCTTATGTGAATGACCTAAAGCTTAGCAGAAAAAGTAGATTATTTTGACCATATTTCATAATATACTTTATATATTTATGATAATGAGGGATTTCTCCGATTGATGCCTCATATAATCCTCCGAGACGCTTAAGATCATCCCATTCTCAATTGCTTGCTGTTCCGAAAAGTAAGAAATCATGGGGGGATCGGTCATTTGCACACGCTGGACCTCACCTATGGAATCATATGCCACAACATATTCGTTATATTTCAAGTGTAGATTGCTTTTAACATGCCCTCAAAACTATTTTGTTCAAAGCGGCTTTTCAGTAGATTTAGATTTACTTTCACATGTCGTTGTTCATTTTTGTGTGTATTTTTGTGTACTTATAGTTTTTCTTCTCCATGCGCCTCGTACACATTAGTCATACTCTTTATTATTATTATTTATTATTTATTATTATTTAACCTCCACTTGTTATTTCTTGTGCTTCATTTATCGAATTTCCATTTGCAATAGATCTACGCTTAATCTTTTTTATCACGTGTAGTGTGGAAATTCGGTATTCAAGTGGAAAAAGGTATATTTAGATAATGGAGGACAAATTCAAATTCAACTTTCTGTTTGTAAAGTGTGGACTTACGGGGTCTATTCGCTATTCATAAGGACCGCTATTCATAAGGTCCGCTATTCATAAGGACCGCTATTCATAACGTGTAAATTCCCGTACTTCCGGGTCCGCTATTCATAATGGCAAAAGAGGGTCACTATTCATAATGAAATAAGGTTCGTTAATCATAAGGACCGCTATTCATAACGTGAGATGAGGGTCGCTATTCATAATTCATATTAAGGGTCATTAATCATAAGGACCGCTATTCATAATATGAAATCAGGGTCGCTATTCATAAAACGACGAGAGGGTCGCTATTCATAATACGAAATAAGGTTCATTACTTATAAGGGTCGCTATTCATAACACGGGAAGAGGGTCACTATTCATAATACGAAATGAGGGTCGCTATTCATAATAGGAGAAGAGGGTCACTATTCATAATAGGAGAAGAGGGTCGCTATTCATAATAGGAGAAGAGGGTCGCTATTCATAATAGGAGAAGAGGGTCGCTATTCATAATACGAAATGAGGTTCGCTATTCATAATAGGAGAAGAGGGTCGCTATTCATAATAGGAGAAGAGGGTCGCTATTCATAATAGGAGAAGAGGGTCGCTATTCATAATAGGAAATGAGGGTCGCTATTCATAATAGGAGAAGAGGGTCGCTATTCATAATAGGAGAAGAGGGTCGCTATTCATAATAGGAGAAGAGGGTCGCTATTCATAATAGGAGAAGAGGGTCGCTATTCATAATAGGAGAAGAGGGTCGCTATTCATAATACGAAATGAGGTTCGCTATTCATAACAGGGGAAGAGGGTCGCTATTCATAATAGGAGAAGAGGGTCGCTATTCATAATAGGAAATGAGGGTCGCTATTCATAATAGGAGAAGAGGGTCGCTATTCATAATAGGAGAAGAGGGTCGCTATTCATAAAAGGAGAAGAGGGTCGCTATTCATAATAGGAGAAGAGGGTCGCTATTCATAAAAGGAGAAGAGGGTCGCTATTTATAATCATCTTCTTTCTCTAATAATTGCATTAAACAATGAAAGGTCAAAGCTTACGCGCTTTGCGCAAGAGGGGGGAGTGGTACAATAAATCGTCTTCTTTTTCTAATAATTAATGAAAGTTCAAAGCTTTCGCGCGTATTGGGTGGGGGAGGGGAGGGGGGGGGACAGCAAGCTGCCCGAATATGATTTTTTTTATATCTTTCTCGTTTATCTTGGTGATAAATAACACTTTCACAAAAAACATATAATGCTCAAATTTTTGCTCGCTCGTTTCGCTCACAAGCAGAATTGTGAACTAGAAAATTACCTTTTCGGGCATGAGGCTTTAGCCCCCCCCCCCCCCCCGATGAAAATGTCGAAAAAATGTATATCTTAAAAACGGGGAATGTTGATATCGGACAAGAGACCTGAAGTGAACTTGCACCCCTTTCCAAAATTGTTCCTGCTTCTAGGTACCCGTATCGTGCTTCTAATATGACCTTGTCAGTATTGGTATGTTGAGTTGAAAAAACGGTCTGCGCATTTTTCAAATTTCCGTCCCCCCCCCCCCCCCCCCAATTGGAAAATTCTGGATCCGCGCCGGGGCGTACTGATGGGGGGGGGGGGGGCTCGGGGATCGGTAGATACTGGGCTTAGGTCCAATTGTTAGGTCCAATTCCGCTCAGTAATTTGTAGGTCCATAAGTCCTAATAAAAATTACTTTCTACAAAAACATTATTGTCGTATAAACAATTACTAGTTTCTTAAATAGCAAGCTAAAATGGATAATGGGCCTGCTTGGCGTACTTAATATCTCAGTGGCGTAGCCTGGATAAGATCAGTCGGGGGCAGGGTGGTGGGGCAAGATTTCCAACAAGGAGGACAATTTACGATAGGATTACATGTGTGTTATGTTTTACTTTTTTTTCGTCACCACATGAGCGGGGGTTGGCTCTATATAATTATCAAAGATAACAGATAAAATATAATTACTTTAAAAAGAGACAACTATTCAGGGCTATATATCGCCCCCCCCCTACAGGACCAGGAACGTAGCCGAGGGGGGGTCGTATTATGAATAGCGAACCTCATTTCGTATCATGAATAGCGACCGTCTACTCCTATTATGAATAGCGACCCTCTTCTTCTATTATGAATAGCGACCCTCTTCTCCTATTATGAATAGCGACCCTCATTTCTTATTATGAATAGCGACCCTCTTCTCCTATTATGAATAGCGACCCTCTTCTTCTATTATGAATAGCGACCCTCATTTCTTATTATGAATAGCGACCCTCTTCTTCTATTATGAACAGCGACCCTCATTTCTTATTATGAATAATGACCCTTATGAATAATAACCCTTATGAATAACGACCCTCATTTTGCATTATGAATAGCGACCCTCATTTCGTATTATGAATAGCGACCCTCATTTCGTATTATGAATAGCGACCCTCTTTCTGTGTTATGAATACCGACCCTTTTGTTATATTATGAATAGGGACCCTTATGAATAGCGACCCTCATGTCGTATTATGAATAGCGACCCTCTTCTCCTATTATGAATACCGACCCTCTTCTTTGATTATGAATAGCGGTTCTTATGAATAATGACCCTTATGAATAATGACCCTTTTCTCCAATTATGAAAAGCGGACCTTATGAATAGCGGTCCTTATGAATAGTAGACCTTATGAATAGCGGACCTTATGAATAGCGGTCCTTATGAATAGCGACATTGACCCGGACTTACACCCCCCCCCCCCCCCCCCCCTGAGCGCACGAACATACACAAAACACACCCACACACTCACACCAAAATAAAATGTTTATAATGATGCATTTTGATAGATGCTGAGAAGAGGCCTTGGGTAAAGATTTGTTTCAATTATACAAAGATTTGTTTCTATTATGCATTTTCTACAGGTACATAATATATTTTGAGTGATTTGATCGAATTAAAACTTGGTGTTTTCTTTTTTGCAGCTGCACCAGTTGGAGGATTTAGAGAAGATAAGAACCCGACTGCGGGCTCCTGCCCCATCTCAAGGCGCCTCAAACAATGGTCCTTCAACCTGCAACGATCACCCTGAAGCCGATAATGCGAAAAACAAATCGGCGGACGTTTTGGCGTCGGGGATTTCACGCCAACAGAGCATTGATAAAAATGACGGGAAGGACAACGGATGTGGAGACGTTAGCGACAATTGTGGGAAGATGGGTAGAAAAGATCATGGTGGTAATGAAAAGGATGGGAGCGCTCGCAGCGCTCCAAATTCATTCAAACGAGTCGAAGCCGAGCGCAAGAAAGCGCTTTTCTTTTGCTTTCTAATGCTCTTTCTCTTCTTTACATGGTGTCCAATATTCACTCTAGACAGCATCATAGCTTTTGGTATAGTCCCAGATATCAACCAACATCTCCTTAACTTAACTGTTCTGTTGAGCCACTTCAACAGCGCTTTTAACCCCGTTATTTACGCGCGCAAGAGTGAGTTTAGGCTTGTTTTTAGGCGATGGTGGGCTACAATAACGTGCCGAAATCGCCGCGTTCATCCGGATAGTAGTGGCGTGCATTCCTTGTCAACTGTAAGCGGGACGAATCAATGTCTGACTAATTGAAATCAAATTTACTCGCCATGTTTGTGTAAATATAATCTGAAATCAGACAGCTGGTGTGAAATAGGGTGCAAATAAAAAGCTCATGTGTATAGTGACATGAAGTATGGCGATATATTATGGTGTAGAACTTTGGATGCTATTATAATGATTCGTGTACCTACAGTTTCTTGTATCACGATGTTTCGCACATAATTGTCTTTGTACATTGCAGATGAAATTCAGATTCACTGTTGATTTCAATGTATTTTTTTATATCAACTAAAAAAACATGGTACAGAATAACATTGCAACAAAAAATTTGAAAAGAAAAAAATCAACTAAAAAAAAAATATATGAATTCCCCTTTCAAAGATCCCCGTAGGCGTAACTATCTTCGAAGTAATAGATTTAGGTGTTAATTAAGTGTTACGGTGCTCCTACAGTGCTCCTATAATACCTCATCACTTTTGTTAATATTATATCACTCTTATCACTGACACTGTTAATAGTACCGATATTATTGTTGTTGTTGTTGTTGTAATCATTGACACACAGATTGACAACTCTATGACGTATACGATTTGTTTTATAAAGGGGTTGCGTAAAACGTATTCGTAATGGTTATATCTAGAGTATGTGCATGATTAAAACAATATTTTAGAGGAAATAGAAAATGTCTAGTTGTCTAGTTACGGCAAACGGTTTCATGGGTTAAAAACATCTACAATCTAAGATGTTAATTAATTAGTGTTAAGGTAATTCATAGTGCTCCTAAATGCCTCATTAGTATTGTTGATATTGTATCATATTTATCTCTGACACTGTTATTAGTACCGATGTTATTGTTGTTATTGTTATTCAATTAAGTGTAACGGTAATCTCTAATGCTCCTAAATTCCTCATCACTATATAACTGTTAATGTTATATCATATTTATCTCTGACACTTTTACTAGTACCGATATTATTGTTGTTGTAATCATTGACATACAAATTGACAACTCTATGACGTATACGATTTGTTTTATAAAGGGGTTGCGTAAAACGTATTTGTAATGGTTATATCTAGAGTATGTGCATGATTAAAACAATATTTTAGAGGAAATAAAAAATGTCTAGTTGTCTAGTTACGGCAAACGGTTTCATGAGTTAAAAACATCTACAATCTAAGATGTTAATTAATTAGTGTCAATGTAATCCATTGTGCTCCTAAACGCCTCACCAATATTGTTAATATTTACATCATATTTATCACTTTCACTGTTATAAGTGCCAATATAGCTGTTGTTGTTGTTGTCAATCAATTAAGTGTAACGGTAATCTCTAATGCTCCTTAACACTTCATCACTATTGTAAATATCATATCATATTTATCACTGACACTGTTGATAGTACCAATATTATAGTTGTTATTGTTGATATTTATTTAAGTGTTACGATAATACAAAGTCTCCAAAATGCCTCACCACTACTCTTAATATTATATCATTTTCATCACTGTCACTGTTATTAGTACCAATGTTATTTTAGTTCACTTACGTAATGTTTATCATGTATGTAGAATTGTGATGCTAACTAAGCTCGTGTCATTTTACCTATCATTTCCTTTCCTTACTATGTTTCTATACGTTGGTTTAGACAGTATTTACTTATCTGTTGTCAATCACTTGAGGTGTATAATTATATTACTCTATTTTCCCTCTACGTTAAAATCGTTCGGACATGATTCATTCGCTGGGTTACTTGTACTCTCAAATAAGCATCCATGCATGCTTATTGTCTGTTTGGAACCGGAAGGGCATTATCTCATATGCTTTAATACAGATTTAATGCTCTTTTGGATAAGAAAAGACGATATAAGCTTTCTATTAATTCCCCCCCCCCCCTCTCTCTCTCTCTCTCTCTCTCTCTCTCTCTTGTTGTGTGATAACAAGGTTTTTGGGGTTGGAAATCAAACACTTCAACCCCAAGCGTGGTACTAGAAGATTTTTTTTTGTATGGGGGTGGAGCTTGAATTTATAAAATGAGGGTAGAGCTCCAGCCCCCTTCCCAGCCCCCCCCCCCCCCCCCCCTCCCTGTATAGAACTCCGACTGTTCACTCGTCATTATATACCGGATGCCAGATACCAGTCATTTAATCAAGCATTAACTTTCATTCATCTTTACAAGCACTTTCGCTTATTGACAAATGCACCTCCCGGAAAAGCCATCACTATCACATCTTATTGAAAATGATGTGGTCTAGCTCGAAGAGAGTGATTACCAAATGGAATGAGGAACATAGAACACGCGCTTTGTTCATCCAAAATAGTGTCTATTCAATAACGATTAATATTCTCAATAAAGTTAATGGACTCCCATCTATAAAGGAACTCTCAGTGTGGAATGAATTTGTGTGTGTATAAATACTTCCTGCGAATTCCTGCGAATTTGAATGAAATGATCACGATTTTTAAAAGTACATTGACTTGTTCTTTTATGATGCTAATACTTCCGCTTTTAAATTAATTGTTAGGCGTTTATTTCCCCGAGGACGAAGATTCCGCCCAACAAGCCGATAAGAGACAGGAGAGAAAGTACTTGTGCCTTTTGAACCCTGTTCTGTCTGTAAAAATCACGGATGATTATTGCTATCAGCCTATTGAGTGGTTCGGTGACACAAAGGCTTTCTCTTGTCATACCTGAAATGTATTGTTGGTATGGACAAGGATGATTAAAATGTACAATCACCAAAACTTTTTGATTTTAAGGGAGTTGCTATACACTGTATACAGTATTCAAAATATGGGTTTCAAATGTTACTTCTACAATGAGGTTTTAATTGTAGTTCAATATACTCCAATTTTCTCTTTTATGCCGACATTATTTTCCCCTCGTGAATTTCGATACTTCATTGTCATGTCCTAAATAAAATACTGTCCAACCCTACAACTTCAAAGTGTTGATAAGTACACTTAATCGGTACTAACTAACCAATCCCTTCCGCTAAAGCGGGTGATTCTATTCGGCTTTGATGAAACTCTTTATCATTTACTAGTAGTCAAATTTGATATCATTAGTGATAAATTATCATTCTATTACACAAATAGCTATTAGAGCTACAATATTACATCAATGAATATTACAAGCCTATCGCTTATTAAATTGGCACTTATCTAATCAACCTCGAATGTGAAATAAAGCACAATCATGAATGGTTTGTAAATATATTGTAATTATTTGGGCAATTAATTGTGCCCTTCTCCTTAATTTTTATCAAGGGCACTTTTGGTTTGCATTCTGCAACGTCTATTTAATTTGTAATTACGTTTGGGTGCTCTTTTCCCCCGGCGAATGGATAACATTTGAGTGAAGTGTGCCGCCACGATAATGACTCGCTCGTAATAAATTATGAGGCTTAT
Organism: Strongylocentrotus droebachiensis; assembly: GCA_035222895.1. NCBI lineage: Eukaryota > Metazoa > Echinodermata > Echinoidea > Camarodonta > Strongylocentrotidae > Strongylocentrotus > Strongylocentrotus droebachiensis. The sequence continues at coordinate 378,882 of JAVYIG010000772.1, read as the reverse complement.
TATGGGGTAGGGTACAAAGACAAATAGCCACGTGCCCTCCCCTCCCCCGTCCCACCCCCCCCCCCTCCTCCCACACACACACACACAAACAAAACGGAGTAAGAGAGAGAAAACATGGAGAGAGAAAGAGGGACGGAAATGGTATAGAAAGGAAAAGAATAGGACACCCCCATTCCTAATCAGTGGCTTTGACTATCCACATTCCAACCATATCATTCCTAATAATTCCCCCCTCTTCTTATCCTCCTTCCCCTTTTTTTTTTAATTTTTTTTAAGTAAGACATGAAAACAGTCTTGGACAATTCGTTTTTCACAGATAGGCACTTAGGTATTTAATTTGATGCACATTATGAACAAAATTAATACATTATATTTTAGCTTGAATATCAGAATTTTAACCAGTTTCAATGGTATTATTGTATTGATACTGGTTAAAATTCTGTCATTTTGTTGCTTAAAGGTCGGTTGACATCCAAATATAAGTCGATTCCTGTTGATGTGTAGGGCTGCATACAACTCATATTTTGTTATTCAAATATCTTAACATATTTCATAGATTTGTTAATATTTTTTAAAAAATTCTTAGACCTGCTAAGCTCCATCCCACAAAAATGCTCCCGATCTCATTCATCTTGTGACATCATCTGTCAATCATTAGTGAGCTTACAAAATATAGTGGTATGTAACTTCCCCCAGCTCACCACATGCTCACAAGAGAATTGCATTCTTTCATACACTACCTCCACATTACCTTTCTTTTCCTGATGAAGATACAGCACGTCTGACAAAGCAACTCCTATTTTGGTATTGTATGATATATTGTTAACAAGTGGTTAGCTCTGGTGAAACTTCATACCACTGTCTCTTGTTAAACTATGAACAAAAATTCTTTATCAAACTACGAAAATGGGTAATGCGAACTTTTCAACATAATAACGAAAAATGAGTCCTAAATTGACTTTATTCCTCTTTTTCCACTTGTTCTACCTTTCTCCTTTTTCTCCTTTTTCTACTTTTTCTACTTTTTCTATTTCTTTTTATCTAATTGTTCTTCTTGTTCTTCTTTCTTCTTCTTCTTCTTTTTTCTCTTTTCTGTTTTCTTCTTCATTTTCTTCTTCTTTTTCATCTTGTTTAGCGAGCCACTACGACCAGAACCATTGCCTTTTGACTTTATTTCTTGACTAGTTCCAACTCTTAATGATTCGTCATCGCATCACATACATTCTCATAGGCCCGAATTCGACAAAGTTTATGTGCGTCGATGACGCGTTTCGATGCATTTCAGACCAAGGTTCAGACAAACCTTGGTCTAAAACGCGTCAAAACGCGTCATATGACGCACATAAACCTAGGTTTGTCTACACACCTCCTTTGTGAATTCGGGCCTAATGTCTGTGATTTGAGAATAAAATATGCTATCAACATAAATATACAATATGTACAAGTATTGGTACAATTAAAAAAAGAATTTGTTTATATGATTATAATTGCTTTAATAACAATGCAAACTTGATGACTGAAATTGTCGAATACAGACTGTTGCGCATAACGTTGGAATAATTGTTTAACCTCTTTTAATGAAGTGATTGTGAGAATATCATTTATTCTTAAAAGATAAAGTTATATACTTCTCATAACTTCATTAATGAAATGAAATAACTAACTGGGAGGGGGGCATTAGGACACGTGGAATGACACTGCTAGAGTGTACTAGGGTGGCAAAAAACAGAAATGTGTTATGAGATGATGAAACGTATCCTAATCAAATGATTTGTTGAGAGCGTACACGTGACCAGGTATTTATTTTTGCCTAACACGTAATTTTACTAATGACCGGTCATTAGTATAATCGTGTTATAAAACATCATTTTATAAAACAAATAAAACATCATTTTATAAAACAAATAAAACATCATTTTATAAAACAATTAATACACATCATTTTGTTCGGGCATTAATACAATTTCACACTCTCGGTACCTTCGAAACAGTCCAAAAACCCTCGGCTATCGCCTCGGGCGCGTTTGACTGTTCTAAAGATACCTTGTGGGTAATTCCTGCAATGTATTATGTATTATGTATTCCTGCTGTGTATTATTTGTATAACGATCAACCTCCGAGCTGGGCGAAGATACCTTGATAAATAGAAAGAGTCACAGAGATCGATCATTCAAGTTCGGAGAACATTTATCTTTGAAGAATAAATCATATTTTCATAATCATTTCATGACAAGAGGTACGAACAAATTATTCCGACTTTACAGGCAACATTGAGTGATTTCAAGTTGGGTGTTAGTGTTAGTGTTAGTGTTTAGAGCAGTCAAGAGCTCTTAAATCGAGCGAAAAATTTGCTCATGAAATTAAGAGCCCGATACCGATATCAAAATCGATAGCTTAACACCAGCTGTGACGTCTCCACATACTTGATTTCACGACGATGATTTAAAAATAGTACATCAAAACTAAAGATATCATGAAAAGTACAGAATAAATTTACACCTATTTCTCTGGTCTTATAAAATAACAAATTTTACACAAAATAATATATGAATTACCCATTTCACATCTTTTTTTTGATCGTCAGACAATAAATTGGCGTCGTTCGTGCGTTGACTGTGTGCGGGTACAACACTTACACCGAACTGGAAATCAACATTTGCTTAATCCCTAGGGGCTAGTGTTAGTGAATAGGACATTTGTACTACAAAATTAACACCAGCCACAAAGGTCGGTTCAGCAGATGACAATTTTGCAAAATCGATAACACTAACTACCGGAAGTTGACGATATTCAAAGGTCAAAGCCTTAACACCAGCTGATTTCCATTTCGGTGTTTAGGCTGGTGTTAGTGTTTATTAAACACTAACACCAGCCTTAAACACCCAACTTGAAATCACTCATTGTATGTGCTTTTCAAGTGTATATAAATTCATTTTTCAGTAATTATTGTATGTACATGTATAGCTGTAAGAATACATATTGTGCTTTCAAGATGGGACCGAATATTTTGTTTTATATACATCATCATAACACCTATAGGATGATGATAAACAATATACATTATAAAAGTATATAAAAGTATATAAAAAGTACGTAAGAAGAAGGAAAAAAGTGTATATACAGCCAAGATAAAACTTAAGGTGAACATTAGATTTCTAGTGCACATGAGGCTATATTAAATGTAACAGCATGAACACAACTCCTTTTTTTTTAAATCAACCTTAGGCAAAATCAATGGCCTCGTCCGTCATCTTTTGGAATGTAAGAATTATTGAATGAATCACCATGATATATTAAGCAATCTGAACATGATTTCTACCGGGCTTACAAAAGGGTATTGAAATTGTCAAAATTTGGTTGCTTTTTCGAAAGTAGTTAAATAAATGTTAAATAAACACTATTGCAGTAATCATAGCAGTCGAATTATAATCAATGTACTGTGCTTATACATAATTTAATATAATATGATATATATGTAATATACAATAGTATTTCTAATCTTTCGAGATCTTTGATTACTAGCAATTAAACTGTGAATACACAAGGCGGTTGTCGTGAGCAAAAGCTTACGTCCTCGTAATAAACGTTTGTGCACTGTCTACTAAGACCACATTACGATTTTATCATCAAGTTATATTTACAATCGCGATTAAATCGAAAGCTTTGCATTCAAGTAATTTTATACAAATAAAGCATTTGAGATGGGCTTACCATTACCAGCCGTGCTTTTCAATACAACCTTCATTTCACAGCTGACATAGAAATAGAAGTACCTTCAATAATGTTCAACCTGTAAATCTGTTACAAATATTGAAATGTTTATAATATTGTTTCCAGATGTAATACCCTTAATTTTGTATATCATTCATTTTCTGTATACATTCGATCATGTTAAATAAATAAATTATAATTTAAATAACAACATAACAAAATCTGCACTTATTCCATTGTGTAACATTATAATATTCTTACAGGTTCATGCGTAATAATGCGTATACCATCCTTACAAATAAACGTGTTTAAAAAACATCAAAAATACTAAGAAATGGATGAAATTATTGCGAATATTAGCATATCCGTCACGATGAGCAGAAACTATTTTCAATGGATCCTCTTCATTGCCTGTATGAAAGAAAAAGGCAGAGAGAAATCAAGCAATTAATTCACAATACACAATGAACAAAGAATGCTTGAGCATGATCGTTTTAAAATGTAAATAGCGGTATAAGTCCTCACTATCCCCAGAGAAAAACTCTCATTTCATTTCACTTCAATTGAGAGTGCGTGGAGAAAAAAAATCATATATTTCTAATCACTTCATTGAAAATGCATGGGTAAACAAATTCATTTCATTTCACTTCATTGAGAATGCATATTTTTAAAAACGCTTGTTATCTTTGAAAAAACCTTTATTTTAGATCAAAATTATGAGATAGCTGTGTTAGGTGTGAGGGCCGATGGATTTATTTTGAGAAGTGGGGCGTAGATCATTTTTGTCTGTGAAAATATACATGTATGTTACGCTAATAACACTCTGAAAGTGGATAGACAATTTTGAGACGCCTTAATTGGAATTATCAGCGACAATTATTTTCAGAGTGGGATTGTTGAGTGGATCGGAATTATGGGATAGCTATGAAGGATAGATATTAATATCATCGATCATTACGTGTCATTTTAATGCACGCTATGACAGAAACAAGGTGGTATTAAGAGGCATGATACATTACACAAAAATAAAACAGCTACCGTTAATCTCGTGAAGGTTGGTGATACAGTGTACTTTCAAAGGTTCATGAACAAAACAAAAATCCATCACCAGTGAGTTCATAAATCCGAAATGTTATAACAATTAAATTATGAACATTTATTCCATTACTTTGAAGGTTTATCCTCCAAAAATTTCAATATTTTACCTTTTAATAGTGCATGCCTCCGCTCACCCCACGCAATTACCATTCCCCACTAATTCACCTACCCGGAAAAATGGAAGGGAGGACTGTATTGGTACGTAATTATGTAGTACATATCGTAAGTGTGCGTGTAAGACAAACAAATATAGAATATAGAGTTAGCCAATACCTGCTATATGAGATTAATATAAGATTTTTAAAAATAAGCATAGAGTGTGGCATTAAAGGTACTGTGTCCTATTTATTTGCAGGCCCCAAAAATGAAAAGGTTAAATTCCAACGGAATTTGAAATACTAATTTAGAACTTCACTAAAAAAGGGGGGCTTGAAAATGTCTTTAAGTGGGGGAAATAACGACTATTAGTTGTCGAATCGACTAAAGAGCTTTAGAGCCAGTAAGTTATAGTCTGATTTTCAGACCATTGTACCGAATGGTTGTATGTTTTATGCTGCGCAAAGATTCATTCAGTTTAATTTTCGCAATTACAAGAAGTGGGTTATTGATGTAGACAAATGCTCATGTACCCTTTACAGCTCATTTCATGTATGTAAGAAGAAAAAAGCCAGCCAGTCACTCAATAGTGTCTGACATTGGAGTCTAGCGAGTAAACGGGTTTCCTTGCATAATTTGAATATTAGGACACTGCTAACGTTTAAATTTCACAGATAGGACATACATAACATATTCATAATTCCTGCAAAGTTCTACAGAATTTGATGTTGGCTGCAAAAGGGACATAGTATCTTTAAAAAGGAGCAAATGTGTTTTTCATATTGCAAAGGGGATGATTATTTCATGAAAAGGGATAATTTGTCTTTTGTATGTGTATCTATTCACAATTCAGTATAAATCAAATATGTACGTGAATGCATCAAAGGTTTGAAAAAACCCGTTAAGGGCTGCATCTTCAATTTTAAAAATAAAGTTATAGTAAACAAATATAACAAGATACGTGATCGTAAAAACTAAATCGGAAACAAAGAAATACATCAATAAAATATTTTAAAAACTAAGTTTCATTCTTTCATTCATTTTTCCTTGTATAAATAAACGAAGATAACTTTCAAGAAATAACCGTAATGAATATGAAATGGATGCAAGCTTGACGAAAAGCGTACATAACCCATGAATTGAATGAGAAATATTTTAATTTGATTGAATCAAACGCCAATTTGAATTTACAAATCACGAATGTGAACTTTAGAATAGCCAGTCTGGGACAAATTTAACTTCGTTTGAATGGATTGAAAAAGTTGTGAAATTGGCCAGGAAAACCTATACTTTGTCTTCTCTTCTGTGTTTTTTTTTTTTTTTTGAAGTCGCATGTACAATTATTTTTCTTGAAACTTGAACCACACAGCTATTATTCGTTAAGTAAAAATGAGTCACTCTCTTATGTATCACACGAACGTTGCTTTCTCTAGTACCTGATGTCGAATGCACGTTGGTTAAATTTATGAAATTAAATAAAATAAAATAAAGATGCAATACAAAGATATAGAATTAAATAAAACGAAATTGATTTAAATTTATGAAATTAAATTATATCAAATATAAATGAAAAACAAAGATATAGAATTAAATATAACGAAATTGATTGAAATGAAATAGCATTAAATGAAACCTAATGGAATGAAATGAAATTAAATAACATGAAACAGAATTTTAGGAAATAAAATTAGATGACAAATGAAATTAAATGAATTGAAATGGAATGGAATGGAACGGAATGGAACGACATAAAATGAAAAAAGTATGGAATGACATGAAATGAAATGAAATGTAATAAATTGACATGAGATGGCTACGTACGCAGCTGGTAATGGTTCACCAACCATGCTTGGACCACTGCCACTTATGGAATGCACGCCTACACCTATGTCGACAAGATACGGTGAGTTATGACGAGAATAATCAAAATACATAGATACCGCTATGATTTATAGAAAAAACAGTGATCATCACCCCCCCCCCCCCCCCCCCCCTCCTCCGTCCAAGTTTGTTTAACTTTGATTGAATGATTGGATATAATTCATTCACTGATTCATTGATTCAATCATTATTCAAAACACGATAAGAAAAAAGTTCAGCAAATAGGCTGGAATCGTCAAACAGATACAATTGAATATCAAATACAAATAGGGATATATCATATAAGCGTATTATTTTACAGTGCATTGGTATTTGATGTATTGATGCCCATAATTTATTTGTGCTACTCGACACTCTTACCAAAGATGTGACTGTGCCCGGCGCCCAGGGCAAATAAAAGGTTGATTTACATGTATGTCTTCTAGTATTAACAAATCACCAACCAAACTCTTTGACATCGTTTGCATTTAAGAACTTGCGGTCGCAGGTAGATAGTGGACCAAGAACTATTTTCAGTCCAGCTGCATAGCTAGGTATCATCATTATTAATATTAGTAGGAATAAGAGTAGTACTAGTAGAAGTAATAGTAAAATTGTTATTATCATCATCATTATTATGTTATGAGTTATATGGATGAGAACATACCAGTTTGTGTCGTATTGATTGTTGATTTCGTAACATCTCTGCCCCTAGTGGAGTTGGTGCTCTAAAATAAACCAAGAGAAGCAGATCATTGGGTAATAGCTACATTGCGCATTTATCCATCCAAGGGGATGCTCAAGGAGACTGCAAAGTACTATTATCACCCTAGCTTGTGCCAAGCTGTAAGAAGGTGCATGTATTATTTTTGTGAAAGATTGAATTGAATTGGTTATTCAAAGAAATATGCAGCTCTCAAGCTGAAACTTGTTGTTTTACCATTAATATGAACAAATACAGACCATAATACGTTTTATTTCAAAATTGTAACATAAAAGACTAAAACATAATTGAAACGTAAACAGTTATAAAATCATATAAACTATTGACAATGTCAAGAATTTGAAAATAAATAGTGAGAATTTTGACATTCTCCAAGATTTAAATATTTATTAGATGACAGTGTCAAATGAGTACTGTTGAGCAATGTAATAAATAAAATCGTTGAGAATGTAGGTTGGTTTAGAATGTACATTACCAAACGCAGATTACCAAGATAAATAATGGGAATCCAACCACTTTATTTTAAAAAGAGGGTAATAATGTATGTCCAAAAATAATTTAGCACGTTAACATGAATTGAGATAAAATGTGTTTTTTTGTTCATAACTGTAAAATTAATTAACAATGTTGATACATATTTAAAGAGGTAACGAGGTTTGTTTTTTTTTTTGTTTTTTTTTTTACTTCTTCTCTTCATGAATGTTGGGACACTTCTTCTCTTCATGAATGTTGGGACAATATGATTTATTCTTGATAGAAATCTTCTTCGAACTTTATTAATCAATTGAAAAGGTCATAGAAATAGATCAATAATATCCTAAGGAAACTTTGTCTTTCACTGGTATAAATTTACAAATGAATATAAAAAGATAAATCATCAAAACAAGTTACAATACTGGTTAAAAGTCAGAATACAGATGGAATCATATTAAGTTTTAAGTAGGAAGATAACATTAATGTAATACAAATAGCATATATTATTAGTGAGACGACAAGAAAATTAACGCTTATTTACCCTAGCCGAATTCTCCCCGACCGATGAGGTATTGAACGGCAAGATACGACTCTTGCGCAGGCGCAGTGCAGACCGGATCTGTATGAAAGTAAGCAAGGAAATGATGATGATGGTAATGATAAAAAAAGAACAAGAAGAAGACATATCCGAAGAATTGGCTTAGGAACCCCCCCCCCCCCCCCCCCCCCCGAGGTAAATTACCGCCGAAAAAAATGTTAAAACAGACTTATTATCAGGGTGGACTACCCCTTTAATGAATAGAGGGTAATTTTCTGGGGGTGTAATTGTCCTCGGGTGTGGTTTTCCTTTTTGTCCTAGGGGGGGGGGGTGGGCTACTGCTGTCTATGGGGGTAGTTTTCCTAGGGGTAATTTTCTGGGGGTCGATTGTCCAGAGAGTAATTGCCCTGATACGACAATTGACATTGTTTCCCCTACATTAAAAAAAAATAACATCGTTTTTATACAGTCAATTCAAACTTTTTTGGTTTCCTTTCTTCATTCAAATTTTACTGAGGAGTATTTCTACGCTTAAACTTAAAATCACTTTAATATTCACCGACGCAACACTTTCATAACTCTCACTCAGCGATTACACAAATTAAAACAAATGAAAAGATAGCCACTCGGCGATAATGAAAACCCTTCAGAACATTAATTGGAAATGAGGGTGTTTCGTGTTGTGCAAAGGTGTGAGTGGATTGTGGGTGACGGTAGGAGTGAGGGTTATCATGATCTTTTGGGTGTTCCGGGGGACGGTGGTAGGGTGTGTGTTTCCTTCGGGTCATTTTTACACGGATTCCTTACCCCCACTCTTCGACCTTTTTTCCTTCCTTTCTTTTCTTTTCTTCCTTCTTCTTTCCTTTCATTTGAAATATTAACTTTTCTCTTTAGATCTATTAACATATGGGAAGTGCAATTGTGACCATATTTTTCCTGCATCAAAACGGTTTTCCATTCTCGAATACTTTGCTAAATTACGTATTTTTATATAATTGTTTAATATGAGGATTTTTTTTTTTTTTTTTTTTTTAAAGAAATCGAAGAAATTCAATGATCTCACCTCGGCGTTGGTTAGGATCTGCATGATAAAGATTAGCACACCTTGGAATGCGTTGGAGATGGCAAAGACATAACTAAAGATGACTGATGTATTAACTAACACACCTGTCAGCCAGGTCACACCGAGAATGGGTAGAAGTACAATCATCGCCTTTAAGGTTGACCTAAAAATATAAATTTGATTTATCAGTCTGACACAACTGAAAAGAAACGGCTGAACGGAAAATACTTCGAAAACAGTGGATAACGACTTGTGTATATTATAGTGAAATTTTCAAGTAATCATGCATAATTTATTATTCGGAGCTGTTTGGATCAAAAGATAAAGGGAAATGTCAATAAAAGCGGACGTTAAATTGCAATGGATTAGCAAGTACTCTTCAAAAATAACTAATTTATCATGATTTTCCAGCAATCATGCATAATTTATAATTCAGTACATTTTGGATCAAAAGATAACTGATGTCAGTAAAAGCAGACATTAAATTGCAATGGATTAGCAAGTAATCTTCAAAAAAAACTAATTTATCATGATTTTCCAGCAATCATGTATTATTTATAATTCAGAGCATTTTGGATCAAAAAAAATTGTTTAATGTCAGTAAAAGTGGACAATAAATTGCAATGGGTTATCAAGTACTCTTCAAAAATAACTATTTAGGAAAAGAAATGTTTACTCACTTGATCTTTTCTTTATCTGTCTTATTCTGGAACACCTTCACTGATCTGAGAACCTTCACAGTTAATATCATTACAACACAATTCATCTGTAGAGGTAAAAAAAAAAAAAAAAAAAAAACATTAAACAAAAACATACAAACATTCATATTTCAAGTGCAATCCTAGTGTTACCTATTTTAATAATTAATTCAGTACGGTGATTTCTTGAAAGTTATCATCATTTATTTATACAAGGAAAAATGAATGAAAGAATGGAACTTAGTTTTCTCATTAAAAATAGCGGTATTTGATTTCCCTTTTCATTCCATTTCATTCCATTCCAAAGTTGATTTTAAAAATAGTAACAAATCCCCCCCCCCCCAAAAAAAAAAAAAAAAAAAAAAAAATTATGATTTGGATGCAAGGGGGTATGAATACTCTTCCAGAAATTAAGGAAAAAGTATTAGCTATATTAAATAGCTTTTGTATCATTCTTTGTGCATCGTTCTACCTTTTCAATATTTGAGTTACGTTGCTTCTTTAAGCGTGATCATGCTTACTAGATTTTAGAATTAAGTATTATAATTCTATAATATTGCAAGAAATCAAATAAATATAAATAAGTCTTCATAAATTCATGTATGAAATCATGGTTTTATTTACCAATGCAATGATGAGAGCTGGAACCACAAATATCCAAATTCCTCCATTGTCTCTGTTCAACCAACAGCTACAAGTTATGAAGCAGATTAAAGAGCAACTCATTTAAACATTTTATTTTCAGAATATCCAGAATATATAATGTTTGAACTTCCAAAATACTTCCTACACGAAGCGGATGATATAAGGGTCTTATTCCACTCTCTCTTTCTTTTCTCCCTCTTGGTATTTGTGAAAGATATACATGTATATGTAAAGTACAATACCAAATAATGGAGCGCCCGTTGCGAACCATGTTACAAAAGATAACACGTGTTTGTTTGTACGATATATAGATTTATTACAATAAACAGTTCTATATCTATCATTTTTACATTTTCTTAAGTCGAAAATAATGATGTTTGGCCTAATCCGTCGTTTTCGGTAAAAAAATATCTTTCAACTAAGGCCTTTATTATTATGTATAAACCATGGAGTTTAAAGTCGTGCATAAACTTTAACGACAACAAAACTGTTGTTTCCTTAATTAAGTTTCACAGTCACCCGTTTCCATGAGCATATACTGTTGAATTTCCAATTAAATTAAATGTGTGTACACGGGTCTCCCTGGCAGCGGTCAAACTGTGACTCCGCCAAAAAACTACCCCTGCTTGCCTTCACATCTCGAGGGTCAAGGAAGTTTGGGATGATGGGATTTCATTATGGGGTGAGAGCGGAGGACACGGAGTGCATTACATAAGACCTCTCGGTCATGAAAGTGAAGTCCAGTCTTCGTGATTGACGACACCTGGGGGGGGGGGCGTTTCACAAAATTTGTCATCAGTGACAATGAAAGTTTTTGTTATAAGCTACTGAAATCCTTGCTTCTGATTGGTTATCAGCAGATTTGTCACTAAATTTTTGTCAATTGTCATTGAAAAGAGGCTTTGTGAAACGGGTCCCAGATATAGGTGGAAACCCGAATGATGTAAAATTTCGCATGAGAACTCATATATAAATAGGAACAGAACTTTTACGTCTTTCGGATGGTGACGTGCCCATGCTACTATTAACTACTTTAAAGTGGTTGACTTACATGCCTTCCATGCCGTAAAAGTTAATATTTATTGCAGCAGTGGCACCAACAATAACACCTGGTACACCTAGAAGTGAATATGAAAGACAGAATTTTTCTTTTAATATGCCTAACGTAACATCTCTCAAGGAGACCAGAAAAAGGGATAAAAGGTCGAAAAGGGAAATAAGAAATAATTTAAAGAGAGAAACTTTATAAACGAGTGAACGGTGGTGATCCAATATTTGCTTCTATTGCTCTATTGTTTATTCCGTAGAATATATTTAAGTTAAGGACTGGTTGAAGGTTTCAGGTATTGTCACAGGAGCTTCGGTCACACAACAAGGGAAAATACATGTATAAAAGAAAAGTAAAAGCGATGAAACTTGGCTTGAAAATACCAAATCATATCCTGAATTCGCGCGCAAAAAACTTGAAATTCCCGAGTGCGAATGTGAGCCTCCCCCCCCCCCTCCCACATCCTTTGGTGAATAAGTAATTGAGACAATGGATCTGTTTAACATGAATGTTTCAATTGAAACCCCATCCCGCACACGCACTCACACGCGCACACATACAAACCCACACAGCCACATGGGCCCACGTCGTCCACTGAAAAGGAATTGTTAGAGAAGGGTGAAGACTGTGAAACATCATCGCTCTGGACAGGTGTAGACCTACACAATTGCTCCTTGAACGCACGCACATACCATTCTCCGCACACACACCCACTCAGTAACCCACTCACCCACAAAAATCTTGAAATTCCTAAGTGCGAGTGTGAGCCCCCCCCCCCTTCCCCCTCCGCATCCTTTGATGAAGAATTACTTGAGACGATGAATCTGTGTAACATGGATGTGTTAGTGTAATTGTAGGAAAACACACGCACTCGCCCACGCACACGCGCATACATACAAACCCACATACCCACATAAGCCCACGTCATCCACCGAAAAGGAATTATAGAGAAGGGTGAAGACTGTGAAACATCATTGCCCTAGACAGGCTTTTGTAGGCCTACACAAAATATGTCTCCTTGAACGCACACACACACACACACACACACACATTTTTTTTTTTTTTTTTTTTAAACAATTTTGTTTTATTTCTCCAAATGTGCAATACAAACCATAACATACAATTGAATACAATAAACGTGTTCAATATTGATGCTTTAACATAAACATAATTAAACACAAGCACCAACAAGCACATACAAGCACCAACTCAGTAACCCACACACGCACCAACTCAGTAACCCACACACGCAACAACAAACGTAGACATTCCCGAGAACGAGTGTGAACTCACCCCATCCAACAATGATGAAGTATTTGAGAGGGATGATTCCTTTGTGTAACAAGCTGGTCTTGCTATACATGTATACTCCTTGAACAAACATCCAGAAGATGACAGCGAGGAAGAAAAAATGGAGGAGGGCGGCCACCACTTTGCAAGCCACCTGTTCAACAAGATGTGTAGATAATTAATACTCGAATCGAAGTAGGTTCAAATTGACAAAATATGGTATACTACGGTTTCTACAGCCTACGAGACCGAAAATCGGCTAGACCGACAATATTGGTCTCATGGATGATTGGTCGTCATGGGACTTCTTCTAAGAAACCCCGATGATACTTGATTTAAAAGAACGTCGCAATTCTCTCTCTCTCTCTCTCTCTCTTCCGTTAAAGGTATTACAAAGTTTTGGTAAATTTTGAAAAATTGATGCATAGTGATTCTTTACAATTTTGATATATTTGGATGCCCCTATGGATGTATTATAACACTAAAAATTTTAGCCCCTAAAACTCTTCTGTTTCCGAGAAAAATTGAATATAACAATTTACCGGTGCTCCCGGTAAATTTTGATAAATTTGAGATAGTGCCTACGGCCAGACGATGGTAGCTGCGACCCTAAAAATCTCAGAATATGCAGATCTGATATATATATATATTCCAAACGGTAATATCAAATCGGTCGATTTTAGTCAAATAACATTGTTTTATAGCTAAATTAATATCTTGACCTTGAGAGGGCGCTATACAACATAAAGAGTTTATTATTTATAATTTCATCACTTTAGACTCGATTTCAACCGCGACAATGATCACTGAATATTGTAGGATTGCATTTGCTACCAATATGTTCATTTGAACCAAATTCATTACCCCATACCAAAATGTTGTATTACCTTTTAAGGTACTATGTCCCATTTGCAGGCCCAAAAAATGAAAAAGTTAAATTCCATTGGCATTTGAAAAACAATACTAATTTAGAATTTCCCTCAAAATGAAAGGGCTTGTAAATGACTTTTAGTGGAAAAATAACGATCATTAGTTGTCGAATCGACTTAGGCCTAAGTGATTGTAATCACCTAAGTAATAGTCTGATTTTCAGACCCTTTTACCGAATGGTAGTACACTTTTTGCTGCACAAAGATTCAATCGGTTTAATTTTGGCCATTACAAGTAGTGGGTTATAGATGTAGACAAATGATCATGTATACCTGTTACAGCTCATTTTATGTATGTTACTACCAAAGAAAAAAAGATGTCAGTCAGTCACTCAATAGTGTCTGACAGGGCAGTCTAGACTTAAATGGGTTTCCTTGCATAATATGAGAGGAAGCTGCTAATGTTTAAATTTCACAGATAGGACATACATGACATTTTTTTTATTCCTGCAAAGTTCTACAGAATTTGATGTTGGCTGCAAAAGGGACATAGTATCTTTAGAAGGCTTTAACACGGTCCGACGCTAAGGGAAAAAAATAAATGCCATCCATAACGAATGCAAAAATAAAATACTGATTGGAAGATGTTTATCTGTTCATGTGGATATCGACAAACTTCAAAATGCTACTATTGAAATACATAAATAGTTGACAAAGAATGCATTTTTTTTTAATTGTATTTAAATTGTATTTTTTCACTTTTGCCTTTGCTACTCCGGTTTATAAATGTTTTTTTAATGTAAAATGAAGGAAATACATTTTTTTATCATTATGTCATTCATTTGTTGATGTTGGATTAGGATAACTCTTCATTGTTTTGTGGTAAAACATACTTTGTTGCTTGAAGCATTCTCAACCAAAGAGATGAACAAACTTTGAGCAAGTAACATGGCGACACACTGATTGATCAGAATCCGAACACGAATAGTCTTCAATCTGAAATTAAAACCAAAGTGAAATATCAGATCGGGACAAAATGTCACGATTTACAGGTTGATTTTCAACAGTTTTCAAAAATTTAGTTTTCTCAATTTCTATTTCAATTCGATTTTGCGTTATATATATACAAATATTTGTATATCCAAAGGAAAAAAAGGATACTCCTTCGCCGGTTGATGGAAATTTGAAAAGAAAGCAATAAAACGTGACGAATTTTGGCTCTAAGCCTTTGTCAAGTTACGCCAATTATTTATCAAAAGAAATAACAAAATGACATGAAGGGCATCGCGTCTTACCTAGTAACACCGAGGACGATGAGTGAAAAGATGAGTGCAATAATTGATAGACCACAACCAATATAGGAGATCACATCCAAAGCAAACTCATTGCCACTGGAAATCTGAAAATTGGAATATCAAAATAATAAAGAACGAAAATTATATTTCAATGATCACGACACTTTTTAAGCGCTACTATCAACATTTATCATGAATTGTATTTTCGATATTAATCAAAATTAGAAAAATCAATGATTATGTACGTTCCAGCTTTAAGGATGAAGTTGAGTTCTGGTCATGCGATTGCATTGTGAAAGAAACGGTGTGGAATCGACCAGAAAAGGTTGATCATCTAGCATATTAGAATTTGTGTGTATTGCAAGGTTCTGGAATCATCAAAATGATAAGAAATTTGGCCAAGTCTTGGTACAGTTACAAACACTGTACACAGAAAGATGTATATGGGACTACACGAACACGTGGTGTAAAAATCCTACCCTGGATTTTTACGATGTTACATGACATACTTAGAATATAAAGGCATTTGAAGAGCCATGCTTTTCAGGGAACATGTCGTATCTGATGTTCTTCCACACTTGCATAATAAGAATGATAACGCTCACAAATTATTTTTCACCTCTTCCCAGAACTCAACCTTCTCTTTAACACGATTGCAAAAAAGTTGGAAAAATCAACTGAAGAGCAATTTTAAAACCCTTTTTCGGATTACGTAATCGTCATTGTAATGTTCGCATGTTCCAAAAGTTGATGGACAAGGCTATCGAAATTGATAAAAATTTGATTTTCGGAAATTTTTACGACGGTGTTATCTTTAAAAAAAATAGATTTTGTTTTTCTTCAAAATATTCACCGAGAGTGAGAGGCGGACTAGAATGGTACATTTTGGAAGCTTCTGTTGACTTGGCCGTCGGTACTTTTTGCACTCAGGGATGGTTAGGTCGATTTGTGTAATAAAAGGACCTCTAGATAATTGGTAACCTTTGAAATTCACTTGTTGTCAAAGTTACCTACTGCATAACATATTATACTCACCGATACATCTGTGACTGCCATGAGAATAGCGAAGCTGGTCATGTGATTACACGAACACGTTGTTGATTGGTCATTGCTCTGGCTTGGTACCCGGATGCATCCCTCGTTTGAAAAGCTCTTCCTGTCGGATCAAATGAAAGAGGTGGTTATAGCCGGGGTAATAATATCCAAGTTTGGAAGCGCTTAGAGACTTGATTGTGATTCGCGCTATATAAAAGCTGAATATTATTATTAGTATTATTATTATTATTATATATGGTACGGTCTTCGTCTTGTTCTTGCTGCTTTTATACTTCCATTTCTTCTTCTTCTTCTCCTTCTTCTTCTTTTTCTTCTTCTTCTTCTTCTTCTTCTTCATCGTCGTCTTCGTCTTTTATTTCCTTCTTCTTCTTCTTCTTCTTCTTCTTTTTCTTTTTCTTTGTCTTCTTCTTCTTCTTCTTCTTCTACTTCTTCTTCTTTTTCTTCTTCTTCTTTTTTTCTTTTTCTTCTTCTCATTCTTCTTTTTCTCCTGCTTTTTTCTTTTGCTTTACCCACAATGTCTTTGTCAACAACATGTTATTATTTTTAAGAATCAAGAATGACATAATTTGTTTTCATATTTTCTATTGAATCAGAGGTAAAGCACTATGGAACAAAGGTTGCTTTGTAAGAGCGCTTTACAAGTGTAAATATTGTATTGTATACACCCACATTCTGCTTCCCGAAATATGTTTGACTGCAGTAAGGTACTAATTTCATCGTCCCTTCACCCACATTCTGTTTATACAAAATCAAAATCTTCATCTACAGGACGGACATTCCCGCCACTTTTTGCCACTTGATTTAATTAATTGTCTGTTCAAAGCGTTAGCTTTGTGTTAAAGTATACATGTATGTGTTAATGCCATTCTGGCTTCAAACAGACGCATGAAAGTCTTAAGCAACACGCTATAATTATGTGAATATTCTCTTACTTACAAGGCAGGTTCGTAGAATGAACATACGAACGATGCATTCTCGGGCTTGGTCGTCTGCAAATAAAAAGATAACACGACGGTTTAATCGTCAACAAACGGGTATTACGACTGAAGTCTGTCAACCTGACGCCATGTTTGAAGGTGAATTACTGTACAACACAAATAACACATTTTTGCGATATTCATAAATGATGGGTAATACATTTGTCATCATTAAATAGCATACAAAGCGTGATAGCATATTGAATTAAAATAATATTAGACCTTAAAAATTACAAGTAAATATAGTAAATAATAAAGGGAGGTACTATTTCCAACTATTTTAGACAATATGATTTTTGGTTTGTAAAATGTTACTTGTGTAAGGAACATATTTTAGATCAAACAAAGGCACCGCACCTAAGGCTGATTTTCCTTGTTCATATTAACACAATAATTAAAAAGACATGATGCGAAGTTACGAACATCCGGATGATGGGGTATGGTGAAAGTGATATTCTCCTCCAGTGACGTCCCATCGAACCCAGTCGTTTGAAGATTGAGCACCTGTGACGTCATATTGCTTTTTATCGACGTCCTAGAAAGAAAACAATTGATAGCAGTTTGCTGATTTGAGGCACTTTATTATTGTGGTGTGACTATTTTATTTGGGTCTCGGGTTACAATACAACCAGTAAAACAAATACATGGTGATTGAATAATCCAGGAATAGTATTTCCAAGATATTTATGTTGGCCTCTGACTGGCGTTGCTCATATGAACAACAAAAAAGCTATTAACGTCCAGAGACGCCTACACACCAACGGTAGTCACCAGGCAGAATCATTGATTAGCATTGATTAGGAGAGATTGGCCGAACCCGGTTCAATATGGCGAATATTGCTTTGTTTGGCAAACACAAAACAAAAGAATAGACGCCATGTAACCAACTGAGGTATGATAGCCAAACTAAACTATGTATAGATGTCTCTTGTAGTCGCCAAAGTACAGAGTCCTCATCAGGGACTTTTAGATTTGCCGAGCAACAACGTGGATTGCTACGATCGACGTCCTTTTTATGCACTGCCTTGAATGGACGTCACACGTATCAGTCCACGCAAATCTAAAAGTCCCTATTATGAAAGTGATCCATGCGTCACCGGACATAAATATGAATAATTTAAACAGAGTAATGCATATGCATGACCAAGGAAATAAGAAATAAAAACAAACCAGAGCTGGAGACAAAAACAGCCCAGTAGAATTTGTGTATATCATATACTTGTTATGTCGTGCTAGAGGGCGTACTTGGAAAGCAGTTTTGTTAAACTGAATGTACCTACCCTCTATTTTAAATAAAACTTGAATAAATAAATAAATAAATAAATAAAATACATGGATATTGAAACCGGATAATGTAGCGGGCAAATAGATGATGTAGAATACCGTAGCAAATGTTATACCATTTACAGATATTTAAATATCTATAATTTAATCTGGAGTGTATGGGTAAA
This sequence comes from Strongylocentrotus droebachiensis, assembly GCA_035222895.1. Lineage (NCBI taxonomy): Eukaryota > Metazoa > Echinodermata > Echinoidea > Camarodonta > Strongylocentrotidae > Strongylocentrotus > Strongylocentrotus droebachiensis. The sequence goes on along the minus strand of JAVYIG010000772.1, from coordinate 359,989 downwards.
TTATCTTGGATTTTCCCATCTTCCACTGAATCCATGAAAGACTCATTATTTCGTTCAATTTCTTGATATTTACAAAATCTCATGGAACTTGTCTATCACGATTATTTTGATGCTCGCTACTTACTTATTCTTCCGAGCTAGTGTCTGGGGTAGAAATGACGCAGCAGATCCCTTCAAGAGCGCTATACTGACTCGAGATCCTAAAATGTGCAAAAGGTCCAAAGAAGAAGAGGAATGTGATTGTAAGGATGAACAACGAGAAGGAAATATTATAGTCTAAACTTGAAAGTTCACGACCAATATTATACAAATAATGAATGGTTATGAGTTCAATAGTGCGAATATTTTCATGAGTTGAAAGATTAACATTCTATTCAACGAGGCGTCAGCCGAGTTGAATAGAATTAACGTTAATCTTTCAACGAATGAAAATATTTGCACCATTGGACGAATGAAAAACATTCATTATTTGTTTTATACAACATCAAAGAAGATCTACTAGAACTTTAATAAACAAATTATGCTTTACTCCTTATATTAAAGATAAATTAAAGTTGGAGTCAAGCCTTAATTCTCGATTACATTCAGATTGCCTTCGCGTCAGATACACGCAGGGATACGCGCGCGCACGGCTGAGAGATAGGCATTCTGCATATAACCAAAAATGCACGACCGTGCAATATAACATCTATTGAATATCATGTGACCAACAATCCTCCAATCAAATGACAAGGATCCACGTAGGTGTTGTATAAAACAAAATATCAGTTATGAATAATTATAAACACTATAATTCTAACTTTCCTTCCTCCGTGGTGACAGTTATTTCAAGAGATTTATCTATTTATTTATTCATTTATTCTTCTTTTTTTCTAACAAATTATCAGGGTTGTTCCATTCAGTGCCACAGAGAGCTTGCTGTAAAAAATACGACATAATTTTGTTTTCTTCTTTTAATCAAAAATCCTTGGTAATGATAGCCTACCATTATATTTTTACCGTGTTTCAAACATTAAATCAATTCATTCATTTATTGATTAATCAACTAATCGTAAATTAATTAATTATACATTTAAAGTGTTTGAAAGAAAATCGTTTAAGCTCATTGTAAATGAGACGTCATTTCCGTGACGCAGGACTGTGTCAGCAATTAACGCGGTCTCGTCACGTCATTAGGAGAGTGACGTTGAATAATAGTGAATGCTGAAAAAAACGACGCATGCATTTCTTGGAATTACGGGCGTATGCGCAAAAAGTATCTTTTTTAGACCAGAGTGGCGCAGGTAATAACGCAATCGAGATGACGCCCAGTGTGCAACGAGCAATAAGTATAGAAGAGAAGACTGTGTTCTAGAATAGGGCGAAATAATGTGTAACCTTTCTCGTTCTCTTGCATATTATTATGTATATCAGAAACGTCCCTGAACTCAAAGTGTGACGAGAAATAGCTCAAGTGTTTCGACCAAACACCCATGCCAGATGTTTGTATAGTACCATTTCTGTGTGCAGTGCCCATACTCATAATTGGCAAGCCCTCCCAGTATAAACTTATTTTTATCTGCTACACAATCAACCATTTCCAATTGCTTCCACACAGTAACTTTCACGATGCAATCGCATAACCAGAAGTCATATATATCTGTTTTATTGGAGTATAGATAAATGTAGTTTTGATAGATTAATGTTTTTACCCTGTTTCAAGTTTTTTGATGAGATGCGGACAGTTGTTCCATCGTCCCCGCTCCCTGTCTCATCGCTACGATAAATGAAGTCAGCTCCTGTTTCCGTTGGAGCCGTTGTGATTTCTGTCAGGTAAATAATATTCACAAAATTCTAGAATTATAAAGCGCTTATTATTGCATCGACGATGTCTCTTCGCGCTTTACAGATAATGGGTATGAAATTTGTAAGGCGCCAAATTCAAATGAAAATAAAATACTCAAGGCGCAGGTGTGCAAAAAAATGAAATCGCTTACTACCGTGTGTCTCAAAAAAAACGTAACACTTTTGAAATGGTTGCCAAATTGAGCATATATAATTTTATGAAAAAATGTTGATATGTATGGAAAGCTAAAGGACCAACCTTTCATATGATATGAAAAAATTGAAAAAAAAATCATGCTTCGATGAACAGTGTTCACTTAAGTTAGAGGTATGAAAATGGGCCTGCGCAGGATTTTTCCTTCCAATTTTGGACAGGTAAGTTACTTTTAGCATACAAAATAAGTTTGATATGAGATATTCATGATCGATGGATTAAGAGTTAAAAGGATGTTTTGAATACCAGTCCTTTCTCTCTGTCATTTATCAATCCCCAAACACCACCCCTGCCACACACACACACACACACACACACCAACTTCCACTCCCATCTTATTGTATCATTGATCTGGTAGATGTGAACAGGATGAAGGAAGAATGGGAAAATGTTAAATTGAAATACCGTATTCAAAATCATAATTGACATTATGCAACCCACTCTCCTCCCCCCCACAACCTTTTCCCATCCCATCACCTACCCCTTGCCTTTTCTTTATCAGTTTTCTTCCGTAAGTTTGGTGGATCATCAATCACATTTTATTCAGGTTTTATGAATGACCCAAACATGTAATAGCTAAGTACATCATTCATTATGCATTGAAAATACCAGAATTCGAGGTATTCAAAATATCCTTTTGATTCAAAATATCCTTTTGATCCATCGATCATGAATATCTCATATCGACCTTATTTTGTAAGTTACAAGTAATTTACCTGTCCAAAATTGGAAGGAAAAATCCTGCGCAGGCCCATTTTCATACCTCTAACTTAAGTGAACACTGTCCATCGAAGCATGATTTTTTTTTAATTTTTTCATATCATATGAAAGGTTGGTCCTTTAGCTTTCCATACATATAGACATTTTTTCATAAAATTATATATGCTCAATTTGGCAACCATTTCAAAAGTGTTACGTTTTTTTTGAGACACACGGTATAGCACTTGCATTATGAACAAAAAACAATGAGTGCAGTCATCAAATTCAGGCTTGCCCGCACATGTTAATGTGTGCACACTCTCCACTCCCTGGAGAGCTGCATTCAAGCCAGGCGACATTTTACAGACGCTCACAATGTTCGCATCCTACCGGCTACCCATTTAACATTTGGGTGAAGAGTGGCAAATGTGAATTAATGTCTTAGTGTCGGGCTGGGATTCTAACCCTCAACCTCTAGGTTTAGATTTAAAACAACGAACCACTTTGCCACAACACTTTCATAGTATTGATAGGACTTTTGAGAAAGTTATATTTGTGTATATATTTTCTTTTATGGTATAAAGTCTGTCTTCTACGATTCATTTGTACTCCGGATAACATTTAGCATGACCTTTCATAAAATTATGCATGTAAGTAGTGCAAGTCGGCTAAAGCCGGGGTATGTTGGAATTGATAGGTGGAACATTCCTACTCTAATGAACACAAATTCAAGATCTTTGATACCTAAACTCGACGAGTTGTCTGTGTTTTTACATGAACATGGAATTGACATAGCTTGCATCACAGAAACTTGGTGTCAGTCGTCTATCCCAGACTGTTCAATGACCATTAACAACTATCACCCCCCTTTTCGTTACAACAGGGATCATACAATCGGGGGCGGCGTAGCTTGCTATGTACATTCATCTATTCCTGTATCGGTGTTACATGAACTAAGAGAGAACGATACTGAATCTGTTTGGGTTAAGCTCCAACCACGTCGCTTACCCAGGCAGTTCAACCCAATCATAGTTGGATCTTTGTACCTACCCCACAATAATAAGCATGAACATGACAAAATGTTACAGCATATTTACAGATCCTTAGACTCCGTACTATGTCGTTATCACGGGGCTGGAATCATCCTGATGGGCGATTTTAACCATATGCCTGACAATCGTCTAAAAAGGAACTACCAACTCAAACAAATTGTTAAGCTGCATGCCAACACGTCTGAACGCCAAACTTGATCTCGTGTACACTAATATGGCTGCCTACTACAAAAAAACCAAGAATCGAAGCCGCACTTGGCCTTTCAGATCATCAGGTAGTGCTGTGCCCCCCTGAGCCTTCCTTCTCAGCTCCTTGTCCAAGAAAATTGAAAAAAGAAATGAGAATCTACAGTCATAATAAGAAAGCTCTCTTTGCGAATGAAATCGTAGGAGTGAATTGGTTACCACTTTATAGAACTCCATCTTGTCAGGACAAATATGAAATATTTGAATGCATAATCCATTCACTTATTGAGAAGCATTTTCCTTTTAAAATTGTTACTAAACTTGAATCCGAAAAACCGTGGGTAACCGATCATTTCCGTGAAGTGATACGACAGCGTCAACGTGCCTTCCAGACCAATAAACCAAGTTACCCTGCTCTGAGAAATAAGGTCAATCGTCTAAGGAAGACCCTCCGCAAGCGTTATTATAGACACTTTGTAGATGAGCTTGATGATCGACAACACCATAACTGGTGGAGAGAAGTGAAGTCCTTGACAGGTCAGCAATCCAACTATGACCCTCTATGTAATCTTATGGATAATGCTGCAGAAGGTGATGCGACTAAACTGGCGGATATAATCAACACTTTCTTCGTATCTGTTTCATCTGATCTCCCCCCACTCGACCTCCCTGACACGGACACAGATTGTATTCCCCCTGATGAATATATTATACGTGTGAATGATGTCGAGAAACAACTTAGGTCCATTGATACAAAGAAATCCCCTGGTCCAGACCAAATTCCTTCTTGGATTCTTAAGGATTTTTCCCACATATTAGCAGGACCTGTTTGTTCAATAATGAATGCATCTTTCACCCAATCATAATGTGCCACCAATTTGGAAATCGGCCAATATTATCCCTATTCCTAAAGTGAATCCCCCTACATTAATAGAAAATCACCTAAGACCAATATCCCTGACCCCTGTTTTAGCTAAGCTTTTTGAAGGATTCATTCACAAATCGTCCTTGTTTTCACGAAGTGACGGTAGTGAGGAAAATCGTAACGCAAAGTGAATGCAATTTTTTTTCACTACCGTCACTTCGTGAAAACAGCGACGAATGGTTGTGGAAAGAATATCTACCACACGTTGATGAAAGTCAATATGGTAGTGTACCTGGTTCATCCACTACCTTGGCTCTACTTGATCTCTTACACCATTGGTATGATGAAACTGACTCTAAGAAACAGGCAGTAAGAATACTTTTAGTAGATTTCAAAAAGGCATTTGACCGTATTAATCACAATGTGTTAATCAATAAGCTTGTCAGGCTCGGTGTCCATGATAAAATTGTCAGTTGGATAAGATCGTTTTTATGTCAGAGACAACAGAGGGTTAAACTTGGTCAATCCACCTCCGAGTGGAAGTACGTTCAAGGCGGTGTTCCGCAAGGGACCAAACTAGGTCCCCTTTTGTTTACCATCATGCTATCCGATCTAAAGCTTGAATTCCCCATGGTTAAGTATGTTGATGATACCACTGTGTATGATATATGTAAGGTAGAATCCCAGTGTTCCTTACAACGTGCATTAGACGAATTACTTACATGGACAAAGGCCAATGATATGCAGATCAATCAACAGAAAACAAATGAAATGGTAATAAATTTTACTAAAGATGCGATTGTTCATCCACTTACCATTGATGGCAAACCCGTAGACTGTGTCCAAGAAATAAAGTTGCTAGGATTATGGATCAATGATAAATTGAATTGGAATACTCATGTGGAAAAGGTTTATGCAAGGGCTGTAAGTCGTTTGTTTCTCTTGGTCCAATTACGTAGAGCCGGTCTTCTTCAAGACGATTTGTGCAGGTACTACAAAGCTTGCATAAGGTCCGTTTTGGAATATGCATGTCAAGTCTTTCACGGGGGCCTAACCAAAGAGCAATCTAATTTATTGGAATCAATACAAAAACGTGCCCTGAGAATAATCACCCCCAACCTGTCTTATACTGATGCTTTAAATGTACTGAACATTGATCCCCTAGCTGATCGTAGAAATAATATGTGCTTGCAATTATTCAACCAAATACAGAAACCTGAACACAAACTAAATGACCTTCTCCCACCAAAACGAGAGACAAGATATAACCTTAGGAAAAGTAAACAAGTGAGTCTGCCCAGGTGTAAAACAAACCGATTTAAGAATAGTTTTATCCCTTGGTGTGCGTATAATTTACAATAAGCAGGTAATTAGTGCAATATACAGTTTCAACCATTCAATATTCTTTTGAACTTGTACCCCGACATATGCAGCTGGTTTTTAATTATATATATATATATTACCCTTGCTTCAGAGGATCAATTTGGAATAATTATTCAGTACATGCAAAAAAAAAAATTCTTCAGTTTATACCCATACGCTGACTTTTTTTATAATTATATTATATATTTTTATATTTGGATGTATAGTTTACTTGATTGATCATTGCAGTTTTTTCACTTCTTCACTTTCTTTCTTTTTCCCTCTCTTGCTCCCTGTTCTTGTCTATTCAAGTTTATGTTGTTTCCCCCTTTTTCTTGTAATGATTTATTTGTAATATGATATACCTGAATGATTTGTAATGTTTTTTGTATTAATGATCTACATGTATTTCTATTCATAATTTATCAATTTCATTGTACTGAATTTAATAATGTTCATAATTATGTTGAAAATGTATGTATTATTATCAATCCAACCCTTGGTTGCTATGAATGAATAAAATAAATTAATTAAGAATATGATTGCAGGGCCCTCAGGGAGAACACTACTAGTGATGAGGCTACCTTGGATAAACTTGACATATATTATTATTATCATTGATATTGTTATTATCATTAGTATTATTGTTATTATCACCATCATCGTGGTTATTATTATTATCACTACTTCTACAACTACTATCACGTCTACAACTACTATTACTTCGACAACAACTACTAATGTTATTATTATTATTATTATTAATATCATTACTTTTTTTTTTGCCTTATCAGAGGATACTACAAATCAAATTAACATAATCACAAAAACATTATTATTGTCATAACAAAGAATTGAAATTAAGTTTCGCTGTGCAAAGCATTATTATCATTACTATTATCATTACTATTATTATTATTATTATTATTATCATTATTGTTATTATTATTACCATTATTAATAATTATTCAAAGAGGATACCCATAAAATCAAGCTTAAATTTCCTCCAAAAAATGTGAATTGCAGAAGTATAGTCTTATCATTATCATTATTGGTGCAATGGCACCGGCCCTTTTTTTGTCCCTACCGATTTCGTCGGAGGTGAATTTATCGGATATTGTGACGTCATCAAGTAGTGCATTCTGCATGGCTTCAAGAGAACCCAGAATGTTGTATCCCACCTGCAGAAAATCAACCTCGCTGTCCATTGACCCCTCGGCCTAGAGAAACAGATGAAACGAAAGGTGATTATTTTAATAAGCTTACGGACAGAAGGATGATAATGAAAATAAGGAACACTATGTGGAGGTGGCGTGGTATAGTGATTAACTCACTTGACTCTCAATCCAAGAGTTGGGGGTTCGAGTCCCAGTCCGGTTTTAACTTCTGTCGTCACAGATGTAAATGGGTATCTGGCAATTGTTGTGGGGAATAATTGCACTTTTCCGCGGTAATATTAGTACCATTTGAGCTACTCTGGCTAGGGGGTGGAAAACCTTATGGTACCAACACTTCTGCAGAAAGTTGGTTTAAACAAACAAGAACCATTTTTCTTTGCCGACAAGGCTACCATTGTCTTCACAGTTATGAGCGTTGCCAATACGGAGTATTGTTTAGTCGACAGAATGGGTAACGATTTTCGCACTAATATGCGCCCCTCCCCTCCCCCTCCCCCAATCACCTCCCATTTTCCCATCATACACCTCCCACTGTTCCTGTGTTTGCTTACCTTCCTGACACTGATGTGGATGACCGTAGAAATCGCATCCAAAGAGCTCTGCCCAGGAATGAAGCAAAGGAAAATAGAATTAAAAGCTGTTTGTATACATTTTTTTATTTACACTGTAAAACATGAAATATTATTCATTCACCATTCAAAAGGGCCGAGAGGGACCACTCTTTCAAAATAATAACTGGATTCGTATAGCGCCTTTTGAAGAGAATACAAAGCGCTACCCCCTTAGTTTAAGGACAAATTAAGAATTGTAGGGGTGTGTTTTCATATGTTCTTTGAGGAGGTCAAGTCAAATGCAGGGAGTATGTTCAATATGACTGGGGCAACGGATTGGAAGAATATTTAGTCACTAGTCAGACTGTTTTCGGGATTTTGGAATGAACAAGGAAGGCTGATGACGATCGAAGTGAATATCTTGTTATCTGTTGCTGAATGAAACAGAGATCAGATGTAAGAGTAAGTTCTATACGTAACCAATTAGTAGTGACCTGATGATGACTTATTTCAATCGCCCTCTTTCTCGATGTAACATCCCGGATTATGAAAGGAGCCTTAGCCTTTTGTTAGATGGGGTGGGTTTTTCCGTGCTCTAATAACGATAATGTAATAACTTAAAGAGACTGATCTTAAATCGCCTCAATTACTACGATTCGAGTTGCCCTTCATGTCTGCGATACAATGCAGGTATCATATATTAAACGTATCAGATTCTTAATTGAATTCTTATTTTTCACTCCCCAAGCCCTCCGTTCTTTCTTGCTCCCTCTCCTCCGTCCTTTCGCTATTCGATAAATGAAGAGTTTCATTCCAAAAGGAGCTAAATCCATGTTTGAAACTTCGGAGAAAAATGCCATTCTTTACCAGATTTTGTACAGGCGTCTATGGAAAAGTGATATTAGAAGCATTTTTTTCATAATTGCTCCAAAAATTTAAGTAAAGAATTTTGTTCAAAGACGGGTACTAAAGTGAACAATGTTCTGATATCAATAACTCTATTTTCATCAAAAGTGGATTTAGCTCCTTTTGGAATCAAGCTCTTCAAATATGGATATGACCACCGTCCTCCCGGCTTACGTTGTTCCTTTGGTCTTCGCATCGGGTCGGCTGTCGCGTCACATGACCTTTCCTGAAAACGTGCCCCTTTATTCAAGAAATGTCAGGTAACTTAAGGGGCAAATAAGCCCACACCCCCTCCCCCCCCCCCCCTCCCCTCCGTAGCTTTGTCACTCCTCCTCTTCTTCTTCTTCTTTTTCTTCTTCTTCTTCTTCTTCTTCTTCTTCTTCTTCTTATTTTTTTTTCTTATTATTATTATTATTTTTCTTCTTCTTCTTCTTCTTTTTCTTCTTCTTCTTCTTCTTCTTCTTCTTCTTCTTCTTCTTCTTCTTCTTATTCTTCTTCATCTTCTTCTTATTATTCTTCTTATTCTTCTTATTCTCCCGTTGCAAGTATATTCTACCGATGGAGTATAATGGTACTGCCGCTTGAGTCAAAGTGATGAAGTGTCAATGGTTGGTTTAAAAAAGGCCACACATTTAAAAGAATCTACGTGCACTAAAAAAAAAGGCCAGGACTCACAAAGACTCCAATGAATTGAATAGTATACAAACAAGTTGATGTACCTGAATAACTTCGTGTTTTTTTTTGGTGTCTGTAAACAGAGTGAAATCAGTCGAGTTGACAACCGATGACAACACTTCCGTTATCTGTATCAAATCAGTTGAAGCGACCGCTTCTTCGTCTTGTATCTGTTCTACGAGGTCCTGAAAAAAGTAAGCAAAATCCTCCAGTCGTGTTTTTGTTTAAATAGGGATCCAGTATCACCAACAACCAAAAAATTGACCTATAGAACTCTTTCCCAGAATTTATTAAACCATGTTGCTTCCTCTACTCATTTAAGGCCAAAGTTAAAACGATGTTATTATCAGAATACTCAAGGTAGAATTTCTGTGTCAACTCTTCATTCTTTATCATGTCATCTCTTCCTTCGTTTCAATCATTGGCATCATCATCATCATCATTATCATCCTCAGCTGCATTGTCAATATCACCATCATCAAAATTTGTATTTCAATTACCTTTCCGTTTCTGCTTAATAAATGTGTTAATATATTTCATGAGTTTTGTCTGGGGCTGTCGTATTATCAAGCAATCTGCTTACAATGAGAGTCCTTCTTCCGCAAATAATTGTATAATGTTTTATAATGTTTGAGGAAATTTAATATTTATGACAGTTTATCCTTTCGTTTTTGAAAATAACAATTTTTAATTTTTATATATATGTATTTGCTTATTTATGATTCATTGTCATAAAAATACGTATTGTACTTTATATTATTATTGTTATCGAAAAACTGTATACTTACATGAATGCAGAATAAAATCAAATAAAATGAAATCAAAAAATTATCTTCGCTTAATTGTCTTACCATTGCCGTCGCCTCTTCACATGGACAATTCTGTATTCCCTCTGCAATCATAGGATAAAAATACATTTAAGGAATATGAAAAGTGTAGACATCGAAACAAATAATGTTAAACATGAAGAGAAAGGTGTTTATGTTATACATGTACATCTCGGATGTATCGTAGCCTGTTGATTAAATTATTGTCCATAAAGCTTCTTAAAAGATATGAAGAATAATTCATTAAAATTCAACCTTCATTGCTACTGGTGATTACGAGGATGATAGTAAAAATACAAATAATGATGGTGGTGATGATGATTATAATACTACTACTACTACCAATACTACTACAAATACTGCTACTACCACCATGACTGTCATAAATATTATTATCACCATTATCATCAACATTTGTGATGTTGTTATGTTAAATATCATTATTATCACTGTTATTAATTATAGTAGATACAGCAGTACTAGTAGTATTAGGTGTAGAGGTAGTAGTAGAAGTAGTAGTAGTAAAAGTAGTAGTAGCCTCATTATTACTGCTATCATTATCATTAGTAGTAGAATTATTATTAGTATTATTATCGTCATAATCATCATCATTTTTGTTAGCATTTGTAGGTTTGTCATCATTGTTACTGTTTTACAACTCACCCTTTAACGATACGACCCATAGCGGAATCTTCGTGAAGTTTGCCGGGAGATCGGTGGGTTGGTGATACAGTGATATCACCTCGCTCTGGTCCAGCGGCCGTCTCCATAGTCCCACCTCATCCAGACCGGTGTCGGGTCCTAGTTCCGAAACCAGGGTAAGACCATATTTCACCGAGGACAGACACCTCTCGAGAGGCTGGCAGTTGAATTGCTCCAACTCCCCATTGATGTACAACTCACATGTCAATGTAGACTCTGAATTGATTGAGAGAGGTTACAGGTATAACGTTAATGATAATGATAATGACAATGACAATTATCATAATAACAATAACGACTATATTGATAACGATTAAAGTGAGGATGATGAGGATGATGATGATGATGATGACGATATTGATGATAATCATCAAAATGATAATAGTGATTATGATAGTGCTAATACAGATGATAATAGAGATATAGAGATGATAATACTCATGATGATGACAGAGATAATGCTAATAAAAGTCATCGTTATGATAAAGATTTAAGTTGGAAGTCGACCCTGATATTATCCTGGTTTTAAGAAAAGGCAGAAGTATGAGAAGACCAATTCAGTGAAAATTTAAGCAAATTCACATTGATAATAAGAAAGTTATGAATATTTGTAGTTGCGATCAATCAAACACAATTTGGCAACACTGTGACGTATCTTGCGAGCTTCTCTCTAATTTGCTCTGTACATAAATTGTCATAAACTTTCATTTTCTTCATTAATGATGACGGAATAGATTTTTTCCAAACATGGGTTGAAAAGAACAAAATTTGCAATGATTATATTTAAGGTGCATGTATGATTGACAATTCTCTTGAGGGAAAATAACAATTTATGATTTTTTTCAGTGCACAGCAACTGCAAGGGTACCTCGGAAGGTACGTCATAGATATTCCAATCTGTGTTTAATTGATTGCAATTACAAAAATTCTTAAATTTCTTATTTTTTATTGGTCTTAGCTCAAACTTTCACTGACCTGTTCATAATAATAAAACCAACTTAATATTATGGTGGACTTCACTTTTAACACAATTTGAATTAGATGAACGTTAAAAAGAATTATGTTGTTTTTGTAATCTTCTTTCTTGCAACCCCCCCCCCCCCCCCCCCCCCTCCCCATAAAAATAAAAAAACGTGTGGGTTTTCTTGTTTTTTTTTCATAAGGACCGACAAAATACGTCAGTGACTCTAGCAAGGCAAACGGGACCTTCCCCTGCTCTAAGAAAATGTAACAACTACATTGTGACCACTCTAATCCTTTCGAGACAATCATTCCACAATTTGTTTTGCCCAAATAACTTTTGATTCAGAATCCTAAAAACATATAACAGGGCCCCGTCTTATAAAGAGTTGATCATAATCGGAACTTATTTGCGATTGATTTCAATCACGACTATGTACATACGTACATATGTACATCAATCGCAACTCTTGATTAGACGGGGCCTAGATGTATGAGTTTTTAAGGGCAACAAATTATACACAAACTGTGACCATTTTCGCTGCACGACCATACTGCGTTTGATTACAGAATTTGAACAAAAATAAGGGAAATAAGCTTTATGGGGCTTTAAATCGGCAACATGTTAAGTGGTTCGACATTATTTGTTATCGATGCGATTTTTTTTCTCTACTTTTCAACAAGTTTTTACCAATCTATATTGTTGTAATAGACAATTTATTTCAACAATAAATTGAGCAATAGAAATTAAATCATTGTTGTTAATTTGGGGAACAACAAATGATCAATTCAGCCCTTTAAATTCCATTTTTTTATAGAGTTAACAGTACTATTTTTGTTAACAGTATTTCAGATGATGAAGCTTTGTGGTCTACCTGATCGACGGATGTTAAGAGTGACGTGGTTCCAGATGAGGTTTCCACATCCATTCTCTGGATCCGTCTTTGTCTCGAAGGGCGTCGATGTAAAGGATCTAGCATAGAGCGGCTCCGAAAAGCAGGTGGGTCTGGAGTCACTAGGCAATGGGCAATCCAAAGTCGACATCGTGATCTGTCCGTCGTCATTGTCCTTGTCTGCCTTCAAACGAATTCGTGAAACAGCCTCCTGCAGGGACAGTAGAAAAAGAGAACTGGTGATGATAGCCCATAGGCACAAAATTGAATTGGTCAGTCTATGTAAACAAAAAATGATAGTAGTCGGCTATTGTAAGTCTCACTGTGCTTTTGATACGGCTACAGCCCACGGACTGGCAGCCCACTAGACCGACAATTTCGTTCTCGTATCCCATCCGACAACTTTATTAAGAGCTCACTAGAACGACAGCCCACTATACTGACAATGGCGGTCTCGTGGGCCTTCTAGGTACTTTTCAGAGGGTCCACTTGACCGAATCCTACCTGACCGGCAGCAAAGGAAAAAAGAAGTGTATACGTCTTTGTTTTTGATGGCCCGTGGGTTGTCGGTCTCCTGGAGCGTCGATCCTGTAAACCTTTCAGAACATTCTCTTGTTATGTTTCCTGTGTCTTTCTTTGTTATTGGCGGTGTAGTGAGCTGTCGGTGTAGGGAAGATTTTGTCAATGTCGGCCTCGTTGAATATGATTCAATCAAAATCGACAGAACGTCATTGGACAATGATATTAAATGATACTTCAAAAGCTATATGATTGAAAGGGCTCAACAATCAGGTTCGTATTCGAATGGAATTACAAAACATTGTTTTATTTGGTTAGTTGTTTTTGTTGTTTCTGTTTTATTTTTAGTCAAATTTACCCTACGAACAAACAGGGTTTAAGCATGTTTTCAAGACTTTGCATATTTTATATTCAACGACTGGCAATGCAGTCTTTATGCGAAAAGATTTGTGACTTGGATGTTAGATGTTTGGCAAACAAAATAGACTTCTAATTGGAAAACAAAATGGAGTTCAAATCTTTCCGTCGAGAACATACAGGAATCTAGTGCAAAAGTGCAGACATTTGGCACAAGAGTGGAAAGGGGATCCAAATCATGAGTTTTCGTAATTCTTCAATAAAGTGACTTCTATAAAAAAAAATATATTAAAAAAATAAATAAATAAATAAATAACAAAAGGGGGCAATACCCCCCAACTAGGCGTTGTGGCGTGCGCCTGTAATCCAGCTAACAATGGAAGTTACAAACTGATTCCGCCGAGGACGCAGGTTCGAAACTGAGTCATGTCTTTCGGATGGTGACGTTTAAAGGTCGGTCCCCAGACGTAAATAATCATATCTGATTGGTAAACGTCTGTAAAATCCCAACACACTTACTCGCCAATCAAGCAATCGGCTCACAAACGTCAACCATTAGTCTGCAACCAAGGCTCTAATTTGACAATTTACCACAATTAATTAAGCTTTGAGCAGTCGGTTTCTGGCCGTGTCAAACAAGATTTAATTAAGTACAGAGCCTACTGTAGTCCCACTGTGCAGACACTGTTAGGCACAGCGACTGACAAGGGTTTATGTCTGCAACTAAGCTATGATCGGGCACACCGAGTTACTTGCCATCATGAAACATGACCGGGCGCCATTTTGAATTGTCATGGTAACAGCTGGCTTGGTACAAGGAGGTAAGGTGAACCAATAGGCCAGGGCAAATCCCTCAGGACACATGTCCTCAGCGCAGAACATAGGAACAGCATCCCTATTAACTGGACCCAGCCCATGAAACGTGAGGAAAACACTTGCTGTAGAGGCGCCCAAAATAGCATCCCCAACTGGCCCTGTAAAGAGATGTATAGACATGATAGAGATGGTTAACTATAAACATAGAAACAAAATTTTTAACTAATTATATTAATGTGTTATAATAATATGTTTACTTCTGCGTGTTAGAACATAAGTTCCATACCTTAATACTATATTCAAAATATAAGCTTCGAGTATTTCTTCTGTAAAAATATTTCCACGTTTAAATACACTGTCAATAAAATCGGCTTGTATGTACGCATAAAATAGGGCCCAGACGTAACCCGCATTCGACTTGGATTCCGTTCCCGCCGTTTTTCTTTATTCTCGTTATCTGTTGGCCCATAGATTGCCAGAGAAAGTTCTTTAGAATATATCCTAACTATACGCACGTGACTGGTGCGCTTAAAATAATGTACAGAGGTGATGACAGTAGTTAAACAATAAACTTCCTGTGAGATAGAAATTCGTACGGAGATTGTAACGACTTGCATAATACCTCGTATACATGGACGCCGCTTCTACTACGATAGAAAAGTGGCAAAGAGCGTTGCCAATCGTGGGCCAAACGTGGGAGGATCTCCATGAGCGTGGTTTGGTCGGGGTGGGATCTCCTGGGTCGAGAAGCTGAACGCTCTCTCCATAGTTATTTTGAACGTGTGCAAAGGAATCGTGGCTAGGTCGTGGACATCAAAAAAAGCGGGGCAAAGTCTTATTAAGAACGTAGCAGGAACGCCATTATCGTACAAGTCGTTAACAAAAATCTGACAGGCATCAGGTCCGTTCATCTCCGAAATTTGGAGAGAACTTAAGAAAGCATAATAGGGTCAGCACAAGCGAAGCGACATCGTCCTACGGTCTTCTAGGTATATGTTACAACGTATCATGGTATTGTACGTCGTAGCGGCACGTAGTAGAAACGACCGCTTGGTCGGGATTGGTCTTTAAATTGTCATATTGCTGGATTTTGACGGCAATAATACCCCGTTCACACAGCTCTGCGACATTAAGAAGACCATGCCTTCAAAAGCGCTTCTGGCTCGCGGTGACTACGATTACTCTTAGACCAATGCCGACCAAGCGGTCGTTCCTACTACGTTGCCGCTACGACGTAGAGGACCATACGACGTTGTTGAACAGACCTAGAAGACTGTAGGACGTTGTCTTTACGCTGTTGATGACCATATTACGCTTGTAGTACGCTTGTAGTGCGATTTGTGGCGATGTCTATATTATAAACCAGGGATATTCAAGAATTTCGTAAGTTCTTTCCCAACTTAGATGAAAGGACCTATTGCTCGAAATAGTTGCAGACGGTTACCTTTATTCATTACGACCCCTGATATCTCACGACGATTCTACCACGCTACTTGTACGATAATGGCGTTTCCACAACGTTCTTAATAAGACTTTGCTCCGCTTTTTGTTGGCCACCTCTCGCTCCATGAGCGCAGTTTGGTTGGGGTGGGACACCTAGGTCGCACCCAACCATATCACGCTTATTTAGACTCTCCCACATCTGGCCCACGATTGGCTCAAATTGGCCACACTCTCGGCCACTTTTCCATCGTAGTAGAAGCGGCGTCTATGTGTGAACAGGGTATAATGCCCCGACTTGATAAATTGTTTAGATCGAGGATAGTCTTCGTAAGGTCGCAGAGCTGTGTGAGCGGGGTATTACAAAAAGGTATAGATGGTAGGTCCTACAATAAAGATGGACATTAATTTACTTAAAGAGATTAACACAGATGGTATGAAGTTACATTTTGGCCAGTGCGTTTTCGTTCGCTAGTTGTGCGTCTTTACTCGTTACTCGTTCGTCGAGCGCGCTGGACCAACGCTGGACCAACGCTCCGGTATCGGTGGATCATCGGTCGGTCACTGCCGGGACGCCCCCCGGAGAAGCTCTCCGATTTCGCCCAGTTTTGACCTAAAATCGACCGGGCACCGCCCAGGCATCGCTTGGGCTCTACAGCCTGCTCGACTTCTCCAACAAATCTTTGGGCGATGCCTAAATTCCAGCGGCGATCGAGCAGGCTACTAATCGGTCGGTCGCTGCTCTGATTTATGACCATAGCATAACGTGTGCACAATAATTATTGCGGAAATCCTAAACAGTTAGCATTTCCCTGAAGGAAATTGAGCGGCGAGCAGCTACATGAATAATGTCTCCAGAACATTAGGCCTAAAAAAAAAAAGATGTTGTATTATAGTAATAATGATTGGTATGAGAGATATAGTTGTTTTTATACGCTCAAGGGGAGGTTACATGATCGTGCTATCGCCCCGAGGCATGCCGAGGGTTGATATCACGATCGAGTAACCTCCTCGAAAAACAACTATACCTCGAATATTAAAGCAGTCGTTATAACTTTCATATACCGAAAAGGGTCATAGAATACATGTGCGACTTACCAATCATGGTAATCAAGTTTGTTTACGCTATCGAGACCTAGTCTTAATAGGGTGTCTGATCGCGCACCACTCAAGTTTGTGTGCTAAAATCCTTCCCATTAAGACTGCACGCATATAATATACGTAAAATGCCAAAACCGGTCAATAGTCTTTTGAATTTCAAAAGACTATTGACCGGTTTTGGCATTTTACAGGAATGGCTAAAATCACGACTCCAATTTCGACCAATCAGATGGCTGGATTTCTAAAGTGAGGTATATAATATAGTAATAATGAACGCTAAGAAAGACATGGTTGTTTTATACGCTCAAGGGGAAGTTACATTATCGTGCTATCGGCCCGAGGCGTGCCGAGGGGTGATAGCACGATCAAATAACCTCCCCGAGAGCCTATAAAAACAACTATGCCTCGAATATTAAAGCAGTCATTATAAATTTTATATACCAAAAAGGGTCATAGAATACATGTGCGACTTACCAATCACCCTTATCAAGTTTGTTTACGCTATCGAGACCTTGTCTTTAGGGTGTCTGATCGCGCACCAGTCAAGTTTGTGTGCTAAAATCCTTCCCATTGAGATTGCACACATAATTATACGTAAAATGCCAAAGCCGGTCAATAGTCATTTGAAAAAAGCCGTAGGACACTTTTCAAAAGACTATTGACCGCTTTTGGCATTTTACGGGAGTGGTTAAATTCACGACTTCAATTTCGACAATCAGATGGCTGGATTTCTAAAGTGAGGTATTTAATGCCCTTTAGGTGCCAAAACATGGGTCGGTCGGTCGGAAATCTTCTTCTTTTATTTTTCTTCTTTTTTTGTTGGGGGGGGGGGGGGGTTCTTCTTATGGCTGATATTTCCCAGTTTCAAATGCTTTATTTTTAAACTTTTTTTTTTTAAACTTAAGCCACAAAAAGCCGACCGTAGATTTTAAGATTTGGGGGTCGGTCGCAAGCGGAAATACAACATCTTTTTTTTTTTAGAACTTATTGTGTAATTGTAGCAGCAGCTTACCTCGCTCATTCTCGATGACGTCACAATTCAACAGTTTGATGTCATCCGAGTCTAAGGATTGATAACTCCCGTGAATTGTGCAGGTTCTGGACGTGGTCGATGAACTTCTCCTTTTAACACTGCGACGCCAGGCGCTTGAAGGGGGCTCTATCGTAGTTGTGGTGGAGAAAAAAAGCGAGTCCCGCAAGAAAGATACGGAGTGGCTTCCGATAGGAATGGGGTCCAGGACCCTTTCCATTGTCCAGTGGTCAAAAGACGTATCAGATGCGATTGAGTAATCTGGCAAGTTCATTTTAAAAATAAAATCAAAATTCCAAAGAAATTTTATAAGATTAAGTTACGTCTTGATTTTGCTCAATATTTGGTGGTTTCATGGTCTGAAAATAATGTGTATGTACGATTTAAAACAATAAAACAATATTACATCACAACTTAACTAAAAATAACATCAATGATTCTAATGTTAATATACTTATTACATAGATAATAATAATAGCAACAGGCGTGACTACGAATATAATTATAATAATAACAAAATTATAAAAATATTTGCAATAAAATTTGCATTAATAAAGCGCCCCTTAAACGGCTGAATACTATCACTACCCCGATTAAGTACCCTGATAAGGCATTCATGTATTCAGTGAACTTCTTTTTACCAGGTACCAATTAACCTAATTTGGGCTTAGAATAATGGCCTGGCCGGCCGACACCGTCTTATAAATTAGATATGTTTGCTTGTTTGTTTGGTTTTTGGGACATGGTTTATTGATTTCACAAAAACCTTCGCAGTCATAAAAACTGAACTGTGATTTATATTTACAATAGATAAAACTCATACAGTAAGGTTATTATTAAACATACGAGCCTCTTTTTCCGGAGGATAAAATCATTATATGATACCCTTTCTTCGATCTAGTTCAATATTGTTAGCATATTGCTTTTACTCCGTTTATTACGGCACTCCATTGGTGGAGAATCAGCGTGCAATAGTTTTACTAATGTTACAATATTGCACGTCGGCACGCAAGGCAAGAGCTTTGTGCGTATAATGGCTTCAATCGCTTTAATGTGACTATAAAATAAATATAAAGTAACTTTGAGAAAAAAAGATGTATTTAATGCAAAATGCGTTCCTAACCTTTATATTCAAAATTGTATATATATTTTGTTATTATTATTATAATAATAATAATAATACGTACATGGTCTGCAGACAAGGCTGATTGGATTACCCTCCACATATGTGCTGGTCGCCTGTTCACACTCCCACCAGTCGTGGTCCTCGTCATTACACGTCAGGTCCACCGTCTCCATCTTGAAGGAATCTTTGATGATGTGAACAACGTCAGCAAATCCCATTTTCCTGCCATTATCAAGTATTTTATTTCCACAAACAATTATTTTATTGTTATTTTTGTTTTTGTTTGGGTTGGTGGATTGAATTGTTGAGTTAATAAAGGCACAATCAGTAATAATGAGATAAATCAAGCTTTTTTTTTTTTTTCTTAGAATCCCTCGGTCGGTAACGTTTTAAGGTGGGTTAGGAGCTCATGTGTCCCCTCCCTCTCCCCCTCAATAATATTTTGTTTTTTTTATTATGCATGAATTTATGAGGGGAGCATGTAGAAAATAAATGCAAGAACCCCCAACTCCCCCCCCCCCTAAAAAAAAAGTATGTATATATATATATATATATATATATTATAGAGCCGCGGATGTAATTGGTCTCCCGCCGTCTGTCTTTGTCTATGTCTGCCAGTCCCCACCCCGCCTTCAATTTTAGTCTCTTTTCACTGTTTGGTTTCAGGCGATGGCAAACTATAGCTACATCCAGATCGCCTTGGAAGTGATAGTTTGTCCCATCACCTTCACCAACGCTAATTATTTGCTTAATAACTAATTCATTGGACTTACATGCATAATACACGGGCTCCCTCTTCACTAAGGGTACGAATGCCTTTTTTGATGCCAGGTGAAATGTCAGTTGAAATGTCCATCATATCATGTCTAACTAAGATAAGGATCCCTTCGTTTTCAGCTCGTCCGCCTAGTAAGTAAGCTGCAGTAGTGAAACAGGACAGTATCAGAATAATCATAAACGATATGGCTTGCATTCTACTAATTTACTTTTTAATCGATACGAAACTAATAAACGTGCTGCCCTAGCGTACTGTATATTGCACAGCGCCATCTCATGGTCAACTTGCCAACAGTGAGTGACCCTGTACCTAACTTCCACTTCGTAGACAGAGGAATCGGTGAGAGAACGAACAGCGCAGCTAAGGAAACGGCGAGTTAAAGAGATGGTTCATTGAAATGTGGAAATTGGGCAAATTACACCTCTACAGATTGCTGAGGACATTAACAAAATGAGCAAAGTACTTTTGAAGCCCTCACTGTTGTGAGGAATAAATTAAATGCAATTTTGTTACCCTTTCCTGAACCCACTCACTAGGTGAATTGACGGCGTTATTTTACATGCGAAACGATGACGTCACAATATGAACAACCTACATCACACATTCGGGACAATGCTAGATACCCATTGCAATTTTCAGATATGGGTTAACGTTGTTTGTATATTTACCGCCAGTCGTGATATTTCCTCTATTTTTGGCATTTTAAATGAGATACACTGAATAAATGATACTTTCTACAAATGTTTGTTTGATTTTTATATTTTTTTCCGTCACATTTGAGCATAAAAATCGGGAAAATAATCACATATTCTGAGGACACTTCAGCGTGTATGTGTCTGATCTGGGAAGGCAAAGGCCATATTTTGCATGCTAACCTAACGACTCTTTTGGAGTAAAATAGGCGACAAATTTACATAGAATTGTCCAGATATTCATTACAAAAATGTGTGATTAGGCTGATTAATTTACATTTTTTATAAATTAAATCGTATAGGACCTGATAAACCGAGAGAAACAGGTCAGTCCGGTTCGCGATTCACGGCTAGCTCGAGCGCCGTGCTACGGGCTAGGCTGGCTAGCAAGCTGCGCTAGATGTGATGCACGC
Organism: Strongylocentrotus droebachiensis; assembly: GCA_035222895.1. Taxonomy (NCBI): domain Eukaryota; kingdom Metazoa; phylum Echinodermata; class Echinoidea; order Camarodonta; family Strongylocentrotidae; genus Strongylocentrotus; species Strongylocentrotus droebachiensis. The sequence goes on along the minus strand of JAVYIG010000772.1, from coordinate 338,823 downwards.
ATGCACAGAGTACGCACGCACAGCTACTAGCTACGGGAAACTTGAACGCTACATCGACGATATATTCACTCGCTTTTGGGAAGTTATATTCCATTTATCTAGACTAACATCAGATTAAGAACCAAATCCATGCCATGGAGGAGCCTTAATTCTGGAGTATACTCAAGTTTGTTTTAGTCCATATCCATATTTCCAGGGGGATTTTGATGAAGGTAAACAGTGTTAGGTATAAATGGGTACGGTACTCGGGAGTCAATGCAATACATTGTGAATCGCACGCAAACTGCATCTCACACCGTCGCCAATCATTTCAGCTGAGCGGCCCGCTTGTTCATATTGTGATGTCACTTCAAAAATCAGCTGACTTACGATGTTTTCGGGGCGTTGAGTGGGTTGATTTTTCGTCAAGTTCAATCAACTTTTATAAATTTCTCTCGAATGTACAAGTTACACAAATGTAATGATTTTACTCAGTGTAATTTTTAGATTGCAATGATACCAAATTCAGTCAAGTTTGAAATCAATAAACCTTCTCTTTAATGAACCATACTGCTAAAGCTGACCTGAGATGGAGCTAGAGGGGGTTTTGTGGTAGTGATACTAATACAGTATGGCTTTAAACAAGACAAAAAATTAGTCATTCAAGTATCCTTTGTTACACTCGATTTAAGATATATTTAAATGCCATAGTCACACCTTTGCGTATGTTGCTGCGTATTGCTGCGCTCTGCGCGCGGGGTATATCAATACGCAGCCGTGCCCAGCAATTATACGCAGCAAATTTGAAGGTAGCAGTCACACTATTGCGTATCTAGCTCGTAGGTAGCTCGTATGCCGCTCGTACAAAGACTGCCTATACGGTTGCCTAATGCCACGCTATAGCTCGCTGTTGCTCATAGCAGTACGATTCAATACGCAGTTTGCTCGCCATGTTGCGTATGCATATGTAGCTCGTTTTCTGCTCGTTTGCTGCTCGTTTACTGTTCGTTAGCCGCTCGCACCAGTTGGTCTCGTTGCGTGTTTGCTCGCTTTAGCTCGTCTGTTGTTCGTACTGACGCGTGTCAGCTCGCGCTACAGCGTACCAGCTCGTTCGGGCTGCGGCATATGTAAAAATACTAGTCATTTTGCGGGACTGGGCATACACATCTTAGCTTCTGACGATTCTACATCTACAGGAAAAATAAATCTGATGACAATAATGGCCCTGCAGCAGAGCTCTGCTTTGCAAAAGCTGGAAGAAGAGAGGCGAATGAAGATTATGAGCAAGGGAAGCTGCTGAATGAGTTGCTTCAACGAAGTATCCCTCGGAGTTGTTGGGTGCGGTCCTGGATCTACCGGAGGAAGGACCAGGAACAATTCGACCAACTGATGAGAGAGCTGGAAGACGAGGACCAAGAGGCATTCACGAACGTTTTGAGGATAACCTCTGAAATTTTTAAAGAGTTAGAGCAGAGACTAAATGAAAGACTGGATAAGCGGGACACCTTCTTAAGGAAAGCCCTCTCGCCCGTGCTGAAGCTGGCCAGGGTGACAGCAACAAGACACTCATGTATAGCTTCAGGGTACCCCCACAATACCATTTCACTCATAGTATGTGAGGTATGCACTGCCATCATGGAGGAATGCTGTGATGAGTTGGTGAGGTGACCTACCAGCCCACAGGAATGAAAAGCAGTCGCGCAGGGCTTCGAAGACCGCTGGAATTCTCCTCAAACATTAGTGCTTTGGACGGCAAGTATGTTGGAATCAAGAGCCCTGAGGATAGTGGGTCAATATTTTACAACTACAAGCGTTTCTACTTTTTTGTACTCATGGCCCTGGTCGAGGCCAAGTTCATATTTGTGTGGATAGATGTCGGATACGAAACCTCTGATGCACAGCTCTTCAACTCGTGTGAACTAAAACAACGTATTGAACCCTTGGAGTGCCTCTGTCAGAGCCAATGTCCAACGATGGTGAAAACACCCCTACTTCTTTGTGGCAGACGTAACCTTCGCCATGATGACATGGCTAATGAAGCCGTACGCGAGGAGGGCTATGGCTAGACAAGAGAGAATTTACAACTACCGGCCCGGGCAAGGAGATTGGTGGAGAATGCTTTCTGCATTCTTACCAACCGATTTCAGTGCCTGCTGACCACTTTCCGACAAACCCCTTCAACCGTTAGGACCATGGTATAGGCAAGCTCCTTCTCTTGGTCACTTGAGAAGTTGACTATAGGTCTTTCCGCGGCTTCTTCGCCACGTTCGTCTCCTCGTGTTCACCCAGCGATGGTGACTCCGGGGCCGGCGGAGGCGATCGGACCTAGGCGGCCTGACTGGTTTTGTCCTCGTCGTCACCCCCCTTTTCGCTTTGGCTTTCGGCATCTTCTTGTTCAGTAGTTGTATATTCTTCAAATGTTGACTGCGGTATGATTCCAACCCGTGAGGCGCCCCGCCTTATATTGCCTAAACGCAGCGCATAGGCAACTAATCGCAGTGATAGCGAGCTAAAGCGTGCGGCAACCAGCGACTGCGAGCTAAAGCGAACGGCGTACGAGCTAGACTCGCAGTGTAGCGAGCGGTAATCGCAAGGTTTTCTTGCTGCTGCGAGCGATGTGCGAGCAACAGCGCAACAATACGCGCAATCATGCGTATGGACACGAGCTAAAGCGAGGTAAATCGTGCAGGAAACGCAGCTACACGTGCTCCGAAAGAGAGGTGCGTATGATTGCGTTTACCTGCGCTATCGCTCGCATTCACTGGTTGCCACTCGTATCTGCTCGTATGCGATTTAACCTTGCGTTTGCTTGCGATAGTTTAGAAAAATGTAAAACTAGCGAGCGACCAACGCAGGCATATGCGCTAGTCTGCGTATTGAGTACGTAGTAAGCACGTTTTATTGCGCGTTATTGGGTATGACTGCCTTTGTCTGCTTTCGGGTAATACGCAGCAATACGCAAGCCAAATACGCAAAGGTGTGACTGAGGCATTAGGGGCCTTGAGTAGAGTTGCGTAGTGTTGCGTACCGACTACGCCGAGCGTACGCAACCTTATGCCGGCCTACGTAACTATACGCTGAGGGACGCAAATGGGTACGCGAGATGGACGCAAGTCTAGGCAACACTACGCTACTGTACGCCATGCCTACGCAATAGTACGCTACCCTACGCCAGTCCGACCACAGCACACAAGACGATGCTGATGATGAATGACTCTTTATAAGGGTTCATATGAACTGTGAATCATTATACAAATGATGCACAGGTTTGTGTGCACAAGGTACCTTCGAATGGTTTTAGACCAAATTCAAAGGTACCGCGTGCACACAATTCCACCGACCCACGAATTAAACCTGTGCATCATCTGTTTTATAAGATGGGGCCCTAAAAATTTTAAAAAATACAAAATGTTGTTATTTGACAGATTTACCGGATGCATGGCAAAATCATGCGTCTGGTAATTACCGGACGCATGATTTTTTTTACCGGACGCATGATTTTTAACTCATGAAATTTTTAAAATAGTAAAAAAATTGTCAGTGCACATTAAACTGTAAACTTTAAAAATAAAAAAATAAATAAAAAAAAAAAGATTGTTTTTTTTTTTTTTTTTAAACAGATTATGCAGTATTGATCTCACACGTGCCTGTCAATAGGACTAAGAATGAGAAAATGTGGTTTTGCCTAAATCTCTGATGATGTACATTTATTCAAAATGTAGACCCTCGGTATATTCAGATATGTGACCCTGCGTCCCAGAAAAAACGAAACCGAGAATTATCGATGTTTTTTCATAACTTAATCACAATAATAATTTAAAATATTTGTAAAGCTTAGATCCCCCTCTTTCATTTGATGTAGCTCATATGATGCATATTTCCGCAGGCCTTAGAGTGATAACAAAAACAACAATTTGAAGAAAGGGTACCAACATTTCATTTGCCGAACGGTATCTGAATTTGAAAAATTTCCAGAAAGTTCATAAGTTTCTGACCTTTCATATGACACCTTAATCAGGAAAAATGAGCAAGGAATAACAACATTTCGATTCTTTCAAAGTGAAATTCAAAGAAGATCACAAATATGTCAACTAATGTATCACTAGAAACTGGTAAGCTAACATATGGCCATCGGACAAGTTTTAGGTCAACTACATATCGGGTGATTTATAAAAAAATACAAGTATAACCACCTCCATAGCAGCTGGGATATACGAGAGATTCGCCGGAAAAATAACGATGTTTTAATGACGTCACTATATGGACCAACACTGCCCAAGCAGACGACATCCCATAGAGAATGAACATAATTGCAAAGCTATTATTTCTCAAATTATAATAAAAATAATAATAATAATAGCTCGTTCTTATATAGCGCTTTTCAGGACCGCAGGCCCTCTCAAAGCGCTTTACAGATAAGTATAAGTATAATGAGTTTAGTGTATATAAATGTAATGGCATGTCAAACCATTCAAAAGGGGATATGACCCGATTCGGATAACTAAAATCTTTTGCTTGTAAATACACAGGATAGGGGTTAATTAACAATCAAAGAAACCAGACTTTCAAATTGTAAAACCCCCGGCATGATATTAAGGACGGCATTTGTTCCCTCTTGAAACGCCGAACATACCCCGATGTGTGCAGCTGAATATACAATGGCGTCTTATTTTGTTTACAAGCGACAGATTCCTTTATTTTTGTATCGCGGCATTTGTCATCAAAATAAAACCATGCGCGGGGTTTAGAGTGATGCAATAGATTATACATTTAGCCTGACGGTAGTGAGGTAAGAGAAAGAACTCAAGAGAAGATGAAAACACAGGCACTGAAAATGTGTGAGATGTCATGGGACATCGTCTGCTTGTGCAAGTCATGTCCATACTGTGATCTCACACATTTCAACAGCGTTTGGAGAGCTCTTCAGGTGCTATGCCGGGGCTGTGTAGTAAGCGTTTTGTAATTAATAATAAGCATTACTTCGAATGTTTCCAAGCATTGAATTTTGATAACCTTGTCGAATCAAAGTTTCAACTTTGCAATAATGAAAATAAAGTTAGTTTTTAAAATCAATGAATATCTACTTTAAAGTAATGCTTGCATTTCCATAATTTTATTAAACGAATTTGTTTTTACTAGCTGACTGCCGTAGCAACAAACAGAGTTGACAAGCGAGATTAAAATTTGCAAATAATGGATTAGCATCTCGTAGTATAACAGGATACGTATTTTAGAATCACCGGAAATTAGTGTGTGTGCAAACACGCCGAGGTATCGGCGGTAGCGAGTAGCAAGAATTTTGTGTACCCTTCCATAGGGTTCCTTTAATGTATAATACCATATTCATATATGCTTATGATAGTTGGCCTCTGCATATTTACAATTTTCTTATATATAGATGTATTTTGTTGTGAATTTCAGTTGTCACATTTTACTACATTTTACATTAATCAACTATATACTATTATTGTTATTATAATATTTTGTATTTGATTTTTCAATAAATGCAGAAACATCTGCTTTAAACAACAACAAACAAATATATATATATATATTGTATACATTAAAACATTAAAGGTGCTTACCTTTTCATTTATGTGACCTGCAAATGGTACCATTTGCAGGTCACATAAATGAAAAGGTTAAATTCCAACGGCATTTGAAAGACAATACTTGTTTAGAACTTCCCTCAAAGGCCCGAATTCGCAAAGGAGGTTTGTCGACAAACCTTCTTTGTGAATTCGCACGAATGGGTTTGGAAATGACTTTTTGTGGGAAAATAACGACCATTAGTTGTCGAATCGACATAAGTGATGGCAATCACCTGATTAATAGTCTGATTTTCAGACCCTTGTACCGAATGGTCGTACGTTTTGTGCTGCACAAAGATTCAATCGGTTTAATTTTGGCCATTACAAGTAGTTGGTTATTGATGTAGACACATGTTCATGTACTTGCTACAGCTCATTTTATGTATGTTATCACCACCAAAAGAAATGTCGGTCAGTCACTCAATAGTGTCTGACAGGGAAGTCTAGAAAGTCAACGGGTTTCCTTGCATAATTTGAATACTATAGGACGCTGCTAACGTTTAAATTTCACATTTACCACTCGATGTATTAAGTATTAGCGAAAGATGTAAAAGACTATTATGTTTGTGGAGATATATAGCAGATCAAATGCCTTTTTGAATTCGGGAAAAAACACACTCGAAATCCTCATTAAGGGTGATTTCGAGTGTTTTTTCCCCGAATTCAGAAGAAATCCTCGTTTAGGGGGTGTCTGGAAAACATGTGGTCACGCATGCTTAGAGTATCTCTATACTGAGACCGCTGGGTAAATTGCTCGAATGGAAAGCAGATAATCAGGGATTAGCCGATTGGTTTAAGTTTGAAAAATTGGACAAACAAGAAAAACGAAAATTTTGAGAGTTGTAATAACTATTCATATAGAAATTTCGAATTAGCTGCATCCGATTGTCGCTGTGACATACATGTAGTGCTGGACAACTTTTCGTTTGTTCCAACGCCCAAAATGATTAAAGAGAAGGTTGAGTTCTGGGAAGAGGTGAAAAATGATTTGTGAGCGTTATCATTGTTATTATGCAAGTGTGGAAGAACATCACTAGATAAAAAACATTTTCCCTGAAAAGCATGGCTCTTCAAATGCCTTCATATTCTAAATATGTCATGTAACATCGTAAAAATCGGGACGGATTTTTACGCCATGTATTTGTGTAGTCCCGTATACATCTTTCTGTGTACAGTGTTAGTAACTTTACCAAGATTTGGCCAAATTTCTTATCATTTTGATGATTCCAGAACCTTGCAATACACACGAATACTTATATCCTAGATGATCAACCTTTTCAGGTCGATTCCACACCGTTTCTTTCACAATGCAATCGCATGACCAGAACTCAACTTCATCTTTAAGCTGTCGATGTTCAAAATGTATTACTCAGAAAGAAAAGAAAAAAAATCTTTCTGGAGGGCTATATGTTTTGAGTTTTGAGTGCCTCAAGGCAGAAGGCGCTTAGGAGAAAACCAAGCAGTAATGATATTTAAGTAGAGACCTATACAGAAAATGGGGGGTGGTTGACCGTGAATCCAACAATTCATGGATTAGATTTCCAACTTAAGATTCGAATAAATTTTGTGAATTACTATTTCAAACATTTATAAGTTTCAAGACTTAATTTTACGATTTATTTCGAACTTCCTCCAGCCCGTTTCTTTTTAGGCATGTTCAGATATAACGCGGTAAGCCGAAGGAGAAGAAGAGGGGCCCATGTTTTTGTTTTACGTGAGTAAGATAGAATTACACACATAAAATTGTCACTTATTGCTAAGGCTTTACTCTTCTGCTTACACACAAATGAACTTATCACACAGGTTGGATTGCCCAGCGTCATCTTATAGTCAACTAGCCAAGAGTTCGTAATTAAAGGGATAGTTGAGTTCTGTTGCAGAGGCCGCTACACAAAAAAACTTGTTGTGAGATAATGAAAAACTGACTGTCAAATTTAAAAGAACACACAATTTAAATGACAAAATCATCTTTGTTTGATCAAAATCGGTTCAGAGACGGCTGAAATATCCATAAATATAACGATTTATAATACTTGTGTACCACAGATAATTATTTTGAACCAGCCGTTGAAAGCCGTTTAAAAAAAAAATAGCGCCTCTTACGTTGTAATGCTGATGTTGGCTTTTTTGTTGGTTTTTCCGTGTTGGTTATATTACGCACAATCAGCCGGCCCATGTATTGTTATTATTAATTAATTAATTAATTAACGGTCACCGTATTTTTTTGAAAGTGGGGCTGAGTTTGTATCATCGTATTGGCTAAATTTCACACATTTTGGGGTCTAATATTACCTTCTTAGCAATTTTAGGTCCTAAAAGGGCACTAAAAATGTCATAGATAAGAATAAGAGCAATAACCATGCACTTTGAAAGCATTTGCGATCTGAAAACAGAACTCAACTATCCCTTTAAGTATACCTAATTCCCACCTCGCAGCCAGACTGATTCGATGCGAGAAACAACAGCGCAGCTAGGGAGCAGCGTGTTAGAGGACCATTATACTGCTACAGCTGACCTGAGATGGCGCTAGAGGGGATTTTGCGGTAGTGCTTTAAGTATTGTATGGTTTTAAAATTCATCTTATCGTTCACTTACCAGATGTACACCTCACCTCCGGGTAATAGATTGTTGTTGTTATTAACTTTGCATATGAGTTGCGTCTTCTTATATGACAGTTCAAAGCGTCCACCTCCTCTCCAGTACATGACATGGTCACATGCGTGTCGACAGTCAATATCATAAAACTAGATTGGGTTGACTCAGTAACAATCATGTAACCGAGTGAACGACAATACACCGTAGCTTCGGCTAAACCCCAGTCAGTTCCTTCTTCCAGGTAGACGTTTAGCCATGTATCGTTGTAATAAACTTGAAAGTGGCCAAGAAAAAGGCGCGCTGTAGGAAAGGGGTTAACGACAAAAGTTGAGAAAATAAGGATAAAAAGAAAACACAAATCTATGAAGATTGTTATTGCTTATTAACCAAAATAACAACAAAATTATCATGACGACAGTGGATTGGTTATAAAGTAGTAGCAACAATTGTGATGATAATGGTAAGAAATGCTTGGGGGTCAAAAGCTTTAAAAAAAATTATAGCTTGCAGATCCGTCCATCCAAATCAAAAAATTCTTAAATAGGTGGCTGCGTCATGATACATTACGATGGAGTGTGGGGCAAGAAAATCTAATGGGGTGTATAATATTAATAGACTTGAGATTGTGAGATACACCGTAATCTAAAAGGACAAACATCATAATAGGCATGCTATTCGGAAACAGTAAACAAACACAAAAATAATAAGTCTGTGATATAACAATTTCTTCAAAAGTCAGACCAGGTGTGGAAAAATGTGGGGGAGGGGAGGGAGAGAGGGGGATTTTTAAGGTATAACAAGTTCGTACCTCTTTCATTCAAAAGGAGAAAGGTTCTAATTAAAGTCTCTACCTCTTTTACAAGTGACCCCAGCGTGCTCCGACCGACTGCAATCATTCTCCCATCTCTCCGATTTTTCACAGAAAGTGAGGCTCCCCTCAGTCCCCTCGCAAGCGACATCATCGTATATTATTGCACTTGGACTGGCTCCGAAGTGCGAATACTTCCAGGCAACTTCGGCATCGCGGAACCCCAGCATTCGACATACAACGTGGGCGTCCCGAATGTCCCAGAAGTCATCGCAGATGGCGCCATATTGATTGAAGTCAGGACTCGAGTATTCCACTGTTCCTTCGTGTCCTCCTGTACCACCAAAAAGCCGGATATTCCCTTCTGTGAGAATGGATGAGAATGGAAAAGAACAGGGGAAAACGATGGAATTTAATTGGTTTATCTATGTATTAACCTACCTTTAGGCAACACAAACAATTTCCCTGTGACACATTGTATTTGCCATAGACTGGATATATCAAAGTAATCAAGATTATGTAATTGTTTCCACTGCGAGAATAATCTATGCTGGTGTTTTTTCTTTTTAATGTCATGGATCGAATAAGTGAAGAAAATTAGTAATTTTGGTGAAGCCATTGTGTTTAATACACAAAGCAATTCTTCCGTCAATGGTGCATAATGATAGTCTTGTACAACGTTGCTAATGTGACAAACGATCAACCGTGCAGTGACTGAGGTGAAGCAAGCAATTTAAGTTTTTTTAATATTATAACAGCTAATGGCTGAGTTTGGAAATCAATTACAAAGGAAATGCCATTATCAAAATACGGGATAGAGAATACAATTGTACAATATACAATCATATATACCGACCAGAATTCTTACAAAAACAAGGTAAACTAGCTTAATTCTAATTCACGTGGGCGAGTATAGTATTTAACACTAAAAGAGTTCAATCTTGCATTTGGGGAGTTGGGTATAGGCGATGTGCTGTAATAGAAATAAGGTGGAATAAATCAAAGAGGAAGTCCATTATCATTTTTAGTTAATTTTTTCAAAAGCTAAAAATGAAGAAAAACAGATCAGTGGAAGTCCATGTATGAGCAAAATCCGCTGAAAATTAAGTTATGAAATAAGTTGTAATAAATACAAATTGACAACAGTGTGACATCCTTTCCCATTTGCCTTGTACATAAAATGCCATAAAATATCACTTTTTTAGACGCTGACAAAATGTAGGTCTATTTATATTTCGTTTTCATACAGTGGCTGCCAAGAAACATGTTTTGGGTTCAAGCAAAAATAAGTATAACTTCCTTATTTTAAACCTATGTTGCTCTGACTCTTACTTTTTAATTTGTTTCTACATAAAACCCAACTCCATATAAGTGGGGAGTTCCCCCTTTAATGGATTCATTCCTCATGTCCTCAGAATATCCCATGGGGTGTCAAGACGTTCAAATCACAAGCCGATCATCCCATAAGTGCGTGATTTAAACAACAAATGTATTTTCTTAATCTCTTCTCCCCCGGCCTCGTCTTGTCTTGTGGATGTTCGTCCACATCAACTTCGCCCTCGATCGTCACAGGCTCACAGCAGAGTAGAAAAGAGAGAAAAAGAAAGAAAGGTAGAGAGGGGGAGAGAAAGGGGAGACAGTGAGGGAAGAGTGTGGTGTGTGCGTGTGTGTGGGGGGGAAGAGGGGTGTATTCTGAGGAGGCTAGAGAAACAGGGTGTGGTGGAAGTGTGGTCGGGTGGTGTGTGTGTCACATGGTGGGGAAGGGGGGGGGTAGTAGTGTTTGGTTGGATGGGGTTATTTGTTTTATGTTACAGTTGATTTCATTTTTGTTTTCATCAATTGTACAATTTATGTAATGAAATGTTTTGAATTTATGTCAAGGAAAAACAATTGTATTTTATTTATAAAATTAAGTTGTATTGATTGGAATCAATAAAAAAAAACTGTTGAAGAAAAAAGAGTGTGAAAGAGCTCATAGGAGGCAAGAGAGATGGGTGGAGCTTTGAGATTAACATAGGAGTTGAGCTTAACTATGAGAGAGTGTGTGACAGAGAGAGTGACAGCCAGAGAGCCAACCAATGTGGAATGATGCCTTGAAAAAGTTTATATATTACAAGGGCTGCCATTGCTGTAGGAATTATAGAAAGCCGTCTGTTTGATCAGACCCTGAAAGCTCAAGGCATCGGTCTACTATAAAAAATAAAATTGACGCTGATCCCAAAACTGCATGAAGACAGTCTGACAACACAAAAATCGCTCGATTTGGAGTCGGTTCGGCGGTGTGACTAACTGAGGCAACAAGCCGAGGGGAAGAAACCAAGGACGGGATTTTCTCTCTTTGACTTTGTAATGTTATTCCATTCATATCAATTACATTCATTCCAACGAGACCGATATCACACCCAATCCAGACTGATAACAGTATGACAACGAACCGACACTGGACTGGAAGAGAAAGTACGTACATAAACCACCTTAAGGACCAGGAGCCAGTTAGGTTGGGGCCGTTTTGGAATCGGTTTGTAGTCGATTGGTGTGTGACTGATATGAGTCACACCAACGCGACCGACAATCTAATATAGATGACAACAGAGCGACAAAAGACCAACAACAGACACCCCCCCCCCCCCGAACAACAACAAAAAAAAAACAACGCTAAAACGCACTCACACAAAAAAAAAAACGAATACAAATTACATCATATTACATTACATTTTATTGAAATACATGACTGATTCATATATTTTGTTAGTATGTAACATTATTAGTATTGCATTGTATTGTATCGTATTTCGTCGTATTGTATTGTATGGCATCTGTATCTTTTTTTGTTTGGGGTTGCTTGTTTACAAGTTTTTAACTCATTTTAGCAATCCCGATATATGTAATGATTTCATTTTGATTTGTATCTTTTGCCAAATAAATGTGAATTGAATTTAATTTAATCTACAAAGACAGCAACGGACATGAACTAGTTTAGACAAGCATGAGCTTTATTAATAAATAAAATGCTTCTAATATAAAGAAATAAAAAAGTATTTAAAGAGTAATCAATTGTTCACAATGAACTTATCTATATAATTGATTGAGCATTGAATTTTCATCAATAATTATCGAATATCACATTGGAATGTCGGTTGTTATCATATTTGTAACAATGTTATACTTTCCAGTAATATTTCTAGAGTTCAATATTTTGATGAAATGAAGGGGTTACTAGGCTCCCGTATCTCTTCTGGTCATGATATTTGTAATAGGTGAAGCTAGAAGTTAGAAGAAAAAATACTACGTTGCATGTACAGTATGTTATGAATTAAAATCAATTAGATTAAAATTAAATCACCCCTAATCGACAGAAATCAGTGGATTTGGAATCGGATTGGAGTTAGTTTGTAGTCGCTTTAGATGTGTGTGAATATCTCAGTTTGTCACACCTATTAAAGACAGACAGCAAGCCGACAAGACACAAAACAAGAGAACTAGACAATACATTAACCCTCCTGACAATGAATCGGTTTGCAGTTTTTTAGTAGTCGAATCGGTGCTGGACTGAGGTATCAATTAAACGACACCTATTTCCAGCGACGAGTTAGTAGAATATCGTGACTCATACCATGTTCAAACCGACGAAACGAAACCATGACAACAAGAAACCCAACCAAAAAAATATATAGTAACCCAAACTACTAGAAATTATCCGATGGTATTGGTTCGGTTTCGTCTGGTTATGTGACTGAGGTAAAACAGTAAAGTGAGTGCCTGAAAGGTAAACAAGGAGTGTGGATTAAAGGGCGTGGCAAGGGAGAGAATGTGGTACTTACCATTTTCTTCAACGACTTGACCCGCGACTGTCGAGACAACCTATAACGAAATAAAACAGAACAAAAATGTAGAGGTTATCTCATTACAGCATGATGATCGAAGGGTTAGAACGAGGCTGGACGGTAGTACAACACATGCTCTTGAGTTAATAATCTAACCTACATAACCACAACCCTAACCCTAAACCTAAACTCATCCTAGACCCACTTATAACCCTAACCCTAACCCTATATCTCTCTGACAATTAAAGCCCGGAGCAACTGTTACCGGAGCAAATTTCAGTTCACCGGCTAGGCATATCCTCGGTTCGTATACTCGGTATAAGTACCCCCATTTCAGTTGTGAGATGTGCCCATTTGTTACTTCCTAATAAATGCCCGATACCCTTTCTTTCAAATTCCATTTTTTACCTTTAATAAGTGCCCCTATCCAAATAGAAACGGTGTTTCGTATTAAGCTCTATATAAAACCAGATTATTATTTTCACAAAAAGACTGTGTCTAATAATTACCATAAGATGTGCTATAAGACAAAATGTTTTTGTCACCTCGCATCTCCCCCCCCCCCCCCGAAACTTTAGATTTATCATACCCTAATATTATATGCCCCTAATTGTAATCGACTGGAAGCAATTTTTCTCCAATCCCCACCCCCCCCCCCCCTCCCACAATCTTGCTCGCTGCGCATTTATAGTTTGTATTCAAGGTCGTATTTAATCTTTCATTATTATATTGTGCTTAAAACGCCATGAGGATCGGCTATTGTAAATAATAATGAGAACTAATCGGTCACAATATAACCTAAAAATCTTTAAAATTTCCTTGCTCGCTTCGCTCACTCGCAAATTAATATTTAGACTACCACTTACAACAGCAAAGGATATTGCCGAAGCGGTATCTTTGAGACTTAAAGAGAAAATCTTGGAGATAATACAAAATTTATTAAAGTTTTGTAATTTTTCGCTTTGAGGTTACCCTTTGTAGAAGCCCCCTTTTTTGTAAGTGCACTTTTTTTGTTGGTGCACCCCAACTTTGAAGAACACTCCGCCTCACTGGATTGCAACTCTCACCTAATGCTATATATTGGTGGAGTATAGCACTTAGCAACTATTGAACAGTCATACGACGAGGTGTCGTGGTGTACTGGTTCATTCACTTGACACTCTGAGGGTTGAGGGTTCGAATACCAGCCCGTCACTAACGTCCTTTGACAAAACATTAATCCACATCTGCCACCCTACACCAAGATGCAGAGGCGTACGCAGGGGGTGGTTTTGGGGGTTCAAACCCCCCCCCCCCTTTGGTTTTTTTTTTTTATTATTATTTTTTTTTTTAAATAATAAAAAAAAAAAAATTATACTCACGGCTAACCTAAATAAGATGACCTTACCCCCCCCCCCCCCCCCAACGAAGAAAAATGTCAAATTTTGAAATTTCGAGACCAAAAAAAAAGAAAAAAGAGTGTCCGTTTACCCCCCCCCCCCTCCCCCCCCCCCCCCCCCCCCCCCCCCCCCCCCCCCCCCCCCCCACTGAGCGGGGTGAGTCGTTGCGATTTTTGTTTGGCCTCCAAAAAAAAAAAAAAAAAAAGTGTCCGCGTACCCCTAGACTAGATATCTAAACTAGATATCTGTTTTGGAGTACAATCAGGAAATATTTTTGTATACACGATTATATCTTTAATGGTAAATAGTTTATTCATAAAAACAAATGTTTTGATGAAATGTTGATTTTCAGTCAGTTTTAGGCAGGTGTCCTTATTTTATTGCTTCATGTAAAGGGAAACTTCATGTTTATCTTTAAAAAATTAAAACCCATAGCTCAGTTTAAAAGGCCGTACTTATTTTCATTTGCCTTCATCCACGTTTGTTCACATTTATGATTCTGACTTATGTGCTATTAAACTATGGGAGTTATTTGTTTGTAAAACGCCTATGAATGTATTTTTGTTATTTCCTTGTTGAAATGAAGGAGCAATAAAAGTTTTAAATATAAAAAAAACTCATAACAATGAGGTATGACGTAATCCGAACATGATTTCTTTAAAACATACAAAATGGTATTTAAATCGCCCTTGAGTTGATTTTTCGAAAATAGTTGCGATCAAGTTTAATGTACAATTACTAAACAAAGTCTCTTCTAATATCTTGCAATTTTCAGCTTAATTCAATAATCGATATCATAATTATTATACAGTAGCTAGAATCCAATTGAAGATTTTTTTTTTAAATGATATATTCAATACTTTGATTTGTTTTGTTCAAACGATATATATTTTCAATAAGATATTGTAAAGTCCACCGCACACTGACATTATGCGAGCTGACTGCTATCTGACCACGATCTGATTTCGAAGGAATTTGCAATAACATTGGATATGATTATTAAAACATGTTAAATCTTGATGACCCAGGATCGGAGTAGTTATAAATTATGATTAATAAAAACCTTAATTTCGAGGGATTTCGTGCTAGCTTCGCACAAAGACTAAGATCGACTTTAAGTCGGACTTAACTTTGGCAGGCCGCTCATGCCACTGCTTGCTTTCACCATTGGTCTCTCAATCATGATCTTTAGATAATATTTTTAATCCTGACTAGATTTTAATAAAGTTATAACTTTGGTTGTAGTATTGTTATCATTATTCAGAACCTAGAACAAAAAGGTTATATCTGTCTTAATGTTATTATACAGTGCGTCTCTGGAATTTTCGATGTTTTATCGAAACTTAATACAAAAAAAAAAAAAAATAACACATATTTGCGAAGCTTAGATCCTACTCTCTTATTTGATGCAACTCATATGATGCATTTTTACGCATGAATGATTTTAAAAGAAATTGAAGAAAGGGTACCAAAAATTTATTTAGCAAACGGTATCTGTATTTTAAAGAGAAAATCGCATTTCCAGAAAGTTCATTCTTTGCCCTTTCATTACTCATATGACACCTCAATCAGGAAAAATGAGCCAGGAATAACAAAGTTCTGTTTGTTTAAAGGAATGCTTGCATTTCCATAATTTGATTAAACGAATTTGTTTGCCTGCCGTAGTAACAAACAGAGTTGACAAAAGACGTTATGCATGGCTGATCGTGAAGTCTGCATGAAGTCTTCCGTCTTCTTTGTTGCTAGGGCAGGCAGCCCGTGGAACGGATTCGTTGAATAAAATTAAGGTCATAAAATTCGAGTCGCAGCAAATGAAAGGGGAGGGTCTAAGCTTTACAAATATGTGTCATTTATTAATTATAATTGTGATTAAGCTATGATAAAAACGTTTTCGTTTTTCTGGAAGGCACTGTATAATTGCAATTTCTTCGAAAATCGGATCGCATGATGATCATAGAGTGAGTGGTTGGCTTAGGTCTGTAAAAAATGATTAAAAGAATTATTAGGCCTACTCACCCAACATGTCAAGATGATGAGGATTTTTGACACAGACATCTTTCCAAATCAAAAATCATTCCATATCAAAATCGGTTCCAAAGATTATCCCCAAGTGTTATCGTGACGAGTGCGTTAGGTCATCAGAAGTCAGCTCAACTGAAGCTTTACAGTTTGAAAAAAACTTCTTCACTAAGCAATGACGGGCGTGAATTGGTCTGAATTTCACTCAAATGTTACTTCATTTGATATTTTATTGTGAATTCGTGGTAATTGACAGAATGAATCCTCAAAAAGATTTAGGATTGTCAACATTCAATATTCGTTGATGTTCTATGCCGACCAGTATAGTGACAGAGCACTGATAGTCGTAGAATCCAACAAAAATATTATTTTGTTCAGGATGATTATGAGCAGAGGAAAATAATAACAGACAGCTCTCCTACGGCTGGTGTGTTGGTGAAACGCTTTTCATCCATTCGATAGCACTGAAACTATAAACCTCCAGTCGATGGCCAAAAAGGAGGTATTTCTCTTTTTGAAATTCAAATGAAAAATTTGGTAGGATCTTTAGCCTTGGCTGACATGAATAAAAGTACAAATCTTTTAAAAAGTGAACGGCTGTAAATGCGACACTTGGTTAAATTGTAGGGTGGGCGAAGCAAGCCGATTGTGTTTTATCCTTCAGTACTCGATTTCACCCGCGGTACATTTCAAGTTGGTGTGTTTGCGCTTCGACTGCCACTCCTTACCGCGATGATGGAAACGTATTCGGACGCTTCGTGCTGTGATTGGTCGCGTGTTTAGCCAATCACGGACCAGTGCGCATTAGATCGAAATAGGTTTTAACTCGAGAAAAAAGGGTTTAACACGGGTGATTGCGGGGGTGACTGCGACAGGTTTTCAATTGAACGTGGCAGAATGAGAATCGTGGTTTTATTTGCTTTAAATAACCTATACAGAACAAAGCATAACTATTTTCGAGGGCAATTTCAACATCCTATTGTATGTCCCACAGAAGTCATGTTCGGATTGATTGATTGATTGATTTTTATTCGACAAGCTTCCAACATACAACAATATACAATAAAACAGATTAAAATTAAGTCAGCTTGAACAGGATAACCCACGAAAGCTCGAGAGATTATTTCCAGTGGGGTCCCCTACAGACATGTACAAAATTAATACGTTAAAATAGTATTATTTACAGACAGATAAGAAAAATAACAAGAATTACTTATTAAAGATAATAATAATAACAACATTAAACTGATGATAGAAATGATAATAAGTACAAGAAGAAAAAGAAGAAGGAGAAGAAAAAAAAGAGGGGGTAGAAGAGGAAAATAAGGATGAATTTGTAACACTTTACGTGACACGTGATTGTCATGTTCATACATTTTCAATAGGTGACGCACATGTATAATAAAATTGTCTTAGGGTGAATTTTGAAAGTAGTTGCTATCGTGTTGCGCCTAAAACATTGCATTAAACACATCAAAACACCAAGAAAAGAATATGAAGATATCTATTTTTAAACCCAACATTGATGAAGAAATTACAATAAAAGAAATAAATATAAACGTTGGAAATATGACAACACTTGAAGAGCATTTAATTTCTTTGAACATTTCTACATGACATTATTATGCATAAAAGGACACAATATATTTGTTGTATTTTTTTCTGTAAATAATTTAACTGCCCCTTTTACCTCATTAAAAAAAAATATATATATATATATATAATTAACACAATCAATCGAATTATTCATATACTTTAACCAATTATATGGCCTACTTTAGTTCCTTCATCCCTCCTTTCACGTTTGTCTACCCTTTCACTTTTTCTCCCTCCCGATCTCCCTCTCACTCCCTTCATCAGGGCACAACTCCTCTCTGATAATTATAAGAGCTTATTATACACAAAAGACACCGATCGAGGCACCGCCATATTCTTGGCACGAAAGTACTGAATAATTTCTCAACCCCAAGTCTGTACTATGCCGTTGTCAGGCAACAGTTAGGTGTAAGTGCGTTTTTATTATTAGAATTGCTACTTTATGGCTGTTTTAATGGTGGGAAAAAAATATAATAAAGAATAAATTTCAATTACGCAACTGTAGGGTGAAAGATATACGAATTCCATTTTGTGTTTTCTAAGTTGTGAGAGAAAACAAAATCCGGTCAGTTTGCTCTGTTGCATGTCTTAATCTTTCTCCGTCTCTCTCTTTCTCTCTCTCTCTCTCTCTCTCTCTCTCTCTCCATCTCCTTCTCCCTTTCTCCATTTGTGTTCAGCCTCTTACAGGCTTTAAAATTCTACTGGTCGAAAACATTAATAGTGGAAAACTCCCTCTTTCCATTTTGTTCAGCCTTGCACAGGGATCTAAAATTCTACTGGTCGAAAACAAAAATCATTGAAAACTATTCCTGTATTCTCTTTTCGTTTAAATATTCTCTCTCTATCTCCCTCTCTCTCTATCCCCCCCCCCCCTTCTCTCTGCCTTGCTTTGTCTCCGTCTCTTTCTGTCTATACTCTAAATGCTTTTCCTTCCATCTTTATTGGTTATTCCTGTTTTTCTTTCTTTGTTTGAAACTTTGATATTTTTCCTTTTTCTGGTACCTTCTTGCCACTAAATTATCCAATCACTTTGTTCATTTCCTTATCTTTCATCTTTCATACAGCCGTTCATTGTTTTAAATTTGATTCATCTATTATCTCTTACCTTTCCTCACATTTTGACTTACGACTATTGCCATTGCATATTTCTCTTTTCATCTCTCTTCCTCTCCCCCCCCCCCTCTCTCTCTCTCTCTCTCCCTCCCTTTATCTCTCTCCCTTTCTCCATTCCCCTAAGTTTCTCCTAATCTTTGTATCCCCCCATCTCCTACTTTCCGTCTCTCTCTCCCCCTTTCTATCTTCACCTATTTTTCTCTCTTCTTCCCTTACCGTCTATCCCTCTCCATCTTTTCTATCTCTCTGTTTCTACCCCTTTTCCTCTTTCTCCATCTCTCTCTCTCTTTCCATCTCCATATTTCCCTCTATCTTTTCTCTCTGCTTTATTCTACATGTCGATGTCCTTCTTAACATGCTCTTGTTATACTAAGTTCACGTCTCTCCTCCTTCATCTTCTCCCTTCCATTCCTGTTTCAACTTCAGTCTCTTAATTGTTGCCATTTAAGCTTTCACTCAATCAATATTCTGTTTCTCTTTAAAAAACATGGAAGAAAAAAAAAAGGAAAAAAAAAAAGAAAAATTTTAAGCTGAAATTACACAATGAATATCTTTTTATTTGTATCATGTTACATAGTGAAAACGAGGAACAAGTTGTTGGAAAAGAAAGAAGAAAAAAAATCATCTTACAGACGGCTACATGTGACACGGTCCCTCAACACAACATGTACTAGAAATGATCTTGGTGCATAATTTTGCTGTACTTAATATTTTTAAAGTATTCTTAAAAACATCTGCGGCAACCAAAGGTCACTGATAACAGAGGAATGAATAAATAATCGGTAAAAAAAATGTCATTTACATTATAAAATGATCCAAACATGTAAGCTTTTACATGATTGGCTTTTTAAAAAAAAATCATATTATTAAAAAAAAGGCAAAATAACATTTATAACCTGTTACAGGATTCAATAAAATTATAACTATTAAAATAACCATGCTTTGGTCAAAGATATATCACAATATTTCATGTTTTTTTAAAACGAAGGATTTTCTTTTTTGTTGTTGTTGTTGAAAAAGTAAAGAATGTTTTTGTTTTTCCTTGACAGATTCTTGTCATTTTTATAAATCCAGTCAACATACATGTACATCTATATACAAATGCCTGTCATGAGTGGAATAAACTATAATGGACAATCTATACAGGATTGTTTGCTGTTAAATCAAATCTAACAGAAAATGGGCCACAATGAGAAAAACTTCATCTCTAATGACTTTTGACCTTAATCACTCAACTCTGATCAATGTTTGCTTCTCAAGCTTTCATTCTCTCAGCATATCACAATAACGGTGCATGGCCTTAGCTTTGACCTTACACATGAAGATCTGATCACTTTTTTGCTTCTCTTCCTTTCATCCTCTCAGTATATCAAAATAATAGTGTATGACCTTTGACCTTACACATGAAGATCTGATCACTTTTGTGCTCCTCATCCTTTCAATCTGTCAGTATATCACAATAATCGTGTACAACCTTTGACTTACACAATGTAACACGTTCTGATCTTTTCACTTTTTTGCTTCTCAACCTTTCATTCTCTTATCATATCACAATGACAGTGTATGACATTTGACCTTACACATTAAGATCTGATCAATGTTTGCTTCTCATCCTTCCATTCTCTTAGTATATCAAAATAACGGTATATGACCTTTGACCTTACACATTAAGATCTGAACACTTTTTGCTTCTTATTCTTTAATTCTCCTAGCATATCACTATAACAGTGTATGACCTTTGACCTTACACATTAAGATCTAAATCGCTTTTTGCTTCTCATCCTTTCATCCCCTCAGTATATCAAAATAACAGTGTATGACCTTTGACCTTACACATTAAGATCTAAATCGCTTTTTGCTTCTCATCCTTTCATCCCCTCAGTATATCAAAATAACAGTGTATGACCTTTGACCGTACACATTAAGATCTGATCACTGTATGTTTCTCATAATGTACCACAGGTAAAGAAACCTTATCTTACATGACCTTTGACATTAATTGCCTATCTTATCACTGAGAGTACTATCACTCATCTTTACTGACTTTGTCTTTCTGTCATTCCCCTCTCTTGAAGTTCAACTTCTCATTGAGAAGCAAAAATAAATTGTGATCTGACATATGACCTTATTTGACCTCTGATCAAAGATTCTTTCTCATTCAACATAAGGCAATAAGTCAATTTTCATCTTGAATGACCTATGACATCTAATTTTACAGGTCAACCAAGTGAGTATACTCTTTCAAGTAAATTGTATTTTCAAATTCCTATAAGAGACATATCCTCGACCAGTGAACTTTCACCTTTTGACAACTAACATCAGTTCATTTTCACATGCTCATACATACTTAAAACTATATGTAATTAACTTGAAGTTGCTTGACATCTGTTCAAGTATCCCGACAGGAAAACTCATAAAATACATAAAAATAAACAAAACCTCAGCAATGTCTTTGACAATGGAGGCATATGGTGTTTTACACTTCTAATGCAAATTATATTTTTGGGTGAGATTTGACAGGAATAAAAGACTTCTTCCACAGACACATGACTAATGTACACTTGGTGCCTTGGGGAAAAAAAATGATCATGATTCTTTAATGAAGATGAATTTGCTTGCCCAACTGCATATATTCTGATTCTAGAATAGATCATTTTCCCCTTACATCTTAAGAACCACAGATTTTTAAAACATTATAACAAAAATTTACAAGCAAGAACTGGATAATCGAATCTAAAAACCCAAGACAGAACAAAAAAACAATTTCAGCTGCAAGTTAAAACGTATGGGGTGTGCTCCTCGTTGCCCCAAACACATTCAGTCAAAATGTGTATTGAAAAGTTTACTTCCACCTACATAAAAATGAAAAAAAATAACACTTTCCAAATTCCAATTCTTTTAAAAATATACAGCATGTTGCCTCATTTTCTTTAAGAGATCCACTATTTCAGCCAATAGAAAAGGGTTAAGTTTAAAAACAAAATTTCCTTTAATTTTTTTTTTTTAATCTCTCTTTTTTTAAATCAACCCATAGATTTAAGTTCCTCAATGAGATTTGTGTAATGCAATCTCATCCATTTAACTTAAGTTAGCTGTCATTGTACATAACCACAATGCATTATCATGTTGAATGAGTACATGTACATGCCTTGTGAATAAAAGTGGCACAGTATTCAGATCCCTTAACAAAATTTAGTGGAACGCAAAAAAGATTTGTCTTGAATGCAAAAAATGCATCATTGTTGGTCACAACATTTTACCTGCCTCAATGAACATTGCTTTGTTATAATACTTCAAGTCAGGGTAGTAATTCTGTAACAAAATTAATACATGGAATCGTCTGTTTGGCTTCAATTCTGTGTTTAACCCTTACTGTACTGGGGGGGGGCCTGGGAGGCCCCCCCCTCGACATTTTCGGAGATTGCGCCGCAACCGCTTGGAATTTTGAATTGTCGTTTCATGACTTTTTTCCCTCAAGTCTCACGCACATTTTGATACCATTTTCGTCGAAATCGGATATACCTGTAAGGCGTTACATAACAATTAGTATGCGCATGTCATCAACAAAAAAAAAAAAAATTACAAATCGCATCAAAATTTGCATAAATTATCATTATTAATTACATTAAAATAACTTTTTTGTGTTAGAAAAGAAGTTTCATATGAATAATGAGTTTCAACATTCAAAAATTGGAGTTTGACACGTTTTCTGTAAAATGCATAAAATTAGCGCGTTTTGCATAATTAATTAGGCTAACAACAAAAATTTGCATATTTGGAAAAAAATAATTATACCATCTTGTTCCTTACGTAAATATCTACAAACATGCAAATTTTCGTGTTCATCGGACAATCGACGGCCGAGATCATAGGGGGGGGGCCTCCCAGGCCCCCCCCCCAGTCAGAGGGTGCTCAAAATAGCCCAGTACAGTAAGGGTTAAGTATATGAGTTCAGGCCCATCTGGCTCCAAAAATACGAAATTAATTAAATCATAACAAGGAAATGAAAGGTGGATTTCATGACAGCGTGACTTTTTTGAGACAGAATTGTGGTCATTTCACGAAATAAGGAGTATTAAACCTGGTGCTTCGTACATACATGGGCTCACTTAGTCTGGGATCAAACCTGGCCTAAAGTTAGTCCCATCTTACGAATACAGACCAAAGAATCTCTGGGCATCTACACTGCTCTTGCTGCATCATTTCTGAAACATTTTAGAAAAGTCAGAGTTGGACATCTTAGTTTCCTTCAGGCCTTCTCCCTCGGACTTGCCATTGCTGGCTGCATCATTGGTTTCCATGGCGACGGAAGATGACGCTGGCTTGGGCTTGGCTGATGCTGGTTTTTGAAGTGACCGGGGTAACAATGAGATTTGGGTGCGGCCTTTACCCCTGGGACCAACGATGCCCCTGTAACGATAATGAAGGTGTTAATGAACACTCAATGGAAGTTTTTTATTCTAGATTATAACTACAACAAAAAATAATAATATTGATAATAATAATAACAATGAAAATAATTAGAATATTGATAATTGTTTTAATAAATAAATAATAATAATAAATATAATAATAATGATAAAAATTATGATAATAATAATAATGATAACAATAATAAAATTATAACATTAATAATATCAATAATAATATCAATAATAATGATAATACAAATTATAACATTAATAATTAAAAAATCTTCTAGACAGATACGATTTTCCCTCATATCTATTTATTCAAACAGTTTCATATCAGTTAAAGGGATGATTGTTTAAAAAATCTTCTTTTCCAAGACAAGCTCAACAGCAAAATTGACGAATCAAAAGCACAAAGAGGCAGGGAGGATTTACGTTGCACCATCCACCATAACAAAGAAGGCTTCAACAGGTTACTGTATTATTCATGCTTCATCCCTGAGTAGATCAAACCACACACACATCATAAAACCACCCGACCTTTCTTAGCGACAGCAAAGGCTCAGTTGGCTGGTTTTTGTTTGTAGCTTGTTGCCTAGCAACTAATGGCATGTATTGAATTTCATAAGCATAATCCCTATAGAAGAACTGGAAACTTTGACCTAGTTGAAATTTACAAATGAGAAGTTTAGTCAAGTCTGCCTGCATAAATGACTGATATACTATAGCAGATCCATAAATTTGTTTTTCACGTAATTCCCCTTTTAGTAAGGTGTTTAGAAAACTCAAAATTTAATGACAATCAAAAAGCTCTTTTTAAATACCGGTACAGCACAAAAAGACAGAAATAAAATAAAATTTAGGTTCCTGCCAAAGAAGAGGCTTTTCTCCTAAACTCTACACAAAATCTCTTAGTAATAAGGATAAAACTTCACAAGTCACATTCTTTATAATCAGAGCTCTTTCCCATGGTTCATCTAACAATTCACTCACCCATTCTGAGTGTCAATAATATAAACCAACTTTGCTTTGTCCCAAAATGTAGGCAGTTAAAACCATCTGAGACAATTTTTTTGTTAAACTATGTTAAATATGGCATATGATTGGTGGCTCTGCTCATGCTAAAATGGGAAAACTTTCTTGAGCTCCCAAAGATGTTGTTCTCTTTCAGGAGGATGGAAAGCAGTAGAAGCAGCATTTTTCAAGGATCTCTCCGGGGGATGGTGGGAAGTTGCAGTGGTGCAGGATTTTATGCTTTCATTTGGCATTGTGTCATCGGAAAAGGGGAGAACCCCCACCCCCCTTTAAAGCCTGTCTGCACTAGTTTAGCCAGGGGGGATAAGACCTCCCTGCAAGGGGGTTATCTCATCAAATCAGCTCTCAATTAACATAAGAAAAAGGGGATCATAAGGGACCAACAAGCACCAACTAGGCATTGTTTGCACAAGTAGCTATAAGTAGTGCAGTGGGGCTTAAACAAGCTTGTAAAAGGTATAAGGGGAGAACTCACTTTCACTTGGCACTCAATGTTTTTTGTTTCCTCTCTGGATCGGAAGCTGTAGAAGCAGAATACTTCAAGGGAGCTTCACAAGGGTTAGGGGATGCTAAAGGTGTGTGTGCTTAAATTTTGCAGTGGGTAATCCTTCCAATCCTTGCCACCACCCCCATCCTGCCCAACCCACCAAAAAAAAGGTTGTAAGGGTATGTAGAGGGAACTTACTTGGCACCCAGAGATTTTTGTCCCCTCTCCGGGGGGTTTGAAGCAGCAGCAGGAGCGGCATCCTTGAGAGGTGTTTTTCTTGTGGGAGGATTACTGATCGCCACGGTAATGGTGTGCTCACCTATCTGGGTGTTGTCTAGACCCATCACAGCCCTGGTCGCACTGGCCTAATAAAAATGAGGGAAAAAAGGTGGTATGTTTATATTAGAAAAGCAACGTCAATTGTCAAAACAAATCAAAAGTAGGACACATCACCGCTTAAAGGGATTGGGTAACTTTGTCTCAGATTCTGAAACAAAATCCTGGATTTAGCTCATGCTGCAATGATTATTATAAACCTTTAGGTCAGTCAGGGACCCCATGACTTTTACAAGCCTGATCTGTCTGATTATCAAGATATTTATAATTGGAAATCGAAATCAAATTTAGCGATTTTCATAACACTACAGTCTATTGGGGAAAACGAGTATGGTAAAACCGGTCACTCAAAGATTTTTTTTTTTTTTAGGTACTTCATGATCATTTTTTTTAGGGCTTCAATATTACACCATATCACAGACACTGATAACATGTAGGGCCGTGCATCTCAGATTTAACATTGTAAACAATGCCTTTAATATCTGCGCACAGCTGGTATTGTTCGCATAAAGTCAAAAGAGACATCAAAGCTATATGTTCAAGGACAAAACCTGATATCTGAAGCCCCCGCCCCTCCCCACCTCGCCACCTATAACCTTTACAAGGCTAGAATGCATAGGCCAGACTGCAAGTTTTCATTTGGTCACAAAATGCTTCTACACAGAAAGAAAAGAAAATACATCTTTCGAATCATAAATTGTGCTTTCTCTGTTTACTGATTTTTGCTATTAAAAAAGAGTCAATTAGCTATGGAACTGAATTAATATTTGATTACCGGCAGACCATTAAATATTTCTTGACACCACAAAACTTACCTCATTTTCAAAGTCCACATAAGCTAGACCTTTGGGGACTCCACTCTTGAACGTCACAATACGCACACCCTTCAGCTTACCAAACTATAGAAAGATCAGAAAACATGATTTAACTTGTAAAATGTCTTATATTTAGGCAATTTTTAATCTTGTTTGAGCATTATATATTGCATCCCCTATAGGGCCAGTCAATGGGTCATATCTATAGTTTCTATACAACGAGAAAAAGCTAGCATTTGTTTTTTTCTAACCTTCTGCTTGCACGAATTTTACTTTAAAGGTATAAACCAGTTTTGGAAACGCCCCCCTCTCAATAAATGAAATGGAAGCTCTTACTACCAATCATGTGAAAGAATATGTTTTGACTCATACGTGATGATACAAATTTTGCCAGGAAAACGCCTACTAATTGATATATTTGGTAAATTATCACATCGATCCGGCCTGGATAGATATCGCTAATGCACTTCAACATTGAACATGTGGGCACATAGTTCTGCTTTTTTGCAAATTTAGGTTAGAGTATTGCCATCTAAACCTCCGAAAGCAATATTTAAACAATATTGAATGGACATTTTGCACCCAAAATCCTTGAACCACATTTTACCACTACCGGTCTTTACCTTTAAATCAGTTTCTACAAACCCAAAAGGTGGGATCACCCTTAGCTCAACACTAGAGCTCATTTTTGTTTACAGACAGTATTTGAGCGTCATAGGTAGAGTTATGAATGTATCCATGGAAACGACACACCAGTGTGCATAAAAAACTACAATCGCTCCCATCACAGAGTTGTTACCATGGAAATGCAGGCAACCATTTTTACTGAAAGCCACCCCAAGCAGCCAATGTATATAATTGATGCGCCCTCAGATGTTAACCTGTATCAATCACGAAATAATATTTTGCTCTGCATTTTAGGGGTTCTATGTTGCTATACTACATTGCTTTGCATAATTATTCATTTCTGGAGGGCATTTCACAAAGCCTTTTTTCAATGACAAATGACAAAAATCAGTGACAACTCTGCTGATAACCAATCAGAAGCAAGGATTTCGGTAGCTTACATCAAAAACTGTCATTTATCACTGAAGACAAGTTTTGTGAAACGCCCCACTGGTCTTGATTAGCTCCATGGCAAACCTTTTAACACCGGTGTAGATTAAACTTTCACTGGAAACAGTTAAATAATTTGAAAGCTTAATCTCTCCCATGGTAAATTCAATGTGGCACAGAGAGATCATTTGTGTGGAATATAAAGAGTTGATTAATCCCTGGTAACTGCCCTTTGCGACGCCTATTCAGTATTGTCTTGGTGCTAAAAACACTTTTTTAAAAACCTCTGGCACCATCCTTGGTCGCCTAGACACAACATTGGCAGAGTTTATGAAGTTTTTTGGCACGTTATTTCAAAGTACTTAAAACTTAAAACCATCAACAACAATGATGCGAGAAACAGACATTTATATGACCAAACACTTTTTTTTTTTAAAGGAATGATGAGGAGGCACAAGAAGAAGAAAAAGACTAGAAATGCAATCGTGTCACAACGATGTGCGTGCAATGACGCCGTGTTTCTACGTGTCGAACGAAAGAGCTTCTCTCGGACTATCCAGAGCAATTTGTACGAAGTCTTTAGCTTCTGTAATATTGGAGACAGATAGGGCGAAAGAAAGGCCTCAATAGTGACCTTGATGGGATGGTAGTGACTATGCCTACGATGTTTGAAAGAAATTGGGATAGGGGAAAGAACCTAGAAAGGGCTCGCAAGCACTGCGTGCAAAAACAAATGGGATTAGTTGCATGTTCGTCATTGCAATCAAGATCGTTCTAGGGGTCAAAAGCGTGAACCCGATTTTCCCCATAGACAATGCGTGTAATGCATGGGCGGAAAACGTACAGGATCTGTATTATGACCGGAGTTAAATTGTTTTTTCTCTCTCTCTTTATGTCTCTTTATGGGCCGTATATGGTATCATTGGAAAGAGAATTTCATGGTCGTTATTGTAAACTACTCTTTTTTTTCCTATGATAATCCTATCGAAACATGTGATGTAAAATAGATTTAAAGAACAAAATGGCGTCTTAAATGGCCCCCTTGACCAATTTCAAAAATCAGGCCACGAGGTGCCCTGCGTATTATTGCATCTCGAAATGTCATTGCAAATTTTCAAGGAAAAAAAAGGATGTTTAGGGGGCGAAAAGTAGTCTGAAAAAATGACGTCATGGCCGATAAGTGTTATAATCGGGCGGAATTCGTATAGTGACCCTTGTTCAAATGCGATTTACTCACGATTTTCTGTGTAAACATATACCATACTTGGTATCATTCGAAAGGGCACTTCATTGCGGTCAGTTTGACACCATTGTCATTTGCGCACAATGTACTGCACTCATTAAAGGCGCTATTACGTAATGCATAGCAAATTCATCATTTTTGGCAATAACTTTGCGCTGACGTTATTAAATTTTACTAAAATTGGCAGACAGTTGTCACGTATATGGATACATGTGTCTGCTAAGTTTCATTGACGTACGTAAAAAGATCGCTATTTTAGAGCAAGTTGAAGTTATTTCTCAATTTTCTTGAAAACTCCATATTTATAGGGCATTTTTCGCAAAGTCGGTCAGTGTTAGGGTATATAATTTTGTATATGGCTTGAAAGGGCATATCTTCAAGTATCTAAATCCAAAAAAGGGTACGGATCTGCCAAGCCATAATGGAGATACGGCCACAGAAAGAAAGCCAATTCCCAGAACTTTAGAGGGCGCTATTTATGTTTTACAGAGCCATTGGAGCGTGAAATTTGGCATGGCTATGTGCAATTATGAGATAAAGATACTGTGAGATTTAATTACAAAACGGAATTTATATGAGAAAGTTATGGCAGTTTTAGATTATTTAGGGGTCAATTTTTCAAGAATTTGAGAGATTGTTGACGGAGTCGGTTTCAGATTTGAATTTTGAGTATGAAGATGGCATTTTGAAGGGCAGGTTATAAGTAGCAGATTAAAGAACATCTCTTAGACTATCTAGAGAAATTTGTTAGAAGTTTGTAGGATCTAGGATAGTGGAGATAGGAAGGAAGATAGAAAGGCCTTAAAATGGACCAGAAAAGGACAAAATGGCGCCTGGACGTTTACGCATGAGTGATTTCAGAAAACGAAAAAGTAGGTGACCTGGATGAGATCCTAGAGATGATGCCTACGGAATTTGAAAGGAAATGGACATGATGAAGGCACCTAACTAGGAATAACAAACACTATGTGCAAAACGAATGTGATTTCCGGACGATAAGGAAAACAAGGAAAAGGAGGAGGAGAATATTAATGGGGCAGAATGTGAACGAAAACAAGGCAATGACGAAGGTTCGTCATTGCAATGATGAAGGAGAAAACGGGGGAAAAAAAGGACAACCAGAAGAACAAGAACATGGAGAGGAAGAAGAAAACGAAGAAGAAGAAGATGGAGGAGGAGGAAGAAGAAGAATAGATGGAGAAGAAAGAGAAGAAAAAGAAGTAGAAGCAGTGGAAGAAGAGGATGAAGAACAACAACAACAACAACAAAAGAAGAAGAAAAGAAGTAGAAAAAGGGAAGAAAATGAAGAAGAGAAAGAACATAAACAACAAAAAATACATTTTTTCCTTCTTGTACATACTATTTTACTTCCCCAGCGGAAAAAGCACTGAGGGGAACATCCAAAATCAATGATATTGAAAAGTACAACGAATGGGAATGTTATCCTAAATAAGTCACAGTCAAATGGCTAAATTGCAAATTTGAGATTTCCATTTGTATACTGATCGCAACTTCATTAACTTTCTTATTGTCCGTCAGATATCGTAGAAAATCTGTTTCTTTGAACTTTAGACTTCTATTTGTATACTGATCACAACTTTATAAATATTCATGAACTTTTTTTATTGTCTGTCAGATATTGTTTTAAATGTGTGTTTCTCTGAATTTGAGATTTCCATATGTATAGTGATCAAACCTTACAAAACTTCATTAACTTTCTTATTGTCTGTCAGATATTCTTAAAATCTTTGTTTCTCTGATTTTTTTCTTTTTCATCCGATTCAACTTGTTGTAATGATCATTGCCCTTTGAAGTATACAGAAAAGTCAATGAATATGTACTCACCTTACTGAAGGTTTTCTCCAGCTCTTCGGTCGAAAGTGTCCTGGGTAAGCCACTCACAAAGAGTTTATTCTTCTCCATCTTGTTTTCATACTGTATCCATGGAAACACAAATGAAATGCCTTTCAAAATATGATCAAATACTGTGAAACCTGAGTATAAAGGCCACTCAAAGGGAAGATTAAAGTGCCCCTCATAGGCATGGTCTTTATATTCAGGTTTGTGTGGTACACAATTGAAATGAGAAAAAGCAGAACATTTTTGCTTTTGAAGACAGGTGGTTGTTCTATACAGGGGATCACTAAAGCATTTTTGACTGTGTCAGGTCACAGCTTGATTGCATTGCATATTTCTCCAAGATGAGGAAATGATGTAAGACAATTTTAAAGATTTGCTATCATGAAAATAATAAGTCAACTTACATGTATAGCAAGCTGTACTACAAAATACAAGTACATTTACAGCATTTTGGATAGCAAAGCAGGGAAAATCTCAGATAACACATAATTTCCATTAAATTTGAGTTTAATTTACACATCATGAATGATATCATTCATATATAAGCATTGGTGATAAACAATATTTTTTTTCGAGAGGTAAACCTTATATTTCTAGTGAATTCTTTAGAAATATGAATACACATATTTCTCCTTAAAGTGACTCTGTAACATCGGTTGAAGGTTGATGAAAAAACGTCGTAAATTTTGTATGAAAAAAATGTTACTTATTATATTCCTTCTATCATACGTACTCGCTAACATGCAAACAATCCTGAAAAAATTCTCAAAACACAAAGTTATTTATGGTTTTCTTTGAAGGCATCATTGTGCCACACCCTCTAACAGTAAATTCTTCCAACTAATTTTGAATTTTCCCAACCTTTTTTCCATGAAAACAAGACATAAGACAGGCTTTTACAAATATTTCAACAATGAAATTTCTGGAATGGTATAAAGAGCCAATTCATTGCGTTGTGCCGATTTACATTTACCTTAAATGTAATTGAATTGTACTAATATAGTTGGGAGAATTAAAGAATCGATCAGATCAGTTTTTTCATTATTAATGATTCCGTTTTCACTCAAACTTTCAGATTATCTTTCATTGTACATATAGCATTGAAGTCACTATCTTAGCACAATTTTTTCTCATCTGAACTGAAGTTGTAAAATTCACGTATACACGCAATTTATCGTCTATTGAATTTCAATTCAAAACCAAAAAAAAAATAACAAGAACTGTACAAAAACTCCTGTACTATAAAGAATAACATCTCCTTACCAAGAACTTCTTCTCAGCTGGCGCACCTGATCTATCTTTTGAAGGGTCCACATACATGGGTCTGTCATTTATGGTCTCTCTGTCCTTCTCCAGTGCCTTCTTTGCAGACTCCTGTAAAGATTTAAATTCAAATTACAATTTAAAGCACCACTGTCCTACTTGTAGCTACTTGCTCCCTCTATATAGAAAACTTCCCCAATCGGTGCCTGTTGGTCCCCCATGATCCTCTTTTTCTTATGTTAGTTGAGAGCTGAGTTAATGAGATAGCCACCTGTCAGTGACCTCGCTGTGTGGTCTAATCCCTTCTGGCCCAGTAGTATTGACGGTCTTTAAGCCATTGAATTTTTACTTAGTTGTCTCATTCTCATAGGCTTAAAACAAGGACCACCTGTCATTCTTGAGATATTGTGATGATGAGGCTAAAACCTGTAATTTCATAAATTGACCTCTATGGCCTTTGACCTTTGACCTTCTTACTCCAAAATCAAATCAGATTGTCTTTCCATAATGATACATACTATCACCAAGTTTGAAGTTCATACCTCAAGTGGTTCTTGAGATATCGCGATAACAAGAAAGCTGGATGGACGTAAGGTTGGACAGACAACCCGAAAACATAATGCCTCGAGCACCACCTTCAGTGAGCGGAGGCATTAAGACTTGAAGCACACATGTGCATTACACTATATCAGCACTAAAACAGCAACATCCTACCTGTCCCCTAAGATACATTCTAAGAAATAAGCCAGTTTGTAGATACAATCTGCACATGAGCAGATAAAGGTCATTTGTACCAAAATTGTAAACTCCAGCGAGAAAAACAACCAATAGGCTGAGAGAGTGACCGTGTTTAAATAAATAAATGAAATGAAAAAATACGTGGTCATGATAGATATGTTATCATTTATGCACTGACAGTACATTCTATGAATCACAGGTGGAAGTATTCTCAAGATCTGTGATCTGAAACATCTATGGATATGAACTGGTCTATTCTCTCCGTTCAAAAATATGAAATATCAGATTAAACAATTAGCTAAAAACGAGCTAGTATGAAGAAAATAATAATCAACCCTAAAACCTATATCCAGCATTTATGGGTGAAAGATAAATTTTGAATTTTCTGTTTAAGATAAATTAAGAATTTCTCTTTACAGAAGCATTATTTGAAGTCAAGACTTACCTCATCTTCAAACTCAACGTAGCAATAACCTTTGAACTTCTTCTGGTAGTTAGTTACCATTCGAACATCCCTGACAGTGCCACACTGTAGATAAAAAACAAAACGATAGAAATGTAGTAGATTCACAATGCTATCTGTCATTGAATTATCGTTATAACAATAAAATCATTAATTTCACATAAGAGTCCAACACAACTTTACAACAAATCTTCTGGGCTACAACACAATATTTGGCCACAATATTATGATAACAAATTATAATAACTTATCTGTAAATATGTAGTGATAAAAAAATCATGCTTGTATTTGCAATTTAACTGTAGTCCCATGGTGCCATGGTGGTTTTTTGGGTGGGCGAGGGTTGTAGAGGGAGAATGATAGCTGTAGAGGTAACATTGGTTGTGGTCGTAGAGCAGGAGAAATTATTAGAGAGGGAGGATGATGGTAGTAGAGGTAAGATGATAGTCGTGGTCGTAGAGAGCAGGAGCAAAGGTATTAGAGGGAGAATTATGGTAGAAAAGAGGATAAGATAATAGTAGTGGTCGAGCAGGATAGTAGGATAAATGGGACGGTAATTGATGTTAGTTCTTACCTCTGAGAAGACTTTCCTGATCCTCTTCTCTGTGACGTTATAGCCTAGATTCTTGACGAACACCGTCCTTGGGTCGTTGTTGTCACGCTCAGGCTTCTTCTTCTTAGGGTTCATAGCCATCTGGAATTCCACAGATTGGTCATTGAGACTCTCCTTTGCAGGGATGTCCTCCATGTCGATGTCCTTCACTCTGTCCGAAACAGCTGCATAATAGTAATAATAATAATCTTTTAAAGTCCACTCCTAATTTTATTAAGTTTAACCGAAAATGAAAATTGTTTTTGCCCAAGCGCCAAGCGCCAGATCGACGTTGCTCTATCCCTTATTGTTGAACGCCAAACAAGGTAGCAGCAACTCGTCTTTTATCATCTTTTGGTATAACGCGGCCGGGGTTCGAACCCACGACCTCCCGGTTGTGAGGCGGGCGCTCTACTGACTGAGCCAACACACCCATAAGAGGGACCGACAAAGGTTCATTCACATATGATGATTTAAAGATAAAGATAAAGATATAAGAGTTCAGGTCATGCAATTGCATTGTGAAAGAAACGGTGTGGAATCCATCAGAAAAGTTTGATCATCTAGCATATCAGTATTGGTATGTACTGCAAGGTTCTGGAATCATCAAAATGATAAGAAAGTTAGCCCAGTCTTGGTAAGGTTATAAGCACTGTACACAAAAAGATGTTTATGGGGCTACACGAATATGTGGCATCAAAATCCGTCCCGATTTTTCTGTTGTTACAAGCCATATTTAAAATATGAAAGCATTTGAAGAGCCAAGCTTTTCAGGGAACATGTTTTATCTGATGTTCTTCCACACTTGCAGGAACAATGATAACGCTCACAAACTATTTTTCACCTCTTCCAAGAATTCAACATTCTCTTTAAACCAAGTTGTTAGTATTATTTACTTGAATAATGACATATAAAGTCAGTTGATCCACAGACAAAACTTAATATCCACATATAAAATTGGGTGATCCACAGACAAAAATTCATACATGTTAAAATTAGAATGTGGAGGGAGAATGAACAGACGTATGCAAAGCACAGAGTCCATTTTGCCTGGGCTCCAGGGATCTTATAATGGCTCTTGGGTTCTTAATAAATAATTATCATGGTGTAAACTTATAGAGCGCCCACACCGTCCAGAGAGGCTCATGGTGCTGGCTCAGCAACAGTTCTCTTTAATACAAGTTAAGTAAATGTTTATTTGATAATAGAGTTATACCATCAGAAACTCAAAAACAATATTGCACCAACATTTGTATCACCCATTTCAATCCCCAGCTCTGCCCAGTGGGGCCCGGTGCCCTCCAGCTGCTCCTTAAAGGTAAAGACCAGTTTTGGAAACGCCCCCCTCTCAAAAAATGAAATGGAAGCTCTTATTACCAATCATGTGAAAGAATATGTTTTGACTAATACGTGATCATACGAATTTTGCAGAGAAACCGCCTACTAATTGATATATTTGGTAAAGTATTATATCTATTCGGACCTGATAGATATAACACATGTGTCGCGCACGTGTGCGTAGTCCCATATACATCTTTCTGTGTACAGTGCTTGTAACTTTACCAAGACTGGGCCAAATTTCTTATTATTTTGATGATTCCAGAACCTTGCAGTACACACCAATACTTATATGCTAGATGATCAACCTTTTCTGATCGATTCCACAACGTTTCTTTCACAATGCGATCACACGACCATAACTGGTCTTTATCTTTAAATGCACTCTGGTGCAATCTCAGCCAGAAACGTGAAGCACATTATGCTTATTATCTCATTTCATTTAATAGCCATGGCAGGAAACCGAGCCAGTTTACCGCAGCAAATTTAAACAAGCACCGAATATCTATGACCAAAGTAAAAACCAGCTTGGAGCAAATTTGGGGTCACTATCACACAACAAAAAGTTGATTGTTTAGTGGAACTCACGTTTTAAATCCTCATCATTTGGTCCTACTCGGGGTGCTGGCAGTTGAGGGATTTTGAACACAGGAGCTGATGATGATGTCGACGATGACGAAGACGATGGCGATGTTGAAGAGTACGATGTACCTGTAGATGGTCCCGCCTCTCCGTCAACTCTAGCGTCTAGTCTAGGATTGGAATCTGGCAGGGAATTCTTCTTCTGTTTGATGGTAACAAAAATATTGAAAGAAAATAGAAAATTATATACAAAACAATCATCTGTTTTAATTTAGGCACAAAAATATTTTCAAGATTCCAGATTGATCTCTACTATGCAAGGATGTTTCCAAAATAAGTATTCGAGGTAGGCCTCAACTACAAAAATAAATTAAAACACTCATATTCCCTTGTTCAATAAACACTGAAAATATCTTCAAAGAAAACAAAATATTTTCTCTCCTTTAAATACAGTTCTCCTTTGGTAATTCTCAGAGATGTGTTATTTTCTTAGATAACGCAACAAGACTTTTCATACTGACAAACTTACCTATAAAGTAGAAGTTCAGAAGCCTTCTATCTGAGAGATATTCATAACTGACTAATTCAACTGTAGCTCTAGATTTTTTTAATGACAGACAAGTCCTATGCCCTAACATGAAATGTGTACTTTTTGGAAGTACAGGCTTTTCCTAGCTAACTTTATATGAGAGAGTTTTTTTTTTTGTGGGGGGGGGGGGGTTATCATCAAGAGTGTATTCAAAGTTAAGAAAAGCTGGAAAATCTATTTTTACCCCTTTGACTTTACTATGAAAATAGTCTTGTCTAGTTCAAATCATGTATTCATCAATGTCTCTATGCAATTCCAGAGAGCTTTGAATAACTTTCAAGGAGTTCATTCCTACCAATATCCATTTACTGCATAGAGTGGTGAAGTGTGACGTCACCATAAAATCAAATTTTAGAATTTCTCAATTTGTTTTCATTTTCCGAAAGAGCATCAAAAATAATGTCCAAATGTCGAAAGCCAATTGAATGTGTTAAGTATTGTCTGAGATATGACCATCTGATTAAATATACTCCCCATAGGAGCTCAGTGTTATATGCTCTGGCCCCTAACCACTAGGAGCCAGAGCATATAACACTTAGTTCCCATAGGACATATATTTATTCAGATGTTCATATCTCAGCCAATACTTAACATATTCAATTGGTTTTCGACATTTGGCCATTATTTTGTATGCTCTTTCGGAAAATGAAGAAAAAATTGAGAAATTCTAAAAAAAAGATTTGTATGACGTCACAGCTTCTGTACTCTATAGGGGTCAAGTGTGAAAATGTAAATTAATGTCTTGCCAAAGGACACGAGTGCTGTGGCAGAGATTCAAGCCCCAGTGACCTATCCACTAGACCATAACACCCCTACATACACCCAAATCTTGCATGTATTGTGATAATGAGTGCTTTTACTTTCCATGCTTTCTAGTTACATGTACCTGTTTCTTAAAGGCTTGTTTACTAGTTCCTGGTTCGTCGAATGATCTCTTGCCTCCCTTTCTCTCACTTCTCTGCTTAGTCCTGTTCTCCGATCCTCTCTCGTCCGCCTGTTTCGACCATGATGATTCTTGTTCTGCTGCCTGAATGTTAATAAATCAAAACATGGACACTTATATTGATATGAATGAATGCGCGCAACAAAGGTCCTACGTGTATTCACTGTGCTCTGTGTTTAATATATGATACAGAAATGTGAAGGGTATTACACTGTAGTTTTGAAGTTTGAAGTTATATTTATTCCACATTTTACATAGAAAAACAGTTTATATTCTTTTCTTTTTTATGCAGGCGTATATTATTATAAGAATAGATTTCACACAAGAAAAAATAAAAAAATAAAAAATTAGAGATTTCAAATCAAATATAATGTACGGAAAATAAGTACGGAAAATATGTATATATAACAGGCTGGGTAGAACAATGTAAAATGTGGGGAGCCTAAATAAAAAGCATAGCTTGTATGTGAATAGGCTCCTGTACTGAGTAACACAATATAGTAGGTCTGGATTTAAAAGGTTTTATAGGAGGCGAAAATGGAGTAGTATAGTATGAGATTCTAGAGACGTACAAGGAGAGTGAATTTGAGAAGAAACGAAAAATAGAAATAAAGAGTAAAGAGAATAATATAATAGTGATAAGTAGGAGAAGGTGAAGAAGGGAAGAAAGAGGAAGAAGAAGAAGCGAAAAAGAAGTGGAGTCATAAGAATAAAATGCTTGGGTTGACGCTACATATCTGAACAAGGCTTAACCGTAAACAGCAGCTCACATCAAAGAACTATTTCTTCTAATAGAAAGATTGAATTGAACTCAATAATACCAAAAGACATACAATAACATAATATTATATGTAATCACATGAAGTATTGCAGTGTAAATATAAGATTACAGATTAATTCTAGAACATATCCTCCAGCAACATTTACTTTAAGTTCAATTTCCTACACTAAGGACCTCTAGGAAGGACAGAGCCATTTTAATAGTGGCTCTTGTATTATATTCATAAATTATATTCTTGTATGTATTTGAATTTTTATACGAAAAATAAAACCAAACCTAACCAAAACTTCCCGACATCAACAATGGACCAAACACAATGAAACCCTAACCATATGCCTAACCTAAAACCCTAACACTGATCCTATATCCTTGGCAACATTTTGCTGAAAGCAAATATTGACAGAGGAAAAAATGGATTACCCAAACCAGACAGAAGCTAAAGCATTTTTCAAGTGGACCACCGAGTCCCACCTACTGATTTTTAGTCAGAGCTGCCAACCTCCAGAACAGAAAATCAGTAATCACAAGGCTCAATATCAGTAATTTCCTATGCTGCGCTATGAATCTAAAAAAAAATCACGCGAACACTGCACGGACGCATGTACGCGTGATTATCTGAAATTTTTGGTGATTTTACTCACACAAAGTTGCTAAATATTGATTTTCAGGTCATCACAAACCCATCAGTTTCCATGAAAAATTGGCTTCTATTAAGAGAATACTTGATACATGTAGTTTTTTGTCTTTCTCAGCAAGTGTTGAATGGCTGCCATGCTGCACAGGACTCGCTATGATTAAATCATATTTACGCCAAAAATCTGTAATTTTAGACAACATTCCATACTGCCGTACTGATCATTAATTCCCATACCAATTATGGGAAATCCGTACTAGTTGGCAGCTCTGTTCTAGGAGTTGATACCTACCCGGTTTCTCTGTTCTGTGACCCTCTTCATCTGGGTTTCAACTCTCTTCACCGCTGCGCACCAGGTATCCAGTGTCCCCTCCTCTCTTTCAAAGTTCAGGAATGCCTCGAAGACCGACTCGGGCCAGTCGCTGACCGAGTGGATTGCACGGTGGAACGTTTTCCTCACATGTTTGGCATCGCCAAAGCGTCTAGGAATGGACAAAACAACATTGAAAACATGACCAGAAGCTTTTTGTAGAGACGCTGGGTTAAAGCAGAGATATCAGTGGCAAATGTTACAGATGTCCAAGTTCCTGCAACACAATTTGTCAGCTGACTCAATTCACTACAACCCTGATTTATAACACAGAGTGGGGCTGACCAGTTTACTCACTGGCTCTGTTGATGTGTTCATACCTGTCAAACTTTCATTGAAATAATAAGAATCTCTCAAAGCAAAATCAAAAATCGTGTGCATTTAGTATGGAATTTAGAGGAATCTCCGGCAGAAACCTAGTCTGAAGGCCGTTAAATTAGGAATCATTCCTCAAAAAAAGGAATGATCGGTAGACTATGAATATAACGAAATTGGGAAACTGGGAATTAGACTATGTAGTTATCAGACTAAATGAACAATAGACCAAATGGGTAGTAGACTTATTGGAGGTAAGACTAAACGGAAATTAGACCAAATGATCATTAGACCACATGGACAGTAGACAGGCTGGGTGTAGACCATATGGGAATAGACTAATAGGGTAGTAGACCAACTGGTTGTAGACCAAACAGCAATTCAACTTTAAGAGTACCTTAAAGAGGTGTTGTGGTCGAGTGGAAACATCGCCAGACTGTCGATCACAAAGTCTGCGGTTCGAGTCCCGCCGCGGCACTAATGTCCTTTGGCAAGATATTGATCTACATTTGCCACACTCCACCCATGTGAAGTAAATGGGGACCGGGTAGGAATTTATTCCTTGAAACGCAGAGCGCCTGACAGCTGCACTGCTAAAGCCAGGGTAATTATGCTGCATTATTGTAGAGCGCTTAGAGACTTCCGATAAAGTAAGTGTTAGGCGCTATATAAGCAAATATAATATTTATTACCTTTCTAGATTGACGTACTGTAGCCACATCTGAGCCTGGCTGGCATGACCCATAGACATGATATCGTTCCACAGCTCACGCATTCTCATCACATTCTGACAGTACTTGGCCTAAGGAGAGAACGGGGAAGACAACGGGACGAGAACCACCAGGAGGAGGAGGAGGGGGGAAAGAAATAGGAAAATAAGAAAGAGAAATGAAAAAGAGCATGTTAAAAGGAGAGATGAACATGTAGACAGATTTATTGATTTATTTATTCATTTCTGATATTCATGCAGGGTGGCACATTTCACCAATTATAGTGGTCTTCCATGAGGCCCTGTTTGGTAACAATCCTATTCAATAATGTTTGACATGAAGACAGTAATTTCTGATGCTGAATGTTATAATTAATCTTATACTGATCCTCCGCTTGCGTGAATTAAGCAGCCAATCGATAGCGGGGTCGCGTGTACAAAGCAATATAACGATAACGCGCAAGCGGCCTTATGCCAGGATATGAGTTAAATAAACTTCAAATTTTCTCCAAATAATTGATATTTATTAGACACATATTCTACACATCGATCTATGAAATATATTCATACCTTCATCAACAACCAAGAAAATTGATCTTCCTAAGCTAAACCTAAGCATTCTGTCCATCATACCATCACAATTTATGCTATCAACAAGAAAATAGGGTTAGTTTACCTCAACAAAAGCTAGGTATTGCTGCAAACTTGATGAAGGGTCCCCTTCTGCATCAAAATCTGTACAAGTGAAAACACATCAGTTAACAGTTTGGTTGCTTTCTTTGCCTCTCTGCACAGTTGCTCATTTGCCACACATGCAATTATGCAAAAGGCATCCATTGACGGAAGGATTGCTTTGTGCAACACAATGGCATTGCAAAATTATCACTTTCTGGTCTTGATGAGCTCCATGACATCTCTTCTTACACGGGTATAGATTAAAGATAAAGTTGATTTCTGGTCATGCAGTTGCATTGTGAAAAAAAATGTGGAATGGATCAGAAAAAGTTGATCATGATAGCATGTAAGTACTGTTGTGTACTGCAAGGTTCTGGAGTCATCAAGATCACAATAAATTGTGCCCAGTCTTGGTAAAGTAACAAGCACTGTACACAGAAAGATGTATATGGGACTACACAAATGGTGTCGGGGGCTACTAACCTTGATTTCCTTATCTTTCTATGCTCATTACTCAGACAGTATACATATTCTACTAAAATTGTTTGGCAAATGACATTTATTTGTAATCTTGAACATTCAGTGTAAGTTTCGTTTGATTCTGTGAGAATTCATTTCCTTTTTTTTACCAGAACTCAACGTTATCTTTAACTACTGCACTGGAAACGGTGCAATAATCTTGAAGCCTTTGGTATAACCTATCCCATGATAAATACAATGTGACACAGGGAGATTATTTGTGTGGCATATAAAGAGTTAGATAATAATAATTTTTGGTAAAGACTTGCTATGTATACATGTATGAAATCTAATACTTGAAAGTAATTGAAGGTAGATCTGTAATGAGGAAATGCAGGGTAATTGTGTTAAACTCTTGCTAATCTACAATTTTGTTTAAATGCAAATTACTTGAAATCTGCTGCATGAAGATTTGGACAGGAGTTACAAAAGCACATTCTTAACATGGGCTATTGTTGGTATCACAACTGGTATTTCAGGTGTTACGTTTCATTTTGCAGATGTGCAAGTAGTCAGGAAACGCGACAGTTCAGTCTGTGTGTAGGTACCCTTCGGTGAAGCAATTACCAAGTCTCTCAGTTAGGACTGAAAGTTATATGTCCACCTGGTCTCTAACCTACAAGCAAATAAACTGGCTTTTTTTAGCACCCAACAAATAATCAATCAATCAATCGATAGATAGAATGTATACTTACACTGTGCTTGGTAGATGATTGCTCGCTCCATCGTTTTCCGAAATATTTCAAGATCATCAGCGTGCTCTAAACAAAAGGCAATCAAACAAAATGATTATCAGAACAGAATTTTAACAAAATAAAAAAACAGTTGATAACATATATATGTACATGTATCATTTGGCCTTCTAATCCAACTGCAACTGGGGCTGGCTGGAATACTCCCCAAGGGAGTGGAAAGTTTGCGCTGTAAAGTGCAGAATCGCAACAGAATCTAGTGACCAGGGTAATAATACTGTTGTACCTGGTAAAGTGCTTTATAAGAAACAGATGTTATTTTTTATGTTTCATTTTCATATCATTTTTTTTATTAATATCATGATCACAATTATTATCATCATTATCATAATCAATATCATTACCATTTTCATTATTATTATCTTCATCATCATCATCATCATCATCACCTTCTTCATCATCATCATCATCATCATCACCATCATCATCATCATCATCACCATCATCATCATCATCACCATAATCATCACCATCATCACCATCACCAGCACCATCATCATCACCAGCACCATCATCATCACCATCACCAGCACCATCATCATCATCATCACCATCATCATCACCATCACCAGCACCATCATCATCACCAGCACCATCATCATCACCATCACCATCATCATCATCACCATCATCATCTTCACCATCACCAGCACCATCATCATCACCAGCACCATCATCATCACCATCATCATCATCATCATCACCATCATCATCACCATCATCATCATCACCACCAGCACCATCATCATCATCACCATCATCACCATCACCACCACCACCATCATCATCATCATCATCATCATCTTCTTCATCATCATCATCATCATCACCATCATCACCATCACCATCAT
Organism: Strongylocentrotus droebachiensis; assembly: GCA_035222895.1. NCBI lineage: Eukaryota > Metazoa > Echinodermata > Echinoidea > Camarodonta > Strongylocentrotidae > Strongylocentrotus > Strongylocentrotus droebachiensis. The sequence continues at coordinate 296,561 of JAVYIG010000772.1, read as the reverse complement.
CATTATCAATATCATTTTTTCTTTTCAATCATAATTTTTATCATCATTATTATCATTATTAATTATATCATCATTCTTACCTTTGTCCCACTGTATCCTTCTCCTAAGGTAGTCCCCATAGGTCTGCCACAGCTGGAGGTAGTCAGGTGCTGATGAGAAACCTGCTACTAAAGCCTTCTCAAACACAGCTGCATAGAATAGAACAAACAATACGATCAAAAATGCTCAAATATGACTCTGTAAAAGGACCAATCACATTAAATTCATTTTGTATAGCTGGTAATTGTATGTAAATATCAAATGGCACCCAAGTCAGACTTCAGTTCCATGCCTGACCTTTTAAAAACAAGTGTGATTAGAAATGTGCTTGAGTCCATGTTTCATTTGCAATTTAAATTCTGGACAAAACACTAAACACTAAACACTTGAAGCTCATGCCTAAAACACTAAACAATAATTATGTGGCTCATTCGTTAAGAAGTATGAAGATACTACAAAATGACATACCCCCTCTCCCTTAAATTATGTGTCATTTCATTTAAAATGCTACAAAGCAATTCATATACAGTCAAACCTGCTTTAGTGACCACCTGTCTACAACAAGCACATTTTTTGTTTCCCTTGAAAATGGTACTCATTGAAGCATGTACTAAAGGAACCTGTCTACAAGGACCATTTTTTGTGTTTCCCTTGGGTTGTCGCTATAGACAGATTTGACTGTATTCAGATATAATGATCTGCAATTAAATATTGCAGGATTGATTTTTTTTTTCCCGCTGTTTTTTTTTACTCACCCTGTACACTGGTAAAGGGTTCCTCGTGTCTCCCTTGAGCTATGAGGTAGCCTTGCCACAGTGAGAAGCACCAGGGGCAGTTCCGCACTGCTCGTTCATACACAGGCAACACAACGGTGCTGATCTTCAGGTGTTCATCCTTAAGTAGGCAAGTAAAGAAAATCTAGACAGGGTAATATATAGTCTGTTCGCAACAAGTTATCAAAGCTCGACTCGTTCATACACAGGCAACACAACGGTGCTGATCTTCAGGTGTTCATCCTTAAGTAAGCAAGTAAAGAAAATCTAGACAGGGTAATATAAAGTCTGTTCGCAACAAGGCAGTTCCGCACGGCTTGTTCATACACAGGCAACACAACGGTGCTGATCTTCAGGTGTTCATCCTTAATTAGGAAAGTGAGAAAAATCTAGACAGGGTAATATATAGTCTGTTCGCAACAAGTTATCAAAGCTCGACTCGTTCATACACAGGCAACACAACGGTGCTGATCTTCAGGTGTTCATCCTTAAGTAGGCAAGTAAAGAAAATCTAGACAGGGTAATATATAGTCTGTTCGCAACAAGTTATCAAAGCTCGACTCGTTCATACACAGGCAACACAACGGTACTGATCTTCAGGTGTTCATCCTTAAGTAGGCAAGTAAAGAAAATCTAGACAGGGTAATATAAAGTCTGTTCGCAACAAGGCAGTTCCGCACGGCTTGTTCATACACAGGCAACACAACGGTGCTGATCTTCAGGTGTTCATCCTTAAGTAGGCAAGTAAAGAAAATCTAGACAGGGTAATATAAGGTCTGTTCGCAACAAGGCAGTTCCGCACGGCTTGTTCATACACAGGCAACACAACGGTGCTGATCTTCAGGTGTTCATCCTTAATTAGGAAAGTGAGAAAAATCTAGACAGGGTAATATATAGTCTGTTCGCACGAGGTATCAAAGCTTATCCTTGAGTGTGAATACATGAGATGTCAATCGCTGACAATATCCAGGATATATGCCTGATGAGACAATTTTAATAGTTTGGGTATAAATATTCTTTGTATAATATTGTAAGATTCTACGGAGCTAAGTATGTCATTGAAAAGATTCTACAAAGGGAAAATATTGATAACAAGATTATTAATAACAATAATGATAATAATATCACTAATAACGTTCAAAAGATGCTATGATTTACACATGTACCTCTGTATACAAGTACATACTGTGGAAGACATAAAAACCTTAGATCAAGATTGGTACACTCCAATACCCTTCTCGTTTTCAATCGATAAAAGAAACAATAACAGAAGAAGTTAGTTTACCAAGTACGAAGTGTATTCCTTCCATAGAGACATGTTGAGGCAGTTGTCGACTAAAGCCCTCTCGTAGATGCACTGTATCCTCGCTGGATTGCCTTGTTTGAGCTCATGTTCGATGTAAGCCAGGTACTCGGTCAGTTTGGGGGCCTCGGCCGTCAGCTACGAGGGATTGAATAATGATCGTGCCAGTTGAGTGAGAGAATGCAGGGGTGTAGACCATCGTTATTATTGAGGTAAGGGATTCGGTAAAGTTTGTAATTATGGATCACCGCTTGGATCATAATGAAAAATGAAGAAGAAAAAAATCCATATTCTGAATCTTACTGGTGTTAATGATTGAGATTCTGAATGATCATATGAATAGTGAGGTCCAATAGTGGGATATTCTAAGACCACCGTTAGAGAAAATACCCCCAATTAACTATGATTGTAACATATGCGGGAGCAAAAGTCTTTGATGGCTTGTATAGTTTTGAGAGTCACCGTACAGTCAAACCTGTCTTAGTGGCCACCTCTCTGTAAAGGTCATTTGTCTATGGTGACCAAATTTTCTGAATGAAGAGGTTGATCCTTAGTGCTCCATAAATCAGTAGACCGACTATATTTAGGGTTCGATACTGGGACTAAATTTTGTGCGCTTTTGTTAAACACCAGCCCATACTTACCAGACCGTCTTCCAGTGGTCTGTAGGTGTCCAGTAGGTCTAGGGCTTTCGCGTACGACTCCTTGACGTTGTTTGGAATCTCATCCCCTATATCGGACATCCACTGATCATACTCACAGAATGTTTGCTCCATATCTGTTAAGCAATGTTAGAAGAAGAAAAAAATGTCAGTATTCTCAGTCTATAATCTAGACTTGCGTAAGTGATGAATTCTAACTAAAAAGAGATTAGATAAAGATGTTCCTATTCATTAGTTGTTGTCGTGGTAGTTGTTTTTATTATGGTGTTTTGGGTATTGTTTTTTCCTCTGTTGTTGTTGCTGCTGGAGTTGAAGTTTTTGACAATGTTGTTGTTGTTGTTCTATTTGTTTTGTTTAAATATCATGATCAAACTGTCACCTCACAGCAAGATAACAGTCCAGTTGGATAAAATAATCAGGATTCTTATTAATCTTTCCTCTTATGGTGAAGTGTTTGAAAAGTCCACCTTGTTGGAAAAAAATAATCATATTGGTTCCATTCTTTTCAACCATTGCCATAACTCCTAAGCTGCTAATTCCCCTTTACTTCTTTGTTTGTATGTTTGTTTCTTTGTGTATTCCTTTATATTTTACAGAATGTACATAATTATTTTGTATTTTGCATGTTTGTTCTTTTACTTGCATGTGGAAAATGAACAAAAAATTAAATTATCAAAAGATTAATCTGAACTCTAAAACAATTTTTGCAGTCCATCAATCAACCTAACATAAAGAGATCCAAAATATACCACTCACCCATCAATGGAATTGCTAACTGCCTTTTGAAGATAACCGATATTCTGTTCATCTGGAGATTGAATTCCTTCTGCTGCTCGGCCGTAGAAATGGAGCCAGGCTGGGGCTATAATAACAGGTTATCATAACACAGTTAAATTGTTTTTTTCTTCAAGATATATTAACTCTAGCGTAGAGAAAAAGCAAAAACCATATACAGAGATGCCAGCCTCTTGACACAAAAACAACAGACTGAATAGACTGGCCCAAGGTTAGTAAAATGTCAGAAAAATGTTTTACTGGTAAGAATGGCAAGTTAAATATTTTCTCTTTCATTTAAAGATTTAATGAGAAAATTGTAAAGCATCAGCAATAATTCTTATGATGCAAATAGGGTGTTTAACTGCATAATGAGAATAATGACGCAACTTAATTGCTTGCCTATTTGGGGCCGATGAGAAATTTGGTTCAAGCCAGCAGTAGATAGAAATGAGAAAAGTTTACTGTATAGACTTGCATTATCCTCATGGAAATATGAGCCACGTTCCTGTTAACTGACATTATAAACCAATTAAAAGAAAAACAGGTGTCAGATATTTCAAAAATCACCCCCTCCCCCAAAAAAAATAAAAAATAAAGAAAAAAATAATAATAATAATTGAACGATGAAAGGTCATATTTTCAAGAGGCGATATCGTATTATAGTATTTTACTTTTTTTTAACATGCTAATAAAATCGTACTGTTTGGCATCTCTGCATATATGCTCAATCAAAAGGTATTTTGCAACATTTTTTAATATTGACGATAAAAAAAACTAAAAGTCTAATTTGTTTTATAAAGAATTTTGAGATTGATATATACCTGGAGTGTTGATAGCAAGGCATTCTCAAACTCCCTGTATACAGCCCAGATCATACTGCCCTGAGCAACATGGAGTCCTGCGGCCATGATGGCTTCTTCAAAGACCCTACGAGCATTTGCGATCCCTTCAGGCGAACCAATGCCCCCGATGGAGAACTGGCAGTACTCCAACCACAGATCAAGAGCTGCAACAACATCAAAATATGTATTATAGTCAAACCTGTCTATAGCGACCGCCCAAGGGAAACACAAAAAGTGGTCTTTGAAGACAGGTGGTCTTTGTAGACAAGTTCCTCTGGTATATGTTTCAATGAGAAACCATTTTCGAGGGAAAGAAAAAATGTGACCTTTGTAGACAGGTGGTCACTGAAGCAGGTTTGACTGTACTTTGATTGTCTATCCATTGAAAAGTTGAGTCTCTTGCTGTGTGATTTTAAATTGCACGGAACAACAGAATTAATTTATTTATTTATTCATTAATTTATTCTGTTTTATTTAAACAGGGTAGCCCCGTCAGTAATCAAAGAACTGTTTTCCAGGGGGGCCTGTAAATAAAAGCAACATAACAATGTGATGATACAAACTACTTGAACAATATATGAACATGAATATGAACATCATCAAAAATAATAATAGATAGTAACATATAACACAAAATGAAGATTCTTTTATCATTTGTCCTCATTGCTCAAGCATTTAGATGTCTGGCACGTTAACCTGTTGAATACTAACACTGGGATAACTCACGATTAATCTCACTGGATATGCAAGTTAAACAAAAAAGTTCTGATACCCAACGACAAAAGCATCAGACTTTCGATCTTCATTTCTTTGCATACAAGACAGTGTAACATTAAAAGGTGCCCAGCACACATGGGCTTCCAAATGCTAGCTCCGGACCACCCAACCTGAATTTTAATTGGACTGGAGGCCCATGCATACAGACTCCAGAAATGCCATCCCAGACCCCTGCAACAACAACAAAAAGTAAGTGTGAGGCCCTATGCAGAGTCTGCGGTAAATTGCAAATTAAAAATTAACATCAAAATCACAATCAGGATTTAAATATACATCTAAGGTTGAGTTCTAGGGAGAGGTGAAAAATAAGTTGTGAGTGTTATGATTGTTATTATGCAGGAGTGGAAGAACATCAGAGAAAAATTGTTCCCTGAAAAGCATGGCTTTTTAAATGCCTTCATATTCTAAATATGATAACGGTTTAAAAATGAGGCTGTATTTTTATGCCACATGTTTGTGTAGTCCCATAAACATCTTTCTGTGTAAAGTGCTTGTTACTTTACCAAGACTGGGCCAATTTCCAATCATTTTGACGACTCCAGAACCTTGCAGGAAACACCAATACTTATACGAAACATGATCAACTTTTTCTGATCGATTCCACATTGTTTCTTTCATAATGCATTCACATGACCAGAATTCAACTTTATCTTTAATCACAGGTGGAGGATACCAACCTAAATAATCTTTCACAGCCTTGTCAAAGAGTTCCATGACTTTCTGACGATCATCTCCGCTCTCCATGAATTTCAGCTCATCTTGAATCCACTGCATCCATAGTTCTAATGAAAACCAAGACAAATGATAAATGAAACACCCGTTTGTAAAGCAATGTTTACAAGGCCAAGTGAGTTTCTTGTCCTCGTTTTGCATTCTTCCCCACTTCCTATTTTTCCATAATTTTATTATATATTATTACTATTATCATCATCATCATCATCATTACCATTATTATAAATTATCATTTCAGCTAAAACTTTTTAAAAGGAGGATATGTAAATCTCTTAACTACTGTTCGGTGAACTATACCTCTACAAGGCCATTTGGCCTTTTTCTTCAGTTCCCTATTTTGTGTTATATATTGCAAATACTTATTATTGTATTTCTCTTTGTATTTTTTTTAATTTAAAATGGAAATGAATAAAAACAAATTGAATTGAATTAAAATACCACCAATTATTTAAAGAATCTTCTTACTTTTTAAGTTTATTTGGTGTAATCTTACCTCCAGTCAAAGGGAAGAGCTCACTCATGTTCTGTCTCGATTTGCGCAACTTCTCCAGCTCTCCCGTCTGTCTCAGAAGGTTGATCAACTTGAGATGCCCATCATATTGGTATGGATTGGTGTTCACCTGGCATATCGAACAATACCAAAAATAGAACATTTCTATTCATGCCTTGTTCTCCCTTATTGTTCCTTTTACCGATTCTCCTTTGATTATTTCTTTCCTCGTTCCATCCTTCTTGATTCATCAATTTCTTCCAACTTTTCTTTGTATTAAATTCTTTGATTACTGTATAATTTCTTCCTTCATTATTTTCCCCTCCTTTTCTCCCTTCAAAAGTAGAGTAAAGGAGGGGGTAAACGACCAGCTTCAGTTTTCGGCCGATCCGTTGGATGCATGGTAAAATCCCTTTAAAATACATTGCATAATAGCATATCACATATCCCACACATACCATACCATGCCAGAGTCACTGAAGAACCACATTTGCAATGGAAAATATATCCTAAAATATCACATTTTAGAGATGTAATCGGCGGTCCCGCTACCCAAATCTGAAAAATCAAGTATCTTACGTGTGTATGTAAGAAATATGGGTACGATAAAATGAGCTTTATTTCAAGTATTTTTCAGATTTAGAGCCCGATTTTGTGTTAGTCGCAAGCTCAAAAGTATCTCATCGCATGTATTAAATCAATGCAGCCGGACCCCGCAACGCACGCACGATATGTCTGTCTAATTCAGATTCCAACTTCCGATCACTGCGGTGCTAGTCTTCGACCAGGCGAGCACCGGGGAGCTCCGGCGTGGGATACCTGCTCCGCCCGCTTGTGCTATAGATCAGCGCGGAAACGCCCGTCGCGCGAGCGCTTCCTATTGACTTTGTACATGCGGTCGTAAACTGAATCGCTAGGTCGATAAGTGGCTCCAAAACAGTGAAAATTGAAATGAATATTGTCATGGCAATTCGTAATTTTTTTCTGGGATTCTTTTTTTGTTTGAATAATAATAATATTTGCTTCATGATTTGAACAAGAAATGATAATAAATAGGAAGTAAAGAGTCCAAAAAATAGGATTTTGTCTTAAGTGGCCGAAAACCCCCTCCTTTACTCTAATGTTAGGGATGTTAGACTAAAAATTGAAGTCCATTAAATCATGAAAATGTTGCACTGTATTTGGAGAACACAATTTATCATTCAATATGGAAAAAAAATGGAGTCAAAATATAAATCGATTCTCGAGATATTAATTTTTTAATGTTTTTATTTAGGGGTATTTCCTGAAGTTTGTGCATAGGAAATTACAATGTAAGCATGGCACCGAGTGTAATTTAAGTACATAGTAAAGAGTACATACCTCAACATTGCAAGCAATGTTTGATGTGCCATATCTCAAAAAATATATCTTGTTTCTCATTGAAATTTCAACAGAACTTTTCTTCATTATATTCTTTTTATCAACATTTTTAAGAGAAACCTTGAAATTAAACATATTGTTGCCATGGAAACAAAACAAAGAAAATAAGAAAATATTTAAAAATGAATATACCGGTATTTACTTTCCAGATCAAATTGCTACTCAAAACACTTTGCATTCCAAGATAATGGCAGGGACATATTTCCACAACATTTTTAAAATTAAAATATAAGGTTGCCATGGCAACAAACAAAGAAAAACAAAGAAAAACAAAGAAAAACGAAGATTTAAAAAAAACAAAAATATCACAGGAAAAATGTTTCCTGATAAAATTTGAGGATCGATTTGAGGATCTGGAGGATCTGGAGGATCGCTGATTTTCAAGTAAAGATTTTCAAATAATCAGCGATACAAATATAAGATGATATTTCAATGTAAACTTGGATTAAAATTCTGGCAGTCATGGTGGAAAAATATATCAATTCCAAGTACATGTAAAATTGCTTTTTGATAAAGGAAAACAAATATGGTAAATGTCCAGAAAACCTCTTGTAATGTTACAAATGTATCAGGAGAATAACACCTGTATATTTACAATTACAGCTGAGTCACTAGAATTGCTCATTTCTACGTAATTTCCCTCGAAACAGTGTTTAGTTTCCCTTGAAACATTGTTTTAATAATTTCTTGCATTTTATCTTTTTTAAAGAGGGAGTTTGTGCACTTAGAAGAAGAGCCACATGCCGGCGCTTACAATGGAAATTTCCACGTGCGCGCACGTGGCCATTGCGGCTTGATGATAACATCACGCTTTTCTTTCATTTATACTTCCTCCCGGCATTTCACTTGTACACACATTCAACATTTCAACTTCTTTTCTATAATAAATAAATTCAAACTATAATTATTGCTTTAATATAATAATGGAGTCTTTAATTATGAAAAACTTATATTCAACGTTTGTAGTCGATCAAAATTCTCAATTTATCCATGGAAAGTAGTTTCTAGCTGCAAATATTTCGTTCGGTCCGTACGTGTTCAGCACAGAATCACCAGGGGTTGAGGGTTGAGGGTTTGTGATTATCTGTAGATGATCCTGAATGAATTTCCCTTAGATTTTTGGCACAAAGATAGCTTGAATATCACTTATAAATATACTAACATTGACTTTTGCAAAAAGTTCATTTTTATAAGAAAAAGATCGCTATAAATTGGAACTTTTTTTTACTGCTCAAATATATTAAAAGTATGGGGTAGGCAAAAAAGTCAATGCGCATGGATTATTTTCTTAAGTTTCATGAATGGCATGTCCAAATTTGGGCATTGTGTGACCCCAGGATCACCTCCAGATTTTGATGTAAACATGCGCAGTTTTTCAGAGAGTCACAGAAAAGCAGTGCCATGGGTGCCACAATGCCTTTCAAACGCTTGCAAAGGGCCAATGGGCGAATTAGAGCTCATCTTTACTGCCATATTTTGATTGATTCTACGATTCTACTTGTGAAGAAAATGCTTCCAATATTGGAATACAACTTTAATCTACGGTAATTCTTAATCAATTAGTTCTTTCCTGCTAATTTTGATTTTTAATGAATTTTTAAAGATTGCATGTTTTTATTTCGACTACAATCACTGTTGGCTCATACGCACATTGATGGCTCGATTTCAGGATTGCAGCGCGAGCGTCTGACATCCCTACTAATGTAGTTTTAGCTCTCCACCTCCTCTTTGATATCCTTTTTCATGATCCTCCTCTCTTCTTTTCATTCTTCTTCTACTTCTTCTCCTCCCCTCCTCCTTCTTCTTTCTTCTTGACTTTTCTCTTCTCCTCCTTCTTCCCCAGGACATTTACCCCCTGGACAACTGCGTACACTCAGTCACCTTCTCATCATCCTCATTCTCTCTCCCTCCCTCCCTCCCTCCCTCCCTCCCTCCCTCCTCCTCTTCCTCCTCCCTCCCTCCTCTTCCTTCCTCATCCTCCTTCTTCTCCTCTTCCTTCTTCTTCTCTTTCATTCTCCTTATCCACCTCCCTTCTCCTCCTCCTCCTCCTCCTCCTCCACCACCACCTCCTCCCCCTCCGGCCTCCTCCTCCTCCTCTCCCTCCTCCTCCTCCTCTCCCTCCTCCTCCTCCACCTCCTCCTCCTCCTCCTCCTCCTTGCAGAATCTTTCACCTTCACCTTCACCTTCTCCTTCTCCTTCTCCTCCTTCTCCTTCTCTCTCCATATATTCTTCTTCTCCTTCTTCAACTTCATCAATCCATCATACCGACACTGCAAACATGACTTAAAAAGAAGTGCGTGGGACAAGCTGACAAGGGAATCGCCCTTAAAACGTTCGGTACGGCATTAAGTATCTTCCTTAAAAATATGATTTACCTCCTCCAAAAGCAGAACTATCTCTTGGTCATCTGCATCATCATCACTGCCGTCACTTGATTCTTCATCGGTACTGCCTGGCTCTTTTTCTTCCTCCATGTCTACATTTTGAGAATCTTTCGCATTCACAAATTCCGCCATCTTGATTGTTATGAACGCCCTCTGTAGAGCACATGCGCATTATGTACAGTACGTTGGTGACGTGATCGTCTTTTTGGCCATTAATCCTCCTCCTCCTCGCTCCTTGTCATCGTTCTATCCACCTTCCATCCTACCTTCCACCAGGCGCGGATCCAGGGGGGGGGGGGACCGAGCGGACCTCCCCCCCCCCCCCGCAAAAAAGAGAAAGAAGAAAGGAAAATAAGGGAAAGGGAAAGGGAAAGGGGAGAGAAAGGGAAAGAAAGAAGAGGAATTAAGAAGGGGGGACTAAAATTCAGACGAGGATTATTTTCGAAAACGGTACAACGAATCGTCTTCTTTCTCTAATGATTTAATGAAACGTCAAAGCTTCCGCGTTTCGCGGAGGGGGGGGGACTCGCCCACCCTACACCCCCACCCCCCCCCCCCCCCCTCCCCCGCATTGCCTGGACCAAGTGGCGGATCCCTGGGGAAAAAACGTGTAAAAACACAAAGCAAAGAGCCGGGTTTTTCTTGGTTTTTCATGGCATTCCCAATTTTGCCGCATTGATCAGGAAAGTGCATTAATGCATGGGCACCAGAGCGCCTTCCAAAATGAGGGGGCACCAACAATAAGGGGACTTTCTGGAAAAAGGGGCACCTCAAAAGGGAAACCTCAAAGGGAACATACACCATTTTTAGACATTGGTATATGAGGCTAATTGGTATGTACCCTTACATCGTCATGATTGTGATTACATTAATACCAGGGATGCCATTTCTCTCTTTACGTGGTACAAAATACTTTGCAGTTGGGTTTGATGGTCTGAATATTCATTTTCGAGTGAGCGAAGCAAAAATGTGCAAACAAAAATACAAAGTTGAGGGGGTCACAGTGCGAAAAATGACAAATCTTATGAAAACACTAGCCCCGATGAGTTCAAGCACAATTTAATGAAGAAGGACTGAAAAGTTCTTTTATAAGTAACATAATAATTATAACTTGTTAGATTCGAAATTTGGAATGTGTTGAGAAAAAGGGCACCTATCAGAGTTTAATAGGGGCATTTATCAGATGTTAAAAGGGGCATTTAAAAAGGGGAGGGGCTCATATAAAAACAAAGGAAAGGGGGCATATCCGAAGGAAATATGGTACTTATTAGAAAGAAAAAGGGGCACTTATCAAAATGAAAGGGGCACTTGACAGAGGTGAAAGGTGTCATTTGAGAGAAAGTAAAGGGGTTCTTATTACAAATGAAAATGGGCACGATTCGAAGTAAAATAAAAAAAAAGGGCAAAAGTATCAAAAATGAAAAGGGGGATTTCTCGCACATTAAAAGAGGCACTCACCAGAGATGAGAAGAGAGGAAAAGGACAGTTATTAGAAAAGAAAAGTGGCACTTGTCCTATGTAAAAAGGAGCACCTTGGGGGTACCTGAAAAAGTGGGAGGCACTGTGCCTCTCCCCCCCCCCCCCACCCCCTCCCCGGAGTATCGCGCCTCTGGTATAATAGGCAAAAGTGAGAAAAACCCGGATAAATCATGTAATTTTGGCAACATAATCACTGGTATCGAATTAGAAATAAATCACGGAGGATCGTCCCCCCCCCCCCGGAAATTTTGAGAAAAATGCACACAAAAAAAAATGTATAGCAAATAATGACTAAATACTGCAACACACTTTCAGGCTCTGGAGGGCCCAAAAGTGCAGCGTTTAGACTAATAAAAATGCAAAAATCAAGCTCGGTCGCTATACGCTCCCTCGAAAAATATCCGCGGTAGGGGGGGGGGGGTACTCATATTTGGTTTGGACGGGGGTTTGCCGCTCAAGCCTCGGAACCCCTACCCATTTTTAAGGGTCATTTGGGAGGATTTTTCTCGAAATGAGGCCCATCTTTCAAGATTTTAGGGTGTTTTTCGGGTCATGCAAACACCTGAACTTTGGGGAAATTTTGAAAAAACAGACCCATTTTTAATGGTATTTTTGTTAAAAATGGGACCGATGTTTAGGGATTTTTTTGTGAAAAAGTGACCCAATAGAGCGGCACACCCCCGTTTGTCTTATTATGTGAGTACCCCCCCCCCCGAATAATATTCTTCAATTTTTAACAAGTAATATATTGTAGAAAATCTGTGCTCCGTTGGTATCACCGTGATACCGACGGAATACAGATTTTCCCTCGCATTTCGTCATACCCTGTCATGAAAAGAAATCACCGCCCCTGATTCGCAGACAGAAAGGCTATACCTTCTGAAAAAAGACAGCAGCATAATGTTGATAGAGGAGGGGTGGGGCATAGGGGCGGGGTACCGTGGTACGAGGTTTGTTTATTTTCTATTTATCACGTGGTGGAATTCGGAAGTGGGTTTAGAGAGCTTATGTTTCAGAGAGGGCTAAGTGAGCTATGTGAGTGGTAACCTTCGGTAGTAACCATCGACGTACAGAGAAGCGTAAATAATTTTTATCTTGTTGGTTTTTTATTTAATTTTTTCTTCTTCTTTTCGGGGGCAGCTTTTTATTTTTTAAATTTTAAATGTGGTCTTTTTAAAATCACACATATAATCATGGGGATTTTCCCATTTCATTTCCGAGCCTCCTTTCCCTCACGCATTATAGACGAGCGTCTCGTGCTACGAAAGTATGGATAATTTAAATCTCCTTGATAAACATAGCCTCTCGGTTGTAGCTAGCTCTACCGATCCCTGGCGCGACCCCGTTAATTTGGAGTCCATTTCGGTGGTGGTCGAATCATCCAGCCATGAGTTTGCAAAATAAGTTTTATTTGGTTGAAACACAGTCGGTGTAGAATATTTTTGTTGGCTTCAGCCGGAGCAAGACTAAAGTCTAACGTCAGACTCGTACTCGCTACCGATTTCAGAGACGCTCCCCCCGCGGCCCACTAGCACCGCTCTGTGTTCTACCCCGACAGATCCGGCTGTGAGTGAGTGACGATCGAGTCCGGTCCAGTATCCGGAAGGCCTACACGTAAATGTAGCTAGACGACTGTGAAGTATATGATGTTGCAATTTATCGAGTAGTTTACTGAGCTGAGCTAAGCTGAGCTGTGAGTGGGATTGCATACAATTTTGGATTTCTTTTAACATTTAGACATTTCACGTAATACTTGTTCTGAATGAACAGCTGTCAATCATGAGTGGAGAAAGCCGACACGATGATGATTCCGGTGACGTTGGCGAGCGATCTGGCAGACGGTGTTGCAAGTTTGCAGTGGCAGACTTCAAATTGACATGCAACAAAATAAGTGATGTCAGTTGCTGCCAGGTACAGTATTCTCAGAGTCCACTGCACAAGTAATGTTTCTGTTGAATTTTTTGGGGGTGGAGGCCGTGGGAGGAGGGGTGCTCGCCCCCCCCCCCCAAAAAAAAAAAACACACACATACCACACTGCAGTGCGTAATTTTCGTTGTATGAAGTAGCATTTACAGAGGAAGAAGAAGAAGAAAAAGCAGGTTAATCTGACAAACATCTGTATGATCTGTTATTGTTAATCCTTTAGTGCTTTATACGTTTATGAATCATTACATGGTGTATCAATGACTATCAAATTATGTGTTTAAAAGTGGACATTTGGGTAGGCGTTTCCGGTAACGTATCTTTTCTAATGGTGATTTTTGTCTTATTTTGTCTACCTTTATGTGTGTCACTATGTGTATACTCTATATATCTATAGCATTTCACATGAGGGGTGATCAAATTAGAAGGAAGTTCATTACCATTTTATGAAACAGATAATTCACATCACATCATCAAGATTTTGATTATTCATTCTTGGTACCTGCAAGACAGTCTAGTGACACCTGATCTCTGGTATATACATACCGGTACATATTTCATTTGAGCAATGATGGCGTTCCGACATACTGAAATGCATACTCTAGCAACCATTGCTCGTACAACGTTATTGTACATTGCGATTTCATAATATACTTTAATATAATTTTACATGTACATGTACTTACTCCTTGTCTACCTCTTTCAATTCATATTCATCATCCAGGATGGCATGCCGTTCTTCATCTTTTGCTTCTACCGCTTCTTGGTTGGCGGCTATTTCTTTGGGTTCCTCATCTTCTTCATAGTTTTCAGCGCTCAAGGGGTCTTCGGCGTCAAATTCCTCATCTACCTGACCGACTGGACATACATGCTTGTGACCGTCTATCTCTGCACTGCTAGCATCAACGTTCTTCTGAATTTCGTCTTGGATCACAGAGGATTAGATGGTTCACATGACAGATGTAAGTTTATATCGCTTTTTTATTTTTTTCATTTTCTCCAATTCTTTACCTTACAAAAAAGCTGATAGTACGAATATAGTATACCCAAAGTTCCCAGACATCCAGGATTTTTAAATTCAATTCAATTCAATTTGTTTTATTAAACCATTTCAAATAAAAAACAATATACAAATCATGCATGTATGAACATTATTGATACAGTGTAAATGGTCAAGGTGCCCCTAAAAACTAAGGCTTGATTAATGGGGCCCCCAATACATAAAGAAATATACACATGTACATAGAATAATAAACAAACTTAGTTATAAAAAAAAACATTAAAACATTAAGCACTAAACATACAGGTAAAGGGAAATAGGAAAAGGGGAAATGGGAAAAGGCAAAATAAGAAAACGTAGGGAGGAGAGATGAAATTACATGTTTATTTGGCATAGGTAATTATTATTGAACGTTTGAGTTAGGTTTTAAATCAAGTAACATTAGTGCTGGAGATTACATCAGAAAGGAAGGAATTCCATATTCGAGGACCAGCAGATTTAAATACAATAATACAGTAGTTGACTGATTAAGTGCTAATGGAAAATAAAATTTAGAGTGGGAACAGGTATTATATTGATGGTAATCTTTATTATACTGAAATAGATTTGTTATATTAAGAGGTGCTAAATTATGTTTCACGTAATACATCAGGATCGCAATTTAGATTTCATGAATATCAACAATGGTCAATGTGTTTAATCTTGCAAATATTGGGCATGACAGAGCTACATGTAAGTAAGGGGAATTCGAACATATGCGTAGCGGGTAAGGCCTTTTTTGCAGTCTATGTATAGGGTTCAATTTAGTAGTGCCACAACTTGCCCAAATAATATAGGGAAGTATTATAGAATTATAAAGCATTAACAGGTGCTTTTCTGTAAGGGTACTACGTAATTTACCTAACTTAGCATCGAACCAATCGGCTATTTTACATTTATAATTCATTATTGTTTTTTTCTAACATAAATATGAAGTTGCTATGGGTTGGAATGATAGTTGTATCGTCTGCAAATAAGACATAATTAAAAGATGAAGATGTTGTACAGAAATCATTAATATAAATTAGGAAGAGGAGCGGGCTCAGTATGGAGCCTTGGGGGACCCCATACTGGTCTGTTGAGTATTGGGAATTATAATTATTGAAATGAAGTAGGCCTATAGTTACGTCGATCAAGTAAGTAGCTCTGGAACCATTCCCACACTGCTCCCCTGATACCATAATGGGATAATTTATATAAGTATGTTATGGTTTATGAGGTTGAAGGCTTTTGACAAGTATAGAAATGTACCAAATGAGTGAAAAGTATTATTAATATTAGTTAAAAAAGTGTTATTTAAATCAATTAGTGCATCTTCACACAAATGTCTTGCCCTGAAGCCATACTGACAATTATTCAATATATTATTTCTATCCAAATAAGAAATAAATCTTTTATAAACAATTTTTTCCAGGATTTTTGAAAAAACATGGTAATAATGTAATTGGTCAATAATTGGAAAATAAGTGTTTATCGCCTTTTTATCCCCTCGCCGACCCCCGACACTTCACATGCTTATTGGTACCGCCATGTGCACCAGAGCATGCAGATCAAATATTTATTTGCCGAGTTATCTTCTTTTTATCATTCAAAAACATTATGTATATTATGCGCTTAATAAATGTAAGTTATTATTATTTTAATTATTATTCAATTTCTCTTTTCTGTTTTTTTCTTTTTCCAGTTCACAGAATCCGTCATCAGTTGCAGTGGCTCCTCTTCAACATTGCCATCACTTCGTCCGTCATTGTTACCCTGGTCTACTGGCCTATCCTCCGCCCCATGATACCGGAGGACCAGAAACCACCCCTCTACCTGGACATGAGCATCCATCTCTTCACCAGCATCTTCTGTCTCCTTGACCTCTTCATCACCAAGGTAACCATCAAGTTCCACCATGTCATCTACCCGGCCCTCTACCTCATCGTCTACGGCCTCTTCGCCATCTTCTACTGGGTCGCGGGAGGGACGGATCCCTACGGTGACCCATACATCTACCCCATCATCGATTTTGAGAATGCACCGGGCATCGCCGTGGCAAGCATGATAGGGATCGTCGTGGCGGTATTCCTTGCACATGGGCTCATAAAGCTGCTGTATTACTTACGAGTTAGATTTGTAGACAGGCGTGATGAGACTTCACAGGGAGACGAGAGGGAACGTCTAAATCCCCAAGGGCAGAGCTATTATAATGGTGAAGTAATTTAGAAATGTTCATCATATTTTGCAGTCAAACATGCTTTCTGTACCAATATGGAAAGACAACCTGTCTGTAAAAAACAAATATTTGCTCTTCCCCTTGAGCAGTGATTCACATTGGAACCTTAAAGGTAATACAAAGTTTTGGTATGGGGTCATGGATTTGGTTCAAATGAACATATTGGAAGCATGTACGATCCTACAATATTCAGTGATCGTTGTCGCGGTCGAAATCGACTCTAAAGTTATGAAATTGTAAATAATAAACAATTAATGTTAAATAGCTCCCTCTCAAGGTCAAGATATTAATTAAGCTATAAAACAATGTTTCTTGGCCAAAATCGACCGATAAGCTATTCTCGTTCGGAAATGATATACCACAACTACATACTCTGAGATTTTCATGGTCGCAGCTACCGTCGTACGGCCGTAGGAGCTATTTGAAATTTATCAAAATTTACCGGGAGCACCGGTAAATCTTTATATTCAATTTTTCTCGAAAGCAGAATTGTTTTAGGGGCTAAAATTTCTGGTGTTTTTAATACATCCACAGGGGCATCCAAATATATCAAAATTGTAAAGAATCACCATCCACCCATTTTTCAAAATTTCCCAAAACTTTGTATTACCTTTAAAGGTACTAGAGTAAAGTACCCGGTAATCGGTCAGCTCCGGTTTTCGGCCAATTGGTTGGATACATGGTAAAATCACTTTAAAATACATCGCATAATAGCATAACACATATCCCACACATACCATACCATGCCAGTGTCACTGAAGAACCACATTTGCAATGAAAAATATATCCTAAAATATCACATTTTAGCGATGTAATCGGCGGTCCCGCTACCCAAATCTGAAAAATCGAGTTTCTTACGCGTGTATATAAGAAATATGGGTACCATAAAATGAGCTTTATTTCAAGTATTTTTCAGATATAGAGCCCGATTTTGTGCTGGTCGCAAGCTCAAAAGTATCTCATCGCATGTATTAAATCAATGCAGCCGCACACCGCGACGCACACACGATATGTCCGTCTAATTCAGATTCCAACTTCCGATCACCGCTGTGCCTGTATTCGGTCAGGCGAGCACCCGGGAGCTCCGGCGTGGGATACCTGCTCCGCCCGCTTGTGCTATACATCAGCGCAGAAACGCACGCGCGCGCGAGCGCTTCCTATTGACTTTGTACATGCGGCCGTAAACTGAAACGCTCGGCCGATAACCGGCTCCAAAACAGTGAAAATTGAAATGAATATTGTCATGGCAATTCGTGATTTTTTTTGGGGATTCTTTTTTTGTTTAAATAATAATAATATTTGCTTCATGATTTGAACAAGAAATGATAATAAATAGGAAGTAAAGAGTCCAATAAATAGGATTTTGTCTTAAGTGGCCGAAAACCGGGTACTTTACTCTATGTCCCATTTGCAGGCCAAAAAAATGAAAAAGTTAAATTCCAACTGCATTTGAAAGATAATACTAATTTAGAACTTCCCTAAAAAAGGTAGGGCTTTAAAATGTCTTCAAGTAGGAAAATAATGACTATTAGTTGTCAAATCGACTTTAGGGCTATAGAGCCCAAAAGTAATAGTCTTGATTTTCAGACAATTGTACCGAATGGTCATACGTTTTATGCTGCGCAAAGATTCAATCAGTTTAATCTTGGCCATCACAAGAAGTGGGTTATTGATGTAGACAAATGCTCATGTACCCTTTACAACTCTTGTCATGTATGTTATTACCGAAGAAGAAAAAGGTCAGTCAGTCACTCAATAGTGTCTGACAGTGAAGTCTAGCAAGTAAACGGGTTTCCTTGCATAATTTGAATATGAGGACACTGCTAACGTATAAATTTCACAGATAGGACATACATGACATATTCATAATTCCTGCAAAGTTCTACAGAATTTGAGGTTAGCTACAAAAGGGACATAGTACCTTTAACATAAAGACCATCTGCCTTTGAACGCCTCTTTCCTCATCTTAGTCTTAAAGCCCGTCGGTACTAGTTTGGCCAGGGGGGGATTAACCTCCCTGCAAGGTCACTGACAGGTGGTTATCTCATCAAATCAGCTCTCAATTAACATAAGAAAGAGAGGATAGCGGGGGACCAACAGGCACCGATTAGGTATTGTTTGATATATAGAGGGCGCAAGTATCTATAAGTATTGCAGTGGGTCTTTAATGTAGGCATGTAATATACAATAATTACATAAATGCATTCTTTGAATTTGCCCTAAGGCCCTACATGTACACATGTATATTCCACTCAGTTTGGACCAATGGTTAATAAAGTCCAGCTGAGGGTGAGAAACCTGCTCGTTGATCATGCCATTACGGCCGTAATTAGGACCAATACTGAATAGGCCATTTTCGTAATATAACCAAATTTATACTGAAGTGCGCCAAAACTAATTATTTCATTCGCCTGTTACAAATAATTGTATTTCAATAGCCAGAATGCAAATTGCATACATTAGTTGTTGCTACAGTAGGTATGAAGGCTTGCCCTACCTAACAACATGTCATATAGGCAATTTGCTTTCTGACTTTTGAAATACAATTATTAATAACAGGTGAATGATATAATTTGTATATAGGCGCTTTACAAAGGCATATATGCATAGATTTGTTTACATCACTAAAGTGACCTATTGTAAATAAATTCATGTAGGAAGCA
Organism: Strongylocentrotus droebachiensis; assembly: GCA_035222895.1. Classification (NCBI taxonomy): domain Eukaryota; kingdom Metazoa; phylum Echinodermata; class Echinoidea; order Camarodonta; family Strongylocentrotidae; genus Strongylocentrotus; species Strongylocentrotus droebachiensis. The sequence goes on along the minus strand of JAVYIG010000772.1, from coordinate 277,038 downwards.
GGCATGTCGGCCCTTGCCTTGTATATTTTTACCAGCTTTGTACCAAAGATAATATTTGATAAAAGAAATACTCTGTAATTGTATCATTCACAACTTATGTTCCAAACTTTATTCCAAGGTTATGCAATAATTTTCTATATTTCCCTGGCTTAAACAGTGACAAATGTATTTGCAAGAACAGGATACAGTATGTCACTGTCACTATGATTTGTGTTTTGTTTGTATGTTATTCGTGCAGCTGTTCACCTTATATTCCTTTAACTGACACATATACATGTACACTTTTGTACTTTTATAGTTGTGGGAAAATAAATAATGCTGTGAACTTAAAAAGTATAAAATAATAAGCTTAAATCATGTTATAGTGTATGTACACATGTACTTAATGTGAGTGAAAGAGATTATCACATAAAAACATCTAGTTCAACTGTATATATACATGCAAAACGTGTGAATTTGTTGAATATTTTTCTATATTTTCAAAATTATGTGAAACAGTATATTGACATGTATACTGTGTGTGAATGAATAAATGAAATTTTAAAAAATTGAAATTGTATCCATACATGTATATGCTTAAAAAGCAAGAAGAATGTATTATACAGGGCTTTTGTCCTGCTTCTGATCTTGAACAAGAAATAGGTATCCCTGTGTACTGGGTTCTTGTTAATTCTTTTTTTTTTAATACCTTTTTTAGGTCGGAATGAAATTCATGGCCTCTAGGAGTGCATATAATTTATGACAAATTATTTTCTACATGTGTCTTTCTGCAGAATTTTGCTTATATCATTTTTAATGTAGTTTTATAAAACTTTGTATTAATGAGAATTGAGAAATCTACTTACATGTATTTTTTACCTTATTGCATTCCTTTGTATTGTCAAGTTTGCAATGTCAAGTTAGGTTCCTTTAATATTTGGTGAGGATGAATCAGGATGAGGCAAAATTGACTTAACCTTTCACAGTTCTGTATGCAACCATTTACTGCTATGAAATCATTTTACTGTTTAATTTCACATCAATTTCACTTTCATTAATATTTTTTGTTTTGTTGTTGCTTTACACTATATGCATCAACTCAAGTATCACTATTGTATGTAAAAAATGCATATTCAGTTTATAATACTCAGTAACTTTGCAAAGTATATTTCTTTTAAAGAAAATTCATGAATGGTTACCTGTAGATGCAAATACTGCAGAAGAAGGAAAGTATAATATCATTCCTTCGCTAGTGATTGATATCTCAATGTTTCTTCATTATCCCCTCTGTGTATCTTTTGAGAGATGTTATATTAAGGGGAAAAATCCAATCATGTCATTTGAGAACAGTTAAATTTCTAAAAATATCATATGTGATCTAATTGTACGATATTAGGAGATAAACAGAATTGAATGATTATCAATATGCACATTATTTCATGTTAGTACTCTAGTGCAGTTTTTTGTATTTTTAGTAAAAATTATATATTTTGTATAAAGTATTTTTCTTGAAACTCTGCCAATTTAATCCAGATCATGCGATGATTGAACATGTGTTGTTAAACAGAGATAAACAGAATTGAATGATTATCAATATTCAACATTATTCCATGTTAGTACTCTAGTGCAGTCTTTTGTATTTCTAGTAAAAATGATATATTTCATGTAAAGTATTTTTTTTAAACTGCTATTTTAGATCATGTGATGATTGACATTGAACATCGAACATGTGTTGATGCATGATTTTTTATCAAAGTGTGCCAATTATCTAAATAGTATGATTTGTGTACAGCTGCAATGCAGCATGCCAACATGAACAACTTAGCATGGCATAATAAGGGTAAAGAAGTATGAAGTAATAAAGGATCATATAAAAATGGGTTGAAGAATGTAGCCAATGAGAAGCGTCGAAATAGATCACATCATATACAATATGTTCTGGTGGTTGGTACACTTTAAGAAAAATGGACAATAATCATGTTAACTATTTATGATACATATAAGAATGTAATACAGTATTTTGAAATTGCCAAATGATTTATTTTAATGTCAAATCTTTTTTTATCGTTAAGTACTCAAGATCATGTGATGATTGCTAGTAACAACAGATTGAACAAATAAAATATTTTTTCCTGAATAATGATTATTCTTTGTTATCTTAATTCATGTGTTTCTCTTTCTTCGAGGCAAAGAATTATGAAAAGATTTGTGGATTTAACAATGACACGCTCGCAAAGACTCTAAAATAAAAATAAACCTGAGCCATTTTCAAGTGCCTTCTTCGGAAATGTGCGAACATTTTAATGACATATCATGTAATCCAAGTAGATTTTTAAAGGCATTACTTTCGGGCATTTTAATTTCTGTCAAGCTGTTTTCTTGACAGTCTATCATAATTTGTTGAATACTATTCCCAAGAAACATAATTCGGGACAACTCAATTTCCCACATATCTGAAACATTACAAAACTTAGTTGTTAAATGTACATAGTCTACATCAGGCCTTCTCAACTGGCGGCGAGCGCGCCACTTGTGGCGCTTGCGGTCAGTCAGAGTGGCGCGCGGCTGTTCCAAAAAATTAACAATTATAAATTAAAGAAAGAACAACATTAAAACAATTTATTTTAAAATCAAAAAAATCAAAAAAATCAAAAAGTCGCAGTCGAAGTTGAGCCCAAAATGTAAGCAAGCCATTTTGTTTGTTTGATTTTCACTTCATTTTGACATTTTCCGTGTTTATTGCACCAAAATAACTACATATAAATTAACTTCCAATGTAGATTTTAGCCAGGAATTGTACTAATTAATTCACATCAATATGAAATTATGATTGATGTTTTATGGAACAAAAAGGTGTTAAAAATGCCACATCTGGGCCTCAAAAAAGCCCTAAAATCCACTAGCTTCCGGGGGCTTCGCCCCCTGGACCCCATCCGGTATCGGCTCGGTCGCTACGCTCCCTGGTAACACAGTAACCAAACATACAGGTTGGCACTTCAACCTCAATTCATTTTTGTTTTGGCGCTTCTAATAAACTAGTTGAGAAGGCCTGGTCTACATGATGTATATTATAATTCACAACTCCCTGCTTGTACTTCGTATGAACATTCCCGTGGTATATTTCACTTCTTCCTGGGAGAATAATAACGAGAACAAAACTCCAGCTGGCAGCAGACCAACAAGAACTTGGCAAGCAAGTTGATAAGTGATAGTATAGACGCGCCCCCTTCAACGCGCGTTTTCTCGAATACCGACCAATCAAAGTCGCGAATGATATCAACAAACCATCGAGACGAATTACTACCGACACACGTGGATATGATACGAGTGTGTTTGGAATTGGAAACAGATTTTAACTTATGGCATAAAGAAATGGTTACTGGTGCTTGATAACTTTGCTACATTGGTGTGATAGTGACAACCGAGCTGCAAAGGTAAATTCATTTCACGAAATCATTGAGATATGCTCCGCTGAGTCTGAGATTCTAGGTTGCTTCTCCGCCGCGAATCCTTCTCTTCTCGATCGCCTCTCATAACCCCGCCTTGGCTGGCCTGGAGGCGCGCGGTTCTCGCATCGGAAATTAATCATGCTAATTGCACTTCACACAATAAAGGAAGGACGAACAGAAAGTTACTTTACATACTAGACTCTAGTGTGCATTTGATGATAGTCTCAGTGATTATAAATTAAAATTTTCTGTGGTATTAAACAAACAAAGGCCTTCGAATATCATGAATATAACAAACAATACAATATTGTTGAAATTACATATTTTGTTTAATGAACAATTAGATCTACCTTCACTCAGTATGTTCTTCTTTGCTTGGCTTCCTGCAGTTGGTGCAGGTGTCGGCACACAGCATAATAGGAGCATTACTATCCTGGCTGTGTATTAAAAGCTGTGCTTTTGATTCTCAACATTTCAAACACCACTGTACAAAACTCAACTGATTTCACTCAAAATCGGTACTTTAGTGACAATTGATGACACCTAAATAGCAGTAAAAATAAAATACATTTTTTTCAACTTACAGATGTTAAAAAGAATAATTTAAAAATTCAAATTGTAAGTCTACTGACTACTGTCAAACTTTGCTTACAGCCGCATCGGCATGATTGTATGCAGTCTATGCAATATTGTGTGGTGTGTGGATTTGTGTATGGGTCTAATAATACCTGCCTTACAGTTACAGCAAGCATGCAGTGCTAGAGGTCAATACGCATTAGCATTGACTCTCTATGCTTTGCTGGAGTGGGTGTCGGTAGTACACACATACAAAGAATAGGGGGTGCAGTGACATCTGGAACGTTTAACATAGGGGTCAAGTACGAAACTGAGACTGAGAGAGAGATTGCATTGTGAAAAAAGTGAGGATTTGGTCCAGTTGGAAAGAGAGATGTGAAACCATCATGAAAACGATATGAATACTAGTCCTTTGTATTTATTGTAATAGTAGGGATATTTTCCAATAAAAGTGTCACAAGATTTAACATATATCTTTCTTCTAAACTTCTTCAAATTGCTGTTTTAAATCAACTGTCCGGATACACAACCCTTCTGGACACACAGTGTCTGGGTAATATTTGCTCATTTTCGCTGCTGTTTCAGTGTTTGTGGGTTTTGTTTTCAACGAACAGAAACAAGCAAAAACAGATTTTGTTTTGTTTTTGTTTCTAGAATTTTTCCTAACAATAATCATGGCATGTTGTAAAATAAATATATACACATCAGTCCGATATAATTAATGCACGACCGATCATCAATTTCTCTCAATCCTCCTACAGTAGTAGTAGTACTCGTCCGCGCATCCCCATTTAACAAATTATTATCAACTGTTGCACTTATCTTAACTACATTTTTTGTATAAGTACACTCGGTTTAGTTAGCATCACCTTAGATCCACCCATACATGTATACCTTTTTGCTGTACGCTCTCACGTACTGAACAATTAAAAAAAAAATTGAATTACGCTCCTTTCGTTATACAATGACAATTTATACAATGTTTCACAGGTTTCAATAAATATCCTATATTCTGAATATCGAATAGGCTGTAAGAACAGGCTGTAAAGGATCCACCACATAACTTATATATATGCTCTCTGTTAATACTTAGATGGCCAGGTTACGATCCAAGATCGAGAAGACGTTCACCTTGATCCTCAGTATACTTGAAAACGCCTTCAACTCCGGCATCTTCTACGGATGGCCGTCTCTCGTATTCATCCTCAAACAGCAACAGTTCTTCCGTGAAGGGTGCGATGATGACCTTTCCCCCGATGTCGTACTCTCCAACGATACCTTCGGATATGGGACATCGTCCCCTGAAGTGACCGATTCTCAATATATTCTCTCCGGCAATGATTCTGGACACGAGAATGGATTAGATGATCCCATGCTCCCGTGTGCTTATCAGGATAGTAAGTTCCAGTTGGTGTTTACGGTAGCAGCATTCTGCATGCAGGGCTCGGTGTTTCCAAGTGGTCTCCTCTTTGACAAAATCGGCACTCGATTTGTGCGGATCTTGTTCAGGTAAGCATTATGGTGGGCTGGTGATTCTGTGACGTATGCTTCGGCGGCGATTGCTCTGAAGTCGATATTCTGCTCTAACCAAATTTGTAAATTAAGCTCTGGACCAAACACTATACAGTACCTAACCCTATATTCGTAATCCTAATCCTAACACTAAATGTATCTCTTACCCTAATCCTAACCTAAACCCCAAATGCAATCATCACCCCATATCTTTGACATAATGAAGCCGGTAGCAATTGTCGCCAAAGCAAATGGTGTTCTATTAGGCCTTAAAATAAAAGATGTTGTATTGCCCTTTGCGACCAACCCGAAAATCTTGAAATCTACAGTCGGCTTTCTAAAAAAGTTTCGTTTTTAAACCGTTTTTTAGACAAAAAAATGTATTAAAGCGTTCAAAACTGAAAAATATCAGCCCAAAGAGGGAGTACTATTTTAAAAAGATTTCAGACCGACCAACCCATGTTTTGGCACCTAAAGGGCAATACAACATCTTTTTTGTTTAGTCCTTATCTACATGTAAGTGAGGGGGAAGAGGGGTGGGGGGGGGGGGCACTCCCAATATAGAAAGTAATGGGAAAACCCTCACTGGCCAGGGTTTAAGGTATGTTTCATCTATTTATCTTTCATTTTAATGAGAGGTACTCCAATTGTCATAATAAATCTTATAAAACAACAAGTCATAAATTGTTATTTCAGTGTGTGATAAAACAACATAAAATTGCTTGCTTATAATGTAATTATGCTAATAATGTAATAGTAAATCATCTCTTCAGAGCCAGTAGGGCGTTATCTGTTTTAAAATACAGTTGAACCTGCTTTGGTGACCACCTGTCTACAAAGACCAAATTTGATGTACTAAAGGAACCTTTCTAGAAAGACCACATTTTTTGTTCCCCTTGAAAAAGGTTTCTCATTGAAACATGTACTAAAGGAACCTTTCTAAAAAGACCACCTAGGTCTACAAAGACCACTCTTTGTGTTTCCCTTGGGCGTTCGCTATAGACAGGTTCGCCTGTTTATGAGTGAATACCCTTTTGGTGACGAGCAGGAATTCTTTATTCTACTCTTTTGGACAATTATTTGAAGAAGATCCTTTTCATCTCATTTTCCAAAAAGAGATGGAATCATGGAAATAATGTTGAAAGTTTTTGTTCAAGCGTACAGATGTATGTTCTTCTCTTGTCCTTATTCAAGTCTGATATTGGCCTTCATCAAACCAGCTCAATAGTGTGTACGTACATGTCCATGCATAGTGTCCTTCTATGTTTTATTGAACTCTGGTATTGAAGACAGCCCAATTCAACAAGTTAATAAACTGCTCCTTGTCAAGACAAATATTGACCGTGCCCTTGGTTCTATATTCACGGTTTATATTGCCTTGATGGAAAGCCCATTGTGTGGGTCTTCACACCGAGTAGCTAGGCTGCTTCTGCATGTATGTGTTATCCATGTAAAGTGACAATGGAGTTTATTTAGGGTTAAAGTTCAAACACACATACTTTTCCATTGTGTTGCATGATTGTTTAGAGTACTATATCATCATCTTTACAACAAAAATGTCATGCTCCTAGCCAATATTGTGCCCATATAACCTTCAATGGTATTGTTATCCTAGAGAATATCATACATGTAAATGTTTGCATTCCATTAACAATTTGTAGCTTTTGTCCCCATATCGCCCTCTTTCAGGAGAATGAAAGTTGAGATACAAGTATGATAATCCTCCCACACCCCCTCCCCAGACACACACAGACATATTGCAAACTTTTCTGCTGATCTTGAATCTTTAGTTGAATAATAATGAATAGGGGGAGGGGGGGAATCAACTGATGATATCACATGATCACTTTTAGTTCAAAATAAAAATCAGAATTTGCTTGCAAAATGCAAATACCGTAATATGAATTTATTTTAGGTTCTAAACCTGGATTAAGAGTGGGAAATGTACATAATGCCTGATTCCTGTTAAAATACCTGAGGTCATTAATGCTGTAATTTGATGGCGTTTAAATTTGTGACCTTTGAATTTCCAATCAATCATCTAAAAGTTGATTATGACGTCAAGATTTATCAATTTGGTTGAGTTTTTCGCCTCTCAGCACAGTCGCCCATTTGCCAAACATGCAATTGGTGCCAATTTTGCACAAAAAAATAGATACCAATTGATAGAAGGATTGCTTTGTGCAACACAATTATAATAGCTTTCTGAAATTACTCATTTCTGGTTTTGGATAGCTCCATGACAACCTTTTTAACACCGGTATACTTACAGGGATGAGATTTAATCTCTCATCTAAACAATGTAACAGAGTCCCTTTAAGCAAGATGGGGTAACAAATAGTTCTCAAATTTAGAATTTAAATGGAAGGAAAGCGTGTCCTATTACATATTCTACAGTTTTCTGCGGACCCTCATTTAATCTTCCTCCTTTTGGGGAATTTCTCTGTCTCATCCCTTCGTTTAATATTGCACTGGAAACAGTTAAAATGATCCTGAACCCTTTTGGGATATCCATCCCATGAAACAATAAATGTGTGGCACAGTGATATTATTTGTGTTGCATATAAAAAGTTATGACTGCTGTCACTGCCAGTACTGACAAGAAGGTATATTTTTATATTTGTTATTTCCCCCTGCCTGCAGTATCTTCATTCTAGCGGGTTTTCTGTTTCTTGGGTTCAGTACACCAGAGAGGGCTAACTTTCTGTTTCCAGCAGGCATCTTGATCGGTATCGGAGGCATCCTCATGATGGTCTGCAGTATGCAGGTAAGGGTCTATGAATATGGTAGTGCTGATGATAGGGCCTAAAGTAAAAACTTGTTGTATTGCCCTTTAGATGCCGAAACATGGGTCGGTCGGTCAGAATTTTTAATTTTTTTTTATAAATTTTTGTTGTCGCCCTCTTTGGGCCGATATTTTTCAATTTGAATGTTGTTGTTTTTTTTCTTCTTTTTTTTCCCCGTCCTCTTTTGGCTGATAATTCTCAGTTTTAATTGCTTTAATACATGTCTTTCAGCATCATCATTCCATTCATATTTTTTTTGGGGGGGGGGGGATTTTGAAACTAGGGCAGAACACAAGTGAGAATTTGGGAATAATTTGATATTATGCATTTATATCCCATTTAAACATACAAAATACATATTTTTTTATTCATTTTTTTTTTTTTTTTTTTTTTAATATTACAAAAAAAAAGGGCAAAGGGCAATACAACAAGTTTTTATTTTAGGCCTAGTGGTGGTGGTGGTGGTGGTGGTGGTGTTGGTGGTGAAATTATTATGGCTGTAGCTCGACTACTGAGTGATTAAAGATTATGCAATCCATAAAAAAACAAGAGAAGGGACATAAACATCTTTTAAACGATATGAAGTTTGTTTATCCATTTTTTATGATCCTTAACCCAATGACTTGTGAGATAATCCCCCTGTCCACACACAACATTTTCAGTGACTAGTCATGATTAGCTATACCGTTTCGCGATAGTTTTACGACCAAAATTGTAGGTGTGGACGCTCACTAACGATACGTCGTATAACGAAACTAGTCTAACGAAACGCAGGTTTGGGCATCGTTTCGAACTGAAACTCGATAAAGAATCACGGACATTTTGTGTGTGGACGGAACTAGTCTAACTGGGCGGGGCTTAACGTGACCTCGAGCGAAAGGAGATTATGAGCTCTCATTTCTGCTTCCAGCTGACCGCTGCGCAGCCAGCTGATTATACATAAATATACTGCATGCATTGTTCCAGTGGCACAGTTGCGCAGTAGCAAACTGCGCACCTATACAACGTTTTGTTATAGAGTTTCGGGATAACTTTTTTGTGTGTGTGGACACCCTGGAATTTATACGATGATTCTTTAGTGACGATGTTTCTTGTGTGTGGACATCCTGGAATTTATATGATGATTCTTTATACGACGTATCGTTATAGAGTTTCGGGATAAATTGTTTTGTGTGTGGACACGCTGAATGTGACACAAGTCTTCTTCTGCTGCAAGCCTGTTCATAGATCTAAACAATCAAGGTCAAGGTCAAGCTCTTTAGAGTCTAGAGCTGTTTAGCACTGACAGGTCAAGGTCAAGCTCTTTAGAGTCTAGAGCTGTTTAGCACTGACAGAATTTTGTTTAATCTGTCAGTGAAAAAAAATGAAAATGGAAATCCTCCCAAGATATCTCCTTTTTCTAAAACTATTTTTAAAAAGTCATAATAATCCCATGTGGAATCATTTTTGCTTGAACTTTCGTTACAAGATGAAGATTATGGCTATGTTAAAGGCATGGTATTATACAATGAACTGACACTAATTCAGATTTATGTATACTGCATAGGTATTAGGAACCAGAAATTCCTCTATGTACATGTATACGCCTACACCGAAAGCGAGGTAAAATAGCCTGCTTTTGAGATATATATGCATTTTCTTCTTAGCTAAATTATATCTGAGCCCTAAGGGCCAAGATTTCCATGACAATTATGGATTTTTCACTCTCGCTTTTGGTGAAGGCGTACATGGAGGGATTTCCGGTACCTGTACCCACGCATGATCACACACGCATCATCATTGCTCAGTCTGGCGATACATCAGAATAAATGTGCAGGTACTACCAGGTAGCATTTAAAGGGAAAGCCCACCCTGATACATGCATTTGTCAGGTTTTTGTTAAATATAAGGCAGAAAAGAAAAGGAAGAGGAAAGGATCAGTGAAAGTCAAAGAAAATCTGAAGAAAGTAATAAAACAAATAAAGTAGTGGTAATGAAATTGGGAACTCAATTTGGGCATCTCTTCCATTTGCTTTGTACTGACAGTTCAAAACAATTTTCTTGGTCCTTGACTTGTTGAGGAAGGACTACATGTAGGTCTATTTTGTATGGCTTTGTACACAAATGTGAAATATACTTGTATGTTGTGTACTGAATAGAAATCAAGTTTGCATGTAGAAATAGATTTTTTTGTAGAGAGAAAATGAAAATTATGATTTTGCTTCACTACTTTCAGTGTATCTTATTTTCTTCTACTTTTATCAAATCCAACTGGTTTACAGAGTACTGGTAGAACTTGCCTTTAGTAACTTGCAAAGCTTGACTTTTATAAACAGGTAGCATTCAGAACAGCAAAGCTAGGGCTTGTCTGAAATTCTGAAGGAGCCGTTCCATCAATCAATCCGACCTAATCCTCTAAACTGAATCCCACTCTGCCATCCATTACTTGCATGCATTACCAGATCATCATCGGCCGTCCCTAATGGTATCTCAAATTAGGACAAAAGGCCTGTTCAGACAAAAGAAAATTTGTATGGAACGTTTAAAACAAAACTTTGTGTAAAGAATAATCATATTCATAGTACACACATGAAAATAGGAAACGTATTAAAAAGAAAGTACCCGTAGGTTTAAAGTCATAAGAGATTACTCGACATGGCAGCGGGCCAATCACATGTGCTCATCACGATAAGCCCTACCCAGTTGGACGATTTATGGATGATAGAACGTTTTGACAAGAATGGGACCCATAATTTTCATAGAGTTTCATGAAATGTAGGTCATTATACATGTACATGTATGGTGTTTTTGATATGCAGTGTCTACACTAGAAACAAATATCAATTACTTACGGACGGTATAAATATACTGTTTTGAACATTTTGACAAGAATGGGACCCATAATTTTCATAGAGTTTTCACTATTTGAAACACATGGTCATTATACATGTATGGTGTTTTTTTTAAATACGATGTTTACACTAAAGAATATATCATTTAATTATGGTATAACTGTTCTGTTTTTCGTACAGCCATACAATGACCTTTAGTAGTCTGAAAGGGATGGGTCAAACACATTTGGTCTAATTCATGCTAAGCCGACCTTTATCAAGTCATTTATTGCACCAAAGGTATTCACTGGAAAGATAACAAGCTTAAAGTTCGTTTCAAATCAATGACAGAAAAGATATAATGAGAAACTAAATCAAAGTTTTCGGTTAGGCTCTGGGTCTTTTTTTTCCCCTTTCTTCGTTTTAAATGTAGTTACGCAAGGAGTGGATGATCTCTTTCAACAGGACTTGGTTTTCAAAGGGGTGCACACATTTTTTTTTTTTTTCTTGTTTTACACAGTTTCAAATCAATGGTTATAAACGTGAGAACAAATTAGAGGAGAAAATTAATGAAATGATGCCATAATGACATAAATCATGAATTGTTGAAATTCTTGTCTTGCCATTTTTATTCATTCGCTGATATAAAAAAGCATGTCTCTGACCTTTGACAGAGGCTCCATTATAATTGTGGATTTACATGACTTGAAAGTTGAAACACTATTTATAAAGATGAAACACGATGAAGAACTTGAATTCCCTCACAAAATATACTTGATGTATAAGGTTATACAGCTTTTTACAGGGGAAAATGGGATGATGAAATTGTTTCTATTTTTTGTTGTTAATGTACATGTACCCCTATGTTTGATGTAGAGAGCTACATTGTATTTGTTTGCAAAACAAACAGATTTTGCTTAATTAATAAACGTTTCTAAAATGAGCAGTTTAGAAAACTTGACAAATCTATTGTTTTGAGAATTAATTACAACACTGTACTAGCTCTGTAGTGCTTTTTTTTTTTAAAAGGTGAAGTTGCCATTACTATTATTTCTGAGTGCAGTATAATTTGGGATGATAAGTTTGAATTTGTTATTCTATAATGTATTCTTGTGATACTTTAACATGAAATGAACAGGTGCCTACCGTATTTGCCGGCGTAAAGGCCGCAGTATTTTCGGGTTAGAAAAAAACAAAAAGTCGGGGTGCGGCGTATACACAACAACAACAAAATTCAGCGGTCAAAACATCACGTCCATTTGCACGTATGGGACTATATGAACGGTAGCATGACTAGACAACGGTACAGGACAATTCTAGAATAACTCCACACAACTTACCGACAATGTTATGTTGCATAGTTGACATGAAGACGAAAAAACTTATTTTTCTAATAAAATCTGCCGATAGATCTAGATCTAAGTCCGTACCATTGCATCGCCAAAAAGTAAAAAAAGGGACAGGCCGTTACTTACGGAGCTAGCTGCCGCGCAACGCAACTGCGCAGGTCGAAAAACGCTATTTCGGATTACACCGCACATCGAGGTAGGGGTATTGTAGGATACCAAATCTGCGTACGATACAGTACTAGCTTAAAAGTCGATGAAGATCTGCTAAATTATGATCATTTTTTAGGTTAACTTCTTGTTGATTTATAAGAATATTGATGAATTTGGTATAGTTTGTAAAAAAAAAAGAGTGTTCTACGAGAAAATTATGATCATTTTGTTTGGTCCGTTTTTTTTTTCTCTCTTTTTTTTTTTTTTTTTTCTTTTTCCTCTACGAAATGTCAAAGTTGGGGGTGCGGCCTTTACGCCGGCAAATACGGTACGTGTAAATACATGTATGATGCAGAGGGCTGTTGATCCAATGGGTCATTTCAGTTCACATGCATGTAGTGCTGTATTTAAAGTTTGGAATTGACATCTTGATAGCTTCAAGGTCTACACGTAGATATGTACTCAACAAATGTCCATTGTGTTGTTGGTAGCAATTATTTGCACAGGAGTGGATGATAAACTGTTTGCTAAATGATTAGTGCAGACCTTAATAGTCCATTCAACAATGGCAATCAGAGGGACTCTGAATGGAGATAAACTAAAAATAGGGCACCTGAATGATTGCTTGACACTGATTAATATAGTGTTAAAAGTCCAATGAAACAACTGCAAACTTTGTCTTCACAAGACTGAAAAGGTCTTGCAGGATTGAAATGGCAAGGACATTTTTTTTCTTCATTAAATTAGATTTTAATATAGATTTTTTTTTGGGGGGGGGGGCAGAGATGCCAACTAGTACAGATTTCCCGTAATTGGTACGGAAATTAACGACCGTACGGATTACGGCAGTACGGAATGTTGTCTAAAAATTACGTTTTTTTTTTTTTTTTTTTTGCGCATAGGGATCTATCGTAGCAAGTGCTGTACAGTATGGTGGCCATCCAGCACTCGCTGCATGAGAAAGATGGAAAATTATCAAGTATTCTCTTAATAGAAGCCAATTTTTCATTGAAAACTTATGTGTTGTGATGAACTGAAAATCAATATTTAGCAACTTTGTGGGAGTAAAATCACAACAAATTTCAAATAATCATGCGCGCATGCGTCCGCTTGCCATTCTTTTAAGATTCATGGCGCCGCATAGGAAATTACTGATTTATTCCCCAAATCACTGATTTTGAGCCTTATGGTTACTGATTTGTGCTCTGAAAGGTTGGCATCCCTGGGGTGGGGGGGGGGGTGTAATTAACTATTAAAAAATTATTGAATGAATTTGTACATTAATTTACATTTTTTCTTCATGGAGTTTAAAAATACTCTATTTTTTGTTCCCAAATTATTTCTAGGTACATGTAGTTAGGGTAATATCTGCATGTATCTCTTTTATTTTACTTGTCTGTTCATGATATTCTTGTGAGGTTAAAAAGAGATAAACATATAAGTTGCATGAATCAGAGAAAACGCAAGAACAAAATATTAATTGCTGAGAAGATCAGACTTCATGGGAAATGAGCATTTATATTTCTGAGCCCTAACTAATTCATTTTCCATTAATGATCAGAAAATTTTAATAATCTAAATAAATCTATGTATTTACAGTTTTACGCAAATTATGAATACCACTGGTATATTGTACTTCAATGGTGGAACAGTATGTATTTCATATTACTGGGAGGTCTGGGGTTAGAAGCCAAGTTGATAGGCCAGTGCCCCTTTTTCACAACGTAAAAGCATTATTTCTCAAATAATTACAAACTCAAAATGGTAAAGTTCGAGCTAGGCACAAATCCTCTGCGATGTTCATTACCATTTACAAAAGGTTTCTTTTCTTTCTTTAGGTTTCCAATCTGTTTGGTCCTAACAAGGCTACTGTGATGACCCTGATGAGTGGCTGCTTCGATTCCTCGGCTGTTGTTATGCTCATTGTAAAGGTAAGAAAAGGATGACAATGTTTCTTCAAAGCGAGTCTGCATAACTGACTTGCGCCCTCTATACAGCCAACAATGCATAAGCGGTACCCGTTGATCCCCCATGGTCCTCTTTTTCTTATGTTAATTGAGAGCTGATTTGATGAGATATAAACCACCTGCCAGTGACCTCCGGGAGATCTAATCCCTCCTGGCCGAACTAGTGCAGATAGGCTTTAAAGTGAATCAGTAATATTTTTGAAGGTTGATGAAAAAACTGCTTAAGTTGTGTATGAAATGTATATTCCTCCTACTGTACTAACCCTCTAACATGCAAAAATATCCTGAAAAATTCTGAAACCACAAAATATATTAATGTTTTTCTTACTTTGAAGGCGTCTCTGTGCAACACCCTCTAACAGTAAATTCTCCCCAAAAAATTATTGAATTTTCCCAACAATTTTTCCATGTAAATAAGACATGAAACAGGCTTTTTAAAATCTGTCAACAATACATGTAAATGTTTGGAATGGTAGGCCTACATGTATATAGAGCCAATTCATTGCTCTGTGACGATTTACACCCCCCCCCCTAAAATATAATTAAATTATAATAATATACATGTAGTAGGGAGAATTCAGGAATCGATCAGATCGGTCAGTTTTTCCCAATTTTCATCATTAATAATGGTCTGTTATCAATCAAACTTTCAGATTATCTTGAATTATACATGTAGCATTAAAATCACTGCTCTGACATTATTTTTTTAAACTGAAAAATGTTAACAAGTCCCTTTCAAATCTCCAGAGGAGAGAAGAGAAGAGAGAAATTTATCTCAAGGCCCTGTTTACCATGTAGGCATAAGCTGTGATTGAAATGAATTGATCACACCTAATTTGAGAGTGGGATCAATCTCAATTACGTGATTCAGAGCTGCCAACCTTGTGCGACCAAAAAAGGGAATCATGATGGCAAAAAAAAGGAATTTCAAGCCCAAAAAAGGAATTCATGACAACGAAACTTACAACCACGCACGACACACTTCCAATGCAGAAATTTTTATGTATCATTCCGTTTTTTCCATACAAGCAGGTAATTTTGTTGGTGGTTATTTTGGTATTATCGGCATTTCATTTTTTTTTGAGAATATTTTTCTCTTCAAGTATGTTTTAAAATAAGTTTTCTATTGAATTTGTGATCAAATCACCATTTTAGGGCAGTTGTTTGACGTGCGGTATGTAAAAAAAAAAAAAAAAAAAAATTATTAAATTTTTTATTAAAAAACGTATTTTATGAAGAAAAAACGTAATACCGTAATTTGGAGTAAAAAACGGAGTAATTCCGGCAAAAATGGAATGGTTGGTAGCTCTGGGTACTTGCATGTACATGTCCAGTAACAACTAAATTATTCATTCACCTTAGGCTAATTCACCTTGTAATTTGTTTTTTTGTAATAACTCGTGAATGAAAGATGGACTGGTTGAATTGGGGCTTTAGTATATCCAGGCCTGATAAAAACCTGATTTAAATCGGTTTCCCAATTTTTTTTATTTTTCCTGATTTCTTCCCAATTTTTTTTTTCTTCCCTATTTTATCCTGATTTTCCCAATTTCCCTCTTATTTTCTCTATTCTTCCATTATTTTGCCCTATTTTTTTCCTAATTTTGCACTATTTTTTTCCTAATTTTGTCCCAATTTTGTCCCAATTTTCTTACTCGAAAGGGGGGAATGTTGTTAGATGCCAATTTTTCCCCGTAAATCCTCTTCTTTTTTTTTTAATCAAGGGGGGCGTGGTTGAGGGGAAAACAAAAAAACTTTTTTTGTTTTTAGTGCTCACTATCACCCCTGTATATCACATTTTCAAGAAAAATGAATAGAGACAAATCAATTTTCACATACCGGTACATAAAAAATAACAAAATCTGTAGGTGTATATATAAATTAGTTGTTTACTGTACGTCTAGTTCCATTTGAGAATAGGAAGGTTACTTTATAAATACAAACAAATAAAAAAAAACACCCCAAAAATGTTTGTAACCATGGATGATTGGGTTGGGTGCAGGAAAAAGCAGTATTTCCTGTTTTCTCCAGCACAAAACAGCAAATATATAATTTCTAGGTTGATTTGGAAAGGTTCATTATTCAGAACAAATGAACATGTGTACAGTATATTGACTTAAAGGTAAAGACCAGTATTGGAAACGCCCCAATTTCAAAAAATGAAATGGAAGCTCTTATTACCAATCATGTAAAAGAATATGTTTTGACTAATACATGATGATAACAATTTTGCCGGGAAACCGCCTACTAATTGATATATTTGGTAAATTAGTTTATCTATTGGTGTGTGAGAGATAAACGCACGTGTCGCGCACGTGTGCCCTGTCCCATATACATCTTTCTGTGTACAGTGCTTGTAACTTTACGAAGACTGGGCCAAATTTCTTATCATTTTGATGATTCCAGAACCTTGCAGCTCACACCAATACTTTTTTGCTAGATGATCAACCTTTTCTGATCGATTCCACAACGTTTCTTTCACAAAGCAATCGCATGACCATAACTGGTCTTTATCTTTAAGGGTAACAAATGATCTGCTTTCAGATAAATTTGATACATTTCACAATTATCAACATGTCAATGGAGTTCTTTGTTTCAATAATACTCTTTCATTTTTATCGAATTTCAGACATCCGACCTGGAGTACAAAGTCTAGAATTAACAATGCATTTTGATCATGCGGATTACTTTTAATGTTTACCTTTGTGATATTATATTCATTATCACCCTGGAATTCAGACCCTCTTCCGAAATGTATAGTCATCTAGTGGTTTTCACCACAATGCTATGATATGGCAAGGCATTTATCATTTGTTATGTACTGCGCCTAGAAACAAAGTATTACCGGTAGGCGCATTATAAATGTGAGCTATTGTTATCATTTTTGTTACAGGGTGTTACAGGGTGTCATCTTTCAAACTAGTTGTGAAAGATATCTTACATATATTTTGATACCGCCTCTTGTATTTTCATTTTACAGAGGTGTTATGAGATGATTAAAGGTCTATGCAAGTGCAATATCAGATCGAAAGTTAAAGACTCTTTGTATCGTTTTCTTGAGGCTTCGATTGACTGTCATTTTTTTTTGTAAAAGCAAAGAAATAAATCAGCTTTTCCTCTTCTTACTGGCAACACATATTTGTTGTTTCCACTCTTTTGTAGTTTTCCAAATTAAATTGTGTATTAAATGAATCGGGTGAGAATCAAAATTGTGAAAATTCAATATGAAATTGCTAATTTTTACATGGAAATAGTAATGATATATTTCAGTCTGTGTTGCCAATGTAGAGACTCCAATGATTATTTTCTGTTAAATCTCTCTAATTCATGAATGGGACAATGTACTGCAACAGAAATGGACTTCAATTTTCCTGCAATTTTTGCACTTTCTGCTCATATTCAATATGTATTTCAGAGCACTCTGGATCAAAAGATAAAAATTAGACGTCACTTTAAAGTGACACTAATTTAATTCATCTGAATATCTATACCTCCTCATGAGTTGCCTTTCTTTTGTTTATTAGTTGAGTTACGAGGCCGGTCTGCCGATGTCGACGGCCTTCTTCATCCTCGCCGGAGCGACCATCTTCTTCAACATCAACACCTTCGTCCTGTTGCCAGCGAAACGCATCCCCTGGCCCCTCCCGTCCGGCTACGTTCAGGTCAAGAGAGGCTGCGGAGAGGTCAAGGAAAAAGAGGTATTTTAAAACCACCTTGGAGTTATATATTAGAGCGAGTATTCAAGTCATTACATTGAAAAATGCAACATTTTACTTTATAGTTAACTTGGCTATTAAGTAAAATGGCATTTAACTCATATTCATATTCAATTCAATTCAATTCAATTTAAATCAAAGTTATTGGTCCAAAATGAAAATTTGTTGCGTTAACATGCATTATTCACATTTGATTCAACATCTGAAATGGGAGAGCCTGGAGAGCAGAAGAAATGCTGCAAGCCTCCACCTCATGTACAAGATCCAAAATGACACAGTAGCCATCAATGCACACCATTACACAGCACCCATGATTGCCAGCAACACACGACAGTATCACTCAAAGAAGTTGCTGGCTATCCCATCCCGCACCCAGCTCTACCAGAACTCATTTTTCCGTTGGACAGTAACTGCGTGGAATGCACTTTCAAAGACCACCCTTGACGCTACTTCACTGGAGGGCTTCAAGGGAGCGCTTCCACCAAGCATCTAGACCAAGAACTAGATAGTTTATTCCTCAGCACTACATCCTGACTTATGGATCCTGCTGAGTATCGTCATAGAAGTAGAAGCAGAAGTATTGTACCTACATGTAGCATGCCATAATAGCATGCCAACCCAAGCCATAGTACTTTAATAGCGATCGTGACATCACAAAGCCAATCTCAGATTATTCTTGTTAAAATTGCTTTTGTTTAATATTTATTGTGTAGAATAATTAGGAGATGAATGATCTACAATGTATCTTTTTTATATAATTTCTTCTTTTGTTGCAGGATGATATGACCCAAGAAGAACTTGACATGAAAGTTACTAATGGGAACGGCAACGTCTCTGAGAAGGGGAAGCTCAACGGAGAGGGGGCTGCTGTGAACAGATCTGATAGAAGAAAGTCATCTGGAGTTAAAGCCAATGGGGGAGGTAGGTTGCTCTGGTGGTCTAGTGGATACGCCTCAGACATGAGGTTCAGGATTCAAGGCTCTCCTAATTCACTCTTTACATGCCACACTTCTTGTGCCACATATTTATTGTGGGATAGATATACCAAAGGCATCAAGAATATTTAGCAGTTTAATATTAATCTATGCTGGTTTTCAAAGGGTTGTCATTGAGCTAATCAAGACTGACAGGTTGCTTTACTACAGATTCCAATGAGAGATCATTCTAAAGGGAAACAAAACTAGCAGTCATTATAGACTGGTGATCTTGCTATACAGTTAGTCACTAAATCAGGTTTAACTGTAGTTAATTAAAATTTCCTACATTTAAAGGTAAAGACCAGTATTGGAAACGCCCCAATTT
Source organism: Strongylocentrotus droebachiensis (assembly GCA_035222895.1). Taxonomy (NCBI): domain Eukaryota; kingdom Metazoa; phylum Echinodermata; class Echinoidea; order Camarodonta; family Strongylocentrotidae; genus Strongylocentrotus; species Strongylocentrotus droebachiensis. The sequence goes on along the minus strand of JAVYIG010000772.1, from coordinate 257,442 downwards.
CAAAAATTGAAATGGAAGCTCTTATTACCAATCATGTGAAAGAATATGTTTTGACTAATACATGATCATAACAATTTTGCCTGGAAACCTCCTACTTATTGATATATTTGGTAAGTTAGTTTATCTACATGGTCTGTGAGAGATAAACGCATGTGTCGCGCACGTGTGCATTAAGTCCCATATACATCTTTCTGTGTACAGTGCTTGTAACTTTACGAAGACTGGGCCATATTTCTTATCATTTTGATGATTCCAGAACCTTGCAGTACGCACCAATACTTATATGCTTGATGATCAACCTTTTCTGATCGATTCCACAACGTTTCTTTCACAATGCAATCGCATGAGCAGAACTGGTCTTTACCTTTAATTTCATCAAGTAATCTTCTACATGTTGGGCAGAGAAAATCAAGCCCCAAAATCTGTGACCATTATTGCATCGTTTGCTTCTCCTTGAAGTTCAGACTGGTTCACTGTAAACCAGGAAATTGAATGATTTCCTGTTGAGCAATAAATGCCAGGATCCAACGCAGATAACATGATACCAGCATCCTACTCAAGCCCTACCCAATAATACAGATTTTACGTATCGGTAGATTGATTACATGATACTGCATCCTACTTTAAAGTGTTTTGTCATTGTTTCAGAGACAATCATAGAGTTTTTGATGAATAAGTCATATCCAGCCCTACGCAATGATACAGATTCTACTTAAATAATAGGTAGATTACATGAAACTGCACCCTGCTTGGGTGTTGTGTCATGGTTGCAGAGACAATCAATGATTTTTTGATGATCAAGTCATATCCTTGAAGGGCATATAGATGGCTTCCTGAAAGAGCTTTCTTTACTGCCGGTGTGTTATAGATTGTTTCCTGTTTATGGCGGTGACGATGGGTTCTAAATGCTATTTAATCCTACCTAAGTCCTCTTGAAATGGAGATTCATACATGATTTATCTCTTTCAATGCTAAAGGGGATTTAATGCCCCACTGTACTACTTGTAGCTACTTGCTCCCTCTATATAGAAAACCTCCCCAATCGGTGCCTGTTGGTCCCCCATGATCCTCTTTTTCTTATGCTAATTGAGAGCTGAGTTGATGAGATAGCCACCTGTCAGTGACCTCGCTGGGTGGTCTAATCCCTTCTGGCTGAACTAGTACAGACAACCTTCAAATTCAATGGAGACAAATTTAATTACATACAATTTAACCTGCTTTAACGACTACCTGTATAGCAAGATTACCTGTCTAGGCTGTCTATAATGACTGCTAGTTTTGTTTTCCATTAGAATGATGGGAGGAACCGGTCACTGAAAGTTTGAGCAAAATCCAATTGAAATTAATGAAGTTATGTATTTTAAAATTGTCATTAGTGAAACACAAATTGGCATCAGTGACATATACAGAGATGCCAACCAGTACGATGTAATCGTATTTAGTACGATAATAAGAGTGGAATACGATAATACGATATCACCTCTTAAAATACAATTCTTTTTTTTTATTTTTATTTTTATTTTTTTTATTTTTTGTAATAACCATACAAACCATGGAATCGCATAGAAACATGTACAAGTAAACCCCTGCAACCCAACAAAAACTTAATTTTCTTTTAAAATTTAATGAAAGATCAAACCCTTTACTTGACCGTACGTACCAGTATCACATTTTTCTGAAATTTTACTGGCCTGGGACCAACCGGCCATAGGTAGTGTCAAGTTTTCGTGAAAATCTGATTTTTTAGGATACTCAGTCTGTTTTTTTGTGTCAAGAGGTTGGCATCTCTGCATATATCATGGGAGGTCACCTCCAATTTGTTTTGTACACAAATTTCATAAACTTTCATTTTCTCAGTTATTGATGACGGAATAGAATTTGGTTTCATACAGGGGTTGTGTAGAAACATATTTGCAATAATTATGTTTAAGGTGCATGTATGATAGAAAATTAACTGGATTTATTTAGTACAGAGCAAATGGGAGGGAGCCTCGCAAGATGCATCACAGCGTTGCCAATTTGTGCTTGATTGATCACAACTTTCTTATTTTTAATCGGGGGTGTTATTGGGTTTTAACGTGTATCAATCAGATGTGATTATTTATGGCGTATCCCTGCAGTGTCCTTGAGATCATGAATCTTGATGCCCATTTTTAATGGAATTGAATTCATACCATGGTTGTGTTTGTGCCAAAGTTGCCAAACAATCGAGAACAAAAACATTAAAGACATACTCTTATTTGTTTCAATGTGCTAGGCATCACAGTTTGCTTACACCGCACATCGTTGAATTACCATTTAATGTACATTCAAATCTAGCAATTCACCATTTAATGTACATGCAAATGTTAATACAAATTTTGCAATTTACCATTTAATGTACATCCAAATGTAAATACAAATCTCGCAATTTACCATTTAATTCAAATCTCGCAACACTTACAAATCTCCCAAGCAGCGAAACTCATGCCCCACTTGGAAATTAGTAGTAACTTCCCTTAAGAGGTTGCAGTCATGGCTCAAATGAGGAATTTGTGATGATTAATTTTCCTAATGGGCTGATTCTTCTGAAGAAGGCCAAGAGTGGACACATTGCTTAAAATCTGTCAAATGTGAAGTCCATTATAGGTGATTGATGACATTTTTATTGGTTAAATATCCAAAGGCTGTCCAATTCCCTACGTAACCCTTACTAATAATGGTTTCAAAAGTACTCTATTCTTTCCTGTTTGAAGGGATTGGGTAACTTTGTCTCAGATTCTGAAACAAAATCCTGGATTTAGCTCATTAATTATAAATCTTTAGGTCAGTCAGGAACCCCATGACTTTTACAAGCTGATCGCCTGTCTGATTATCAAGATATTCATGATTGAAAATCGAAATCAAATTTTGCGTTTGCCAAATGGTTTTTATAACACTACAGTCTATTGGGGAAAAAGAGTATGATAAAACTGGTCACTCAAAGATGTTTACTTTTTTGAGGCACTTCTTGATCATTTTGAAGTGCAATTTTTTTAGGGCTTCAATATTCAATGTATAGGGCCGTGCATCTCAGATTTAACATTGTTAAACAATACCTTTAAAAGTACTCTTTTCCTTCCTGTTTAATTAATAGGTTCAACAAGGAGAAAGTCTCGAGTGATTCAGGCAGAGGCCGAGGCATGTAAGAAGCAGTACTTTCCAACGATACGCTCCTGTATCCTCTCGCCTCTCTTCTGGCTCCTGGTGGCGTGGCTCTCGATCCTCCAGCTTCGTCTGATCTTCATGATCGGGACCCTGAACCCCTGGCTCAACAGACTGAGTAACAACGACGAGCAAGTTGGTGAGTGACTGGGGTATTAAACCAGTATCCTTAATACAGTGTAGGTACCCCAACCACTGGTTTAACAGACAGACTAAGGCACAGGCCCTGCTGGTAGGAAAAAAAACATATGGGAAACAGGAGACTGCAAGCAATCATTATAGTCCTCTCTGATGTAGAGGTGTCGTGGTCGAGTGGATATGTCACTGGACTGTGGATCACAAGGTTCACGGTTTGAGTCATGCTGCGGCGCTAATGTCAGTTTGCAAGACATTAATCTACATTTGCCACACAGTGGCTTTGTCTTTACAGGTTGAGTTTAGTGTACTACAAATTAAGACTCCTAGTTCTAAAATTAGAAACAAACGGTTCTCACCACAACAAGAAGGTGATTGAATCAGAAAAGACTTGTCAGGACACTTTCTCTTTAAATTGTATAATCAAAGGATTGATGAGCGAATTTGTTCTTTTTTTCTTTTTGTTTTGCAGTGAGCAGGTACACCAATGTCTTCTCCCTGATCCAGTTCTGTGGGTTTGTGGTGGCTCCTCTGGGAGGTCTTCTCCTTGATCGTAATAAGATGACCACCGGATGGTTTGCCAACAAGCATCGTAAGTGTTGAAAGGCATCGTTTAACAATGTTAAATCCGAGATGCATGGCCCTACCTGTTATCAGTGTCTGTGATATGGTGTAACATTGAAGCCCTAAAAAGAATTGTGCTTCAAAATGATTTGAGTTACCGTTTTTGCATACTCATTTTCCCCAGTAGACTGTAGTGTTATAAAGACCGTTAGGAAATCAGTTTTTATGCCTCCGTTACGAAGTAGCCGGAGGCATTATGTTTTCGGGTTGTCCGTACGTCCGTCCGTCCGTACGTCCCGTTCTCGTGATCGCGTTATCTGAAGAACCGATTGATGGATCCCTGCCAAACTTTGGTCATGTATGTATCTTGCAGAGCCGATGAACTGACTAGATTTTGGGGTCACGAGGTCAAAGGTCAAGGGTCACAGGGGTCATTATGTATGCAAAAACAGCTTGTGATCGCGTTATCTGAAGAACTGATTGATGGATTGCTGCCAAACTTTGGTCATGTATGTATCTTGCAGAGCCGATGAACTGATTAGATTTTGGGGTCACGAGGTCAAAGGTCAAGGGTCACAGGGCTCATTATTTATGCAAAAACAGCTTGTGATCGCGTTATCTGAAGAACTGATTGATGGATTCCTGCCAAACTTTGGTCATGTATGTATCTTGCAAAGCCGATGAACTGATTAGATTTTGGGGTCAGTAGGTCAAAGGTCAAGGGTCACAGGGCTCATTATGTATGCAAAAATAGCTTGTGAACGCATTCTCATTAGAACTCATTAGCGACAGATGGATTACTATTTAACTCAATACATCTTGCAGAGCCAATGAACTGATTAGATTTTAGGGTCATGAGGTCAAAGATCAAAGGGTCATATATGTATATGAGAAATTGCTTGTAATCACGATATTCTGAGAACCTGTTAATGGATTACAATTGAACTTGAACTAAAAAAAATTCTTCTGTTTTGGTTTGTAAAATTGCTTGATAATCAGATTCCTGACTGACCTTAAGGTTTATAATTATGATTGCAGCATGAGCTAAATCCAGGATTTTGTTTAGAATGTGAGGCAAAGATACCCAATCACTTTAGGGATTAAACAGTATACGATCCAATTACAGCCCAACTATGGAAGAATTAGTGATAGAATTTGATGTGAACATTCAAACTTTTGAGATCTAACGATCATAGTTCTCAATAGCTGTATGAATGATAAATCAAAACTTTGAAATAGCAAGTGTCCCTGAAGGAGGAATTTCCAAAATCATTATGATTCACCTTGTGATCGTTTTGATGGCAGACTTTGTCGGTCGACTTTAAAGCCCCACTGCACTAGTTTTGCCAGGAGGGATTAGACCTCCCTGTATGGTCACTGACAGATGGTTATCTCATCAAATCAGCCCTCAATTAACATAAGACAAAGAGGATCATGGGGGACCAATGGTCACCGATAAGGCTTGTTTGCTATATAGAGGGCCCAAGTAGCTATAAGTAGTGCAGTGGGGCTTGCAGAGCTGCCAAGTAGTACGTATTTAACGTATTAATACGTTTTTTTTTTGGGGGGGGGGAATACGTCTGTACGTTTTGCTGTGCCAAGATACGTTTTTTGAAAGTTACGAGTATGGCTGTGCGAACGTGGCTAAGCGGCTGGCTGTGAGAACCAGCGTATGCATAGTTTTGCTATTGCTTTGTGTTGGCGATTCCTGCAGCGCGCACTCATGTACATTGCACACAAAACAGGGGATGTACACCACTCAAAGACGAGCGCATTCCCCCAGGTCATGCATATCAGTGCACTGCCATACACACACAGTGTCAGTACAAAAAAGTCCCGATCTTACTTCCGAAAATCCACCCAAAAGCCAAATTTTGCTGTCAAAAATGCGTAATTGGAGCCATATTTCCAAAGCTCACGGGGGCTGAGCCCAGTTTTAGGAAACAGCTTCACCAAAAAAGCGCTAAAAATCAAGAAATCAGCGATTTTGTTACCATTTTTTTCGCCTATCGCAAGCCCTTCGAATGTGATGGTATCTTCAAACAGCCAAATGAAAAACGAACACCGGACCTGCTGATGCATTGACTTTATGTACAAAGTTGATTGCAACTCTAGACTTGCCTTGATTCGACCGCAATGAAGCACCAATCAGCGTGTTTCCACAGAAAACATCGACACGGTATTTTCCGTGTCATACCGTGTCATACCGGGTCAGTTTTCCTGTGGAAACACAAGCGTGTCGGGTCGAGTCGACCGCGATGCGGATTATCAGATCCACCTCTGGGAGGTGGATCTTGACGTGTCGACCCCCACGAACTCCCTGTAAAATCTCTGTGGAAACACACAGCGACAAACCGTGTCTGGCGGAGCATCACCACTGCAGCGTGATTGGTTGAAAAATACTCTGAAATACGCGTATACAATAATATGTTTAAATACGCGCTGTACGTAACAATGGCAAATGTACGTCACAATAGAATAGCGTGGAATCCTGTGTAGATCTGAATCCACGATTGAGGTCAAAGGTTGAATCTTGACTTCCGATTGACACGGCATTTGCCTGACTTGGAACACGGAATCGAGGTGAATCGGAATGCTGCGCTCTGTGGAAACAGATTGGTTTAATACCGTGTCGCCGCGACACGGTATTTCAATCCGGAAAAGATAATCCGGGTTCCACTTTTTTTCTGTGGAAACACGCTGAAAGTGTGTTGCGCCTCTTTTCAGCGGCCCTCGTACTCATTGACTAAAATTCTTTTTGTTTTAAATAATGGATTTTTCTGATAAAATAGGTAAATTTATTTAAACAAATAATTTTTTTTTTAATAATTTTTTTTTTAATAATTTTTTTTTTTTTTTTTTTTTTTTTTTTTAAGTGACAGGTCGACAGCTCAATGATTGAAAGCGTTTTTATTCAAAGAAACATGATTGGACTAGCATTTTATAGGGAAAAATAACAAAAATCGTAAAACAGGCAAAATATGGTTTTTCACCTAAAAATATGGTTTTTCAAGCTGAATAATATGTTTTTTGAAAGTGACAGGTTGGCAGCTCTGGGCTTCAAATGAATGAATGAATAGATAAATTGAACAAATGAATTTATTACAATTTCTGAAACAACATATAAAACATGTTTACCATGCTTAAAAAACAAAAAAATTATGAAATTAGCATAAGGAAGGTTTATCAGTTGACAAGTGTCAACATCACCATATTAGAAAACGAATAATACATATCATATTTCAGCATTAGTATAATCTAAAGAACAGATTTATAATTTGTGTGTTTATTATAAGTTTTGGTTAATAATTTTTAGTCAGACAATGTTGCGCTTAGAGACACCCTAATTAGGCGCCTTATAAATGTTGTGTATTGTCTCCACCCTCATTACCTTTTCAACAGTCCAAACAGCAAGTCTGCCATCACCTTTGGTGTCTGAGTGTTCCCAAGGTTCCTTTTGCGAAAAATTCTTAATAACACTCTTGCTGATGCACATCATGAATAGTATGTGCTCACACTACAACAGTCAAAACTGTTTTAGCGACCACCTGTATAGAAAGACCACTATTTTTTTCTTCCCTTGAAAAGGATTCTTATTTAAGCGTGTACTAAGGGAGCCTGTAAATAAAGACCACCTAAATATAAATACCACTTTTCTTATCTCCATTGAGCAGTCTTTATACAGTCAAACCTGTCTACAGCGACAGCCCGAGGGAAACACAAAAAGGGTTCTTTGTAGGCAGGTTCCTTTTAGTAGATGTTTCAATGAGAAAACCTTTTCAAGGGAAACAGAAAATGTGGTCGTTGTAGACAGGTGGTCACTAAAGCAGATTTGACTGTATACAGATTTCACTGTATTTATCTAAGCTTCTGTTCATCAGTATAATCTTCTTTGCCATTCCTCTTAAATAGTCGACAAGAGAAGTCCCTATGCCGACCTGAGGGACACTTGCTTCCCGTTGGCCCTGACGACCATCCTCTTCACCGTCTTCTCCATCTGTATCGTCATCCCGAAGCTGGAGCTGCAGTACTTGACCTTCATCATCCAAGTGGTCATCCGGTCATTCCTCTACGGCCTCTCCGTGGCTGTTATTCCAATCATGTATGTATATATTTTGTTTTTCCCCTTTTTTGTTGTATTTTGTAATGTCCCTGTAATCTGGTACTTACATTTATCTTTTAATTATATATCTTTAAGTCGGCCACTTCCTTTCTGGCTGCTACCTGTCAAGCAACTTTTATATTGTTGTACTAATGTATATGCATGTATTCTATTCTTTTATGTAACAATGTATATTTTTATGAATGTATTTCATATCTTGTCTAATTGCTTTGGTGAAATAAAATTGAATAAAATTGAATTTAATGTATTATGTCAAATCATACTGCCTGGGAGTGAGGCAAAGACTTCCCTTGTAAAAAAAAGAGGGTGAATCTTGGTTTTCACGCTGTGATGTTCAACTTGAGGGGGGGGGGGGATTTGCCTGTGATGATTCTGTGGGATTTACTTAAAATGAGCTGTAGAAAAAGCACAAAGTCGTTCTAGATGGAGCCACAAGTATCAACTACAAATAATGTTTGAATCTGTCAAAAGTGTTTTCTTCAAGTATCATTCCTAGCCTGTTCAAGGAAACAGGCTTGGAATGAAGCCCTTTGTTTGGGATGTGCCTCTTTTAGTTTTTCAAATCTAAATCTAAACATATTAGTAGTAGAGACTGCATCCTCCTTTTGCTGTGTGATTATTGCATCAATTTTGTATATCCTGAGTATTTTCCCGTCACTGTAAATGTGACTCTTGAGAGAGGACAATTTGTATAGACAACTTTAGTGGACTTCTTGGTTGCTGTTGAGTTTATTAAAAAGAGGACTTCTGACTTCCAGCTATAACTTTACTTACAACTTTTGGATCAGTTTGACACTTCAGTCCCAAGCCTTCTGTTTTATGTATATTTTTCTGCAATTCCTGTAATTTACACACACAAAATGCCTCAGACAAGGAACAGTAAGAACAAGATGCCTGGACATTTTCTGCCAAGCTCCAAACCACAAGGCCACATTCCAACGGCCAAACGACCTTTTACTGCCCACGTGGGAGTTGACCAGGCAGTGAAGGAGAAGAGAGGAATGGCAGCTGTGGAAGAAACCAGCTCTAATCTAGGGGGCTCGAGTGAGGCGAGTGCAGGGATCCAGCTCAAATTTGATGGGTTGTTGGAAGAGCTTAGGGGGGTTGGGAGTGAGCCTGGGGATGACATCGCCCAGCTTGTTGTGACTGCGGTCTCCACCGCCGTTAAAGCTGCACTCCCGACTATCATCCAGGCGGTGCGACAAGCCTGCCTTTCAAGATTTAAGGAGGCAGTCAACCCACACCTGCTGCGTCTGCAGTTTAAGCAGGATGAGATAGCTCAAGAGCAGAGGAGGGACAACCTGCGGCTGACTGGTCTGGAGGAGAACGAGGAGGAGTCGGAAGATGCTCTTGCGGAGAGGGTTTGCAAAGTCGCCAGGGAGGTCGGTGTCGACATTCAGCCGACCGATATTTCTTCGTGTCATCGGCTCGGGAAGAAGAGAGAAGGAGGGAGGAGCAGGCAGGCCATTGTCCGATTTATTTCGCGGAGAAAGCGAGACCGTCTCTACGATGGACGGTTCCGGTTGAAGGGGAAGAATGGAATGAGAGGGGTCTTTATTAATGAAGACCTCACACCATTAAGATTCTCTGTTTTGATGAGAGCAAAGGAGACCCCTGCCGTGAAAAGTGTATCGACCAAATACGGAAGCATCGTCTGCAAACTTCAAGATGATGCATACAAGGTCATCCGGAGCCCGGATGATCTCTTTGAACTCGGAGTTGACAATGTCCAATACGGCGATTTTAAGCTCCATTTCCTTGCCTAGTATGTTTCACTCAATTTTTAGTTAAATTCCCAAATATTTCATTATGTTCGATATTAACGAAGACATTAATTTGTTTGATATTGACTCTTTTGAATTAACCCCATTCGAATTTGATAACAGATTATGTTCAAAGTTCTCAAAAGCTTTTACAATTTCTCATATAAATATTAGATCTTTAAATAAGAATATTGATGCCTTAAGATTATTGTATGAAGAATGCATCAAATCAAAATTTCATTTAATTGGATTGTCTGAAGTCTGGAATGTATCTTGTGCAGATATCCTTGGGATAGATGGTTATACTTTGGAAGTGAATTGCCGGGACCCTGGTTTACGGGGAGGAGGTGTTGGAGTCTATGTTCACTCTTCTTTGAAATATAAAATGTTAAAGTATGATATTGACTTTGCTGAATCACTATGGCTTGAGGTTCAGATAGATGATCGTTCCGTTGTTGTAGGTGTCATTTATAGAAAACCAAACACTGATATTTTCCAGTTTCAAGAGAGTTTATTGTCTGTGTTAGAAAGGATTAAAGTTGATAAAAAGTTGTGTATTTTAATGGGTGATTTCAATATTGATTTGTATAATCCCAGCGTAAATGCTGAAATGTTAGTTACTTCCTTAGTGTGTTTGGGGATACATCAATTAATTAAGACACTTACGAGGGTAACACCCATGTCAGGTTCCTTAATTGATCATATTTACACAAATATGGGTGCAGATCGTATATGTGCTGGTACAATTGTAACTGACGTTTCTGATCATTTCCCTATATTTGCTATTTTTGAAGATAGCTCAGTAAAATTACAACCACAAGGAGAAGTACGATATAGAAGTTATAAAAACTATAAGAAAAAACAGTTTTGGGATAGTCTACTCTTGGAATCCTGGGAAAATGTATATGAATGTACTGATGTTAATAAAGCATATGATATATTTGTACAATCATTCATAGGTATATGTGATCAATATGCTCCGATTGTTCATCGTCACTCTTCCAGGAGGAAAAATGATAAACCATGGCTGACTAGAGCTATTAAGAAGTCAATTAAAAAGAAACATAAATTGTATGGTAAAGTATTAAAATCAAATTATAGTGAAGATAATTTGAAAAAATATAGGACGTATAGAAATGTTTTAACTACAGTTTTGAGGAATGCGAAGAGGAAATATTATAGTGATGTATTTGAAATGTATAAAGGTGACACAGCGCAAACATGGAAGTCAATAAATAAGCTATTGAAGAGTGGAAACAGTAAAGTAAAAACGTCACATGTAGATAAGCTCTGTGTTGATGAAAATGGTAGTAAGAAAGTTGTAACCTCAGGGAAAGAAATATCAGAAGGCTTTAATGATTTTTTTGTGAACGTTGGGCCTAACCTTGCTAAATCTATTAATGGTAATGTTGACGATGTTATTACATTCAAAGGTTATCTTAGTGATGGAATAATTGACTCTATGTTTTGGGAACCAGTTACTCATTATGAGGTACAGGACTATTTATTAACTTTAAATGTAAAGAAAGCTTGCGGCTTTGATGATATTCCAGCCCGATTACTGAAGGATGCTGCTGAAGTAATTGCAAAACCATTATCTTATATTTATAATCAGTCATTATTGAACGGTGTGTTCCCAGAGGCAATGAAAGTAGCCAAAGTTACACCAATTTTTAAAAAAGGGGATAGAAATGTCCCAGGCAATTATAGACCTATTTCAGTTTTGCCTCTTTTGGCCAAAATATTTGAGAAATTAGTAAACAAGAGGCTACTTGATTATTTTGAAAGAAATGATGTCTTGTATAAGCACCAGTATGGCTTTCGTAAACATTATAGTACTAAGTTGTCTTTAATTAATTTGGTTAATGATGTCCTTAAATCACTGGATAAGGGCAGTGTAACACTAGGTGTATTCCTAGATTTCCAGAAAGCTTTTGATACAATTGATCACGCAATATTGGCTGGAAAATTAGAACATTATGGAATAAGGGGCCTGCCTCTCCAGTGGTTTAAAGATTATATTTGTAATAGATTTCAGTTTGTGAACTATGATGGACATAGCTCATTGAAGCAGATAATAACATGTGGTGTTCCTCAGGGTTCTGTTTTGGGACCTACACTGTTTTTGTTGTACATAAACGATTTGCCAAACTCAACAAATTATTTTAATTTTAGACTTTTTGCCGATGATTCTAACTTGTTTCATACGTTTCCACCGAGACAGAATTCAATTGATATGGATAATATAGTTAATATGCATCTTGATAAGGTGACCATATGGTGTAAGGTGAATAAACTTACAGTCAATCTCTTAAAGACTAATTATTTGTTAATAAGAGGGAGTAGGCAATCAGTAGTAACTCAAGGGGTGCTAAAAATAGCAGAGACTGAAATAGCCCAGGTTGATGTTGCATCATTTGTAGGAATTTATATAGATCAACACTTGACGTGGAAACCTCATATCCAAAGGGTTAATAAGTTTATCAGGAAAAGGGTTGGTGTTTTATATAGATTAAGACAGTTTGTGCCAAGGCGTGTTTTGTTGTTACTGTATAAGACGTTAATTCAACCGCATATGACCTACGGAATTGAGGTTTGGGGAAGTAATTATGAAATGAACATGAAGTGTTTATTATTAAGCCAAAAGATGGCACTAAGAGTTATAACGTTTAGTCCAATTAGAACTCATTCACAACCGATATTCCAGGAGCTAAAATTATTGAATGTGTATCAACTCCATAAATTATCTATTTGTGTTTTTATGTATCAATTATTGAATGATAAATTGCCACAGTCTCTAATTCAGTATTGCTGTTTCATAGAGCACAACTATGAGACTAGACAAAGAGAAAGTAAGAAGTTAAGTGTGCCTAAAGTAAGGACAACGCAAGGTAAATTTTCAATGTCATTCAGAGGCACATGCTATTGGAATGATCTACCCCTTTCTGTACGGGAGAAAGCATCAGTATCTTGCTTTCGTAGAACTCTTATATCACAAATGTTAATAGAATAGTTGTTTATAACTTAGAACCAAGGCTCTTGCCTTATTGTAAATATTATGTTATATAATTCTTCATCTTTTATTTAGTGTAAAATACCAAAGCTTTGTATATAAGCACAGAACATATTTACCCTAGATGTAGAATAATTTGTAGCTTAGGTATGTATTCAATAGTTATTCATATTTATTCATTACATTCTCATTTATTGCTGTGATACTTTTTGTGTGTTAGTGGTACTAGACACGATTAGCATTAAATGCTATTTTCTGGTCCCATTTATCCTTTCAATGTTAATTAATCATTCACATTTGATTGTTATATTGATGTACTTTTTGTTTTGGATAATAAACTTCAAACTCAAACTCAACTCAAACTCATATTAAGAGGCAGCATATTTTTATTCGACTTCATAATTATTGTTACTTGATGTGTCTTTTTCTTTCTCCCAACAGGTTCCCACAGGAGTATTTTGGCACTCTCTTTGGTGTGATGGGATCATTCGCTGGTATTTTTGGTCTTCTTCAGTATCCAATCTTCAGCATCCTTCAAAATGTGCTTAATAGTGATCCTTTTATCGTAAGTACCAACTTACTTATTGAATAAGTGATAGACGATTGAGAGAAGAGAAGAGATGCTTGGATTGATGGATGGATAGATAGATAGATAGATGGATGGGTTGATGGATGGATGGACAGATGGATGGGTACATCTACATTTATGTGTTCAATATTGATCCTTTTATTATCAGTACCCACCAACTTCAATCATATTGACAGAGTGAAAAGTGATAGAGTGTAGGGAAGGATAGAAAGATGGATGGATAGACGGATGGATGGATGAATATATGTCAGGTGACTGTAAAAACAAATGGATATATGGTTAGATAGATTTATGGATGAATGAATAGATACAGTAATAGATAGATATTGGATTAATAGATGGATTCATTGATGGCCTGATGAATGGATGGATATGGGTAATTCCATAAATTAGTGACCCACTTTGTGACATTTTTGGTGTCCCTGTTACACAAAGAACCCACAGGTATTTGTGGCTCTGAGTAAAGACATAAATAGTGGAGTATGATTCTTAAGTGATTCTAGGTATGAGGATGCAATATTATGCTTGGAAATCACTTTACAATGTATTTGATAAGTTGAAATTACTTAAATTATACATTTAAAATGAATCTTACTGCTAATATTTCCTTTCCTCCCTTTTTTCTTTTCTCCTACAGCTCAATATCTGCTTCATTGTATTCAACCTTCTGACAGCAAGCCTTCCAATCTACATCTGGATGTTTGTGAGAAGGAAAGAGAAACATTTAAAGCTAGAGAGAGAAGAAGAATTACACGAGGAGAAGTACACCATCTTACCTCCCACTTCACCTACACATGTCTGAGGACAGTATTTATCCAAAAAAATTAGCGAACTGTGCGTCGGCCATGTTTAAACCTTGATTCGGTGCGTCCAGTTGGTCCATCTATATATGAGGTGCCAGGGGTGAAACTATTCATTCTGTTCAAATTGCCGTGATTCTGTATTGAATTGAAAGTATGATTAGAGTGCCCATGTCTGCGTATAGGTACTCATTCCTGCATGATTCTGATGAAATAATACGTGCAACCGACACAGAATATCCATTTCTATCTCAGTGATACACTTTCATTTAAAAAAAAAGTAAAAACAGTTGAGAAATGTCTAATCTTAGAACTTATTAATCCAAAACCCTGGAAATGCTATCTTTCACGTCAAAAAATCCCAAACTGCGTGTAAAGAGAGCTAGTGCGGACCTTTGTTGCACATGGTTGCCTCTCAGTTACAATAAAGTTAAAAGCTGTATATCTGAATATTTCTTTAATGGCCATATAAATCATGTGGATCAGGTATTACGTCATTACCTATATGATGCAATGAGAGGACTCGACACAAACAGGGTCTGATAAACATTGCCTCAGGAATTTTTCACTGCCATTTTAGTTCCTTTCTTTGATCGCCCTCTGCGCTGTTGCTCGGTTGCCGCACATACAATTTGCACAAAACAATAGGCATCAGTTGATGAAAGGTATTGCTTTGTGCAACACAATGGCGCAGCAAAATCACCAATTTCCGGTCTTGATGAGCTCCATGATACTACTCTATCAGAGATGCCAACTAGTACGGATTTCCCGTAATTGGTACAGAAATTAACGACCATTACGGCAGTACGGAATGTTGTCTAAAATTTACGGATTTTTTTTTTTTTTTTTTTTTTGCGCGTAGGGATCTATCGTAGCAAGTGCTGTACAGTATGGTGGCCATCCAGCACTCGCTGCATGAGAAAGATGGACAATTATCAAGTATTCTCTTAATAGAAGCCAATTTTTCATTGAAAACTTATGTGTCGTGATGAACTGAAAATCAATATTTAGCAACTTTGTGGGAGTAAAATCACAACAAATTTCAGATAATCATGCGTCCACTTGCCATTCTTTTAAGGTTCATGGCGCCGCATAGGAAATTACTGATCTATTCCCCAAATTACTGATTTTGAGCCTTATGGTTACTGATTTTCTGTTCTGGAGGTTGGCAGCTCTGCTCTATTAACAACGGTAGATATTAATCTTGCAATGGAAACGGTTAAATAATCTTGAAGCCTTTGGTATTATTATTATGTATTTGGCGGCACCTGTGCCTGGGAGGCGAAAAGCGAACTGAATCACCGTAATCCTCGGGACTCTCCTCCCGGAATAACTGTTTGGGATTGTGCAGGTGGACCACTACACCAGGGTTTTTCCCCCTACTCTTACATGTATGTACGAATAGTGCAGTGGGTTCTAGACGCGCAAAGGTGGTGACTCTCCTCTACATGGGGCCTCTATTTAACGTCCTATCCGAGGGACGGTATATCTATCCCATGATGAATAAAATGTGGCACAGATTATTTGTGTGGCATATAACAAACACAACTGGGTACACAAATGGGTTTCACAAGTTTTACATCAAGCACAAAACGAAGCATTTCACTGCCATATTTTTGTCATTTTTGGTTACATTTTTACAAAGAGCTCTTTTGCAGTCGTACCTTTATGATGAAATTAAAAAATTGAAAAATGCAGATTTTCGATATCGCAACTTTTACTCACACAGGTGTTGACCCAAGTTGACATTACGAATTCTGTTACTGTAGGGAATTGACTTTAATCTGTAATCCGAGAATGTGTCGTTGAACCTTTCAATTTTACCCTGATGCTTCCATAAAGTAATAGTACTAAAACTTGTGACATCACAATGTCCATATGTTTTGTGGGTATGTACATGTAGGTATACATCAAATGCAAAAGTGCCTTTCTTTGTGGACAAAAGCTTGAAAGTGTGTGTGTGTATTCATCATAATGTTGATATTGTGAAATTTGTTCACAATTGTGTAAATCAATTCAATTTGTGTATTACCTTGTGAAATATCTAAATGAAAATGATATGGCAAGATCTATATTCTATTGTTATTGAAGATGATATGTTTTATGTTTGATTGGTGTTTTTTTTGTTACCAGGCTTTGAAAATGAAACGGTTTATATATTCAAATCCTGCAATATGATGCCGTACTAAAATATATTTCATTTATTTTATGTCTGAAGGTAGTATGAAGAAAGGGAATTGAGTTTCCCTTGCAAATTTGATTCCTTACTTTATGCCTGAATGTACTACTTCATACACGTTTATATATTCATGATTTATTTTAACAATTTCAGAAATGACATTTATTCTCTAAATGGCAATAGATATATGTGCAGCTTGTTATGATTTTTTTCACCTATCATTTCAAAGCCTTCGAGCGGTCACTAGGCCTGTCTTCATCAGCTCGAGATTGCCAAATAACCCGCTATTTTAACTATCCCGATTGCAAAGTATCCAGCTAATTTGCGCCTCCATCAGCCCGCAGTTGCAATTAGCGGGATATTTGGTTGAGATAATCATCCCAAGATATCTTGGGCTAGTTTGCAAAATATCCTGCTATTTGTCTGGTGCGTTTTCACCAGCCCGAAGACTCGCACTATGCGCGAACGCTGAGCAAAATATCTCGAGCACGAGTTACGAGGTCGAGTCTCGAGCTGATGAAGACGCGATTTGTATCTTTGGGCTTATTTCCCAAATCAGAAATAGCGGGCTATTTGACAATCTTGAGCTAATGAAGACATACCTAATGAGGGGTGAAAAACCTTGGCCGAGTTTACAAATTCTACATTTATTTATGATTATGTGCAACTTCCAAATTCATGACAGGGTAAAGTTGATACTTTTACTTGTTTTGTGAAGAATCATTATTGTTTGTGGGAAATGTGTAAAGTATTGTGCAACTTCAGAGACTGTAGAGTTTTGAGCAAATAATAGTCTTGTGTTGCTAATAATTGGTCTTCCTAAAGTATTGGATAATTCTATTTATACTTTGCTAATGTATTCTTCACTAAAACTTAATTCAGACATGGAATTTGAGAGTATGTCGGCTGTAAATGTTCAGATCACTTCAAGATGTTGTAAGTAAGACATTCCGGCATTTATCTAAGATTGAATCAGGCTTTGATATTGATGAAAAGATGGGGGATATAATTTGGTTTTTACCAGAAAGGTTACACATTTTGTTACCGCAAAAATTACAATTTCCTGGTTTTACTGGGGTTTTTTTTAACAGGAAGGTTGCAATTATCGCTAACGCAACTCTGGTATTGGCAATAGCACTTCAGATTCCCATACAAAACAATGGGGCAAGAACTGCCAAGTCCGATACAAATTATAGTTTTGGAACCAATAAACTATAAGTAACAAATTATGATGGTGCCTGCATAGATCTCATCATCAGGGAAGTTCATGAAACATGAAAAATAGTTTAATAAAATAAGGAATTAGTTGACACTGCTGTACATTCTCTAAGGAAGCCGGAGGAAAGCTTGTCTAATCGTCTTCCCCAGTATCCAATCTGCACAGTGTGAGAGGAATGTCACCATCTACTGTCGAACATCATATTTGTGGTTGAGATCATTTTCTGGCTGGCCTCTATACACTGCCTTCACACACTTCTTCATTATTTTTAATCCATGTCCACTTGTTAACCAAAAGTATATACAGTGGAACGTCATTATCAAGACCTCTGATGTATCAAGGTATCTGTTACAACATGGTGATTTTGCTGGTCCCAGCTCTTTATATTCCTTTGTTTTTTTACCCTGATATAACAAGATTCCTGATATAACAAGGCAATTTCTATTGTCCCAGGGACCTTGTTATAACAAGGTTCCACTGTAGTAGTTTGAGATTTTATAAACTGGGGTTAGTTTTCAATCAAAAAACAGATTTATTATAATGATATGCTGCTATTTCAGTGCATTATATATGTGTAGTGTTCATCTTATACTTTATATTTTTATCCTGAACATTCCATCATTTGATTTACATTCCATTCCAAATGCAATTCAGTGCATCTATCAGGAATACTTGATTACGAAATAGTATATAAAACCTTTGACTGGAGTTGAAAATTGTCTTTTATTATGCAGTTCCAGTTGTATTACATAGCTGATATTTTTTCTTCATTTTAGAAGATATTCCAGTGAAATGCACTTCGATTTACAATCTAAATTTGTAAATAAATTTATTGTATGATAAATGACCTTCTTTTGTATGTTTAGACTCCTTATTTCTTTACCTGTTATTGAAAGCAGGTTGATTGTGTAGCAATGAGGTACAAGACTGAGAGGTGCATTCACAAACATCTACATGTAATTCAACAAACGTAGCAATAGAAAGGAATTTTATTGAAATGGTATGTGTGTGTGTGTGTAAAAACAAAAATGTATGTGTACACAGAGAAAAAAGATCCTCCAAAATGAAAATTTCACCATATCTTGAATTGATCTGTATTAATTGGCTTCAGTCTGTTAAAGGAGAAGTCTGCCCTGATATTTATTGGTTTTAATAGAAGAAGAAAATGAGAGGAAAAGAAAGTTATGCATTTCTTAAGTTTCAATCGATCCAACAAAAATTGGCAACACTGACATATCTTATGAGGTCCTCTTCAATTTGCCTGGTACATAGAAACTGATAAACTCATTTCTTTGTTGTTGATGACTGAATAGATTCTATCCATACAGGGGTTGTATAGAAACATACCAGTATTTGCAATAAATCTATTTAGGGTGCATGTATGGTTGAACATTTTCTTCAGGGACAATACAAATTTCCCAATTTGTGTGTTTAATCCATCACAAATTAAAAACTTAACGACTTTCTTTTTGTTTGTTATTGGAATTTGCTCTAACTTTCAATGACCCAGAGCTGCCAACCTTGTGCAAACAAAAAAAGGAATGTTCATTCATCATGCTGTTTTTGCCATACAAGCAGGAATTTTTTGGGTGGTTATGTTGTTATTATCGGCATTTCATTCTATTTGAGATTTTTTTTCTTTTCAAGTATGTTTTAAATTTAGTTTTCTGTTGAATTTGTGATCAAATCACCATTTTAGGGCAGTTGTTTAACGTGCGGTATGTAAAAAAAATGTATGAAGAAAAAACGTAATACCGTAATTTGGAGGAAAAAACAGTAATTCCGGCAAAAACAAAATGGTTGGCAGCTCTGAATGACCTGTTCCTCTCACTTTTCTACTTCTATTAACAAATTTAATTAGATTACACACTAGAGTTTTAACAAAATTACAGTTGAGTGACCAGTAAAAAATTTGTAAAAACTGGCTAGCGCAGAAAAGACTAAGTTAAAAGTGAAGCGAAGTTAGGCTACGATTGCACAATGATTGTTCCCTCCAATTCCCATTACCTTGCGGGACATACACATATGTACCCTTATCCTAATTTGTCTCATTTGTCACCCTTTATCGTAAATCAACACCATCAGAACATCCTAAATGCCATCTTTTTGAAGTTCATGCATCACCATCGTCGTCATCAGGCATAGAGATAACTCCTTTTCCATAATCTCCATCAATTCATTATCATCATTATCATCTTCATTATCATCATCCTCATCATTATTATCCGCATCATCATCTTCATCATCATCTTCATCATCCTCATTATCATCATCCTCATTATCATCATCATCATCATAATCATCTTCATTATCACCATCATCATCATACTCATCATTACTATCTGTATCATCATTACTATCATTATTACCATCATCCATCATCACTACCATCATCATAATCTTATCATGGTCATCATCCTCACCATATCATCACAACACACACATCATCTTCCAATATTCATCCATTCTCCCAACAACTTTAAAGTATGACACATCAAATATTGATTTTACCTTGCCAATATAGAACTACTTTTTGTTTTATTACATCTTCAAAAAATGTATGATACATGTAAATATTTAGACACAACTCCCAAAGAAAGAGAAACGCTTGCCATCAACACCGAACTGGGCATCAACAACAACACAGAACAAATATCTTTTTGCTTGGACCATTCAAAGCTGTCATAAATAGAAATGCTCTTAAAGTTCACGATCTATTTCAGGTGTCAAAATAAGAGTCGAGCATTTGAATAGTTACTTGTTTCTCTCTTACATAAAGTCTTCCTTACCAACCCTTAGCTGGGTTAGGAGGAGTAACAAATCACACGCCAGCATCTGCTTATTACTCGTTACAAAAATTCATTTGGTTATATCTAGCATGACTTCTTTCAACAAAGAGCTTAACAATAAAATGCCCTTCTCAAATACTGTTCATATAAAAAATAATCTTAGATAACATACTTACATTATTCAAGAAGTCACGACATGTTTGAAATCAGTTTTTTATGACATGATGCATACATTAATCAGCACACCAACTTCATTATTTTGTTAAAATCTAACAAAAAAGGAACATATTGGGATCACACAACTCACATCTAAGAAGCCTATAAATTGCACTTTTTTCCTACCACTAAAATACAATGCAAACCAAAGCATGATTATTGCCCCTGAATAACACAGGAAACAATGTTTCTTAACGCTACGAATACAAAATCTCAGTTTGACCCATGTAAAACTGATCATGTAAGTGAGAAAGGGGGAGCTATTCTTTCTCCGGAAACGGCGGGAAACAACATTCATCTCGAGTGCAAATTACTACTGGTAAGGGAATATGTAATGAATATTGATTTTTCTTGCAACTGATCAACATTACTTAATTTTCACCTTTTTTTCTTCTTCATCAACCTCATGAAAATGCGAGCTCATTTCCCAAAAAAGCATGCAATGTTTCTTTAATCTGTCTTGTAATTAATTGATCCCTACGTCTGGATAGATCAAACATATCTTGTATCCATCCCAATTTCTTGTTCCCAGAAGAAGAGAAAAAAATAATTGCAAGAATTCAAGAGGAGTGCACAAAGTTCAGTTCAAGGGGCTGAACATTCTGGGTCTGATATGGAATGCACGAGAAGTTATTCACACTTAATATGCTAGAAAGACTAGGAATACAATCTTATTTTTCTTTTTCAAGCTCTCATACATCATAAAATCTTACACTCGAATAGAAGATCACTTCTATACATAAATATTATGTTCCCATTAAATATTTGGGTTTAAATGTGTATACTCGTAGACAAAGTTATTATCAATATCTAGGATGCATGGTTGTTAATAATGTTGGAGATGAATGTCAAATTGGAGCTGTAGATAGGTCAAAATCATGAAATAAGTTAAAAGGTGACAAAAACATATTGACCTTTAAATATGCGTGGTTTATATAGAATTTATCTACACTCAACTTTTACATTTCCCGGTCAGATTACCACAACATAAATTAAACTGTCATGTATATAACTACAAATATATACTTAACAGAAATTATCACTATTCTGACACCTGCAGCATATTACAATACACAACTTAAAGTTTATATTTGGGCATGCCTTTCAATTTGCTCTCAATACTTTTCGGAATCGCATGTATTTATCCCAGAAGTCCCATAGATAAGCCACCAAAAACCTGTCATCCAAAATCAACTCTTTGCCTTTTCCTAGATCCCGACATCGAACAAGTCATAATACATATATATTTTTTAAGTTTTCACACACACTCTAATGACTTGGAGCAACTTATTCTTTAAGCCGGTAATATACTCTTGGCCTTCAAGGCACTGCAGACCATTCGCTCTTCTCCTTCATGTGTCATTTCATGAACCGACATAACTTTGAGCCAATGTACCTTTCGACGACACTTTGACCTGAGCTATTTGAGAGATTGAAAATATGACATGCTATTTTTCAACGATGAAAAGACATATCTGCTTCGTCATCTCTCCGTTATCTACATGCTTTCTACACAAGCAAAATATTTCTTATATCACACACTGTAAATTGCGCATGTTTATGCACACAAATGAACATTTGTTACGAAGAAGTTGTATATTAGAAACTTGCAGTCAACCGTTACACAACAGGAAGCAAAATAAATCAACGAAACAATGAAAGTTCTGTGAATATATTCTGATAATAGAATTTGAATATCGTCAATACCAAACTGGTATCTTGTATCTATCGTAGTACGATCTTTTAAAAAAATCATTAATGAAGGGGAATGGCTCATAAGCCATTAGATAAGTAGAAATATTGGCAAGTTAAATAACTCTTTAAACAAAAAGAAACATTTTGTTTAATATAAATAAATGGGAGGATTTCTTCCATTTACAGAAAGTTCACCCCTCGTGAATTTGCAACAATGCAAGCCACATTTCACGTGCCACTTGCAAGTTAGTCTCGCATCTTTTCCAGAATAGTCCAGCTCTGACAAGAAGATCCTTGAAACCTTTGCCGATCCTGGAATATGTTTTTGAGCTTTGTTCGTCACTAGTGACAGCCACTGGATCTCCAGATACTTTCAGACTCGTTTTATTAAGTCCAGCAAGTTTACAGATTCCTGGCTTTTATTCTTCTGCTAAGGATTCATTTCAGTCAATGAAGTGTCGTTATATAGCCAGTCGAAAATCCAGAATCGCTCTCCTGTAGTCGATCGTACAGTCTTTAGCTAAAGACCAGTTTCCCAGTTCTTTCAGACCTGTTCGGGGACAGTTTCCAGGGCGCTCTTGCTGGTGGGTGACCTGATGAGTTTCTGCTCATCGGGTTCCTGCTCGGTTTTTTGCTCCCTTCGAAGCTTCTTGGCGAGGTAGAACATGTAGGTTGGAAGACCAAAGTTGAGAACTGACAATGCGAACATGATGACGTTTAACTGCACAAAGACACAAAGAAAAAAGAGAAGACATTGTTTAATTTTATGACTCTCTCATTTGTAGTTTACCTACGAGTATGGCAATTCAGTTAACTTAACAATCGTATTAAAGGCAGAATTGTTAAAAGAAATAATTTTAAATAAGCTGTAATAAATTCCTTATTTCTTTCTTAACCGACACATCTCCATACTTTTGCAGTTAACTGTTTATCCCTCCGGCAGATATTTGAAAACCAAATGATAAAACACTGTCATTGTGAAGTGAGAAGGTGATAGCCTTTGTGTCAGCCCAGCTGGAAGTTACATATACTTCACATTGTTTAGTTTGAAGGAACCCAGACAACGCCAACAATAATCAGGGGTTTAAAAATAAAGGTCAGAGAAACTGTCACGACAGTAAAAAGTACTGTATCATCACTGAAGTCAAGCTACCAGTTTTTTTAACTAGTACATGTGACCCTGCAATGTTATGCTATTGTTGCCGCCCACAGCAACGATAAACTCAGGAAATCTAAGGACGTGATCCGGGAAGAACAAACACCCTTTCTTGCTAGACCACAAAATGATAAGATATTCCCTTTTGCATTTCTTACAGAAGAAGTAAGTCTCTCACATCTACCGGTTTATCAAGTCTGAAGACTTTCTTTCTCTTATCTAAATTCAAGATATTCCTATTCCTAAATAGTGTCGACATCATGCATTGTGAAGTCATAACTGCCACTGTGACCTCAAACGGAGGAAGCCACATTCAAGTAGGTGCCGATTACCAGCTGGTTGAATAGTACAATTACCCGGCATTCTGGGATCATTCAAAAGGCAATATTGTCCTTATACAGGAAAAGAAAGCCGGCTCTAAACTGTTTTCCCAAATGGTGCAGTTTCCACCATCGGTGCTTTTGCTATTCCCGAGCCCTGCTTGCTTTACTAAGGTCACTATTTATCTTCCAAAGGTTGGTTCCCACTGTCTCATGGACTCGTTCCATGATAACATCGGGCTTCCTTTTCATTGTTTTCCCAGTGTTCAGGATTTCATCAAAAACTAAAACCTTGTTTGTGGGGATGTTATTCTGACGGGACCTTTGATTGTTCGAAGTATCGATATTACAAACATATGAATGGCCACACCCAGCTGTTCACCATGAACTTCAAGCAGAATATTCACACAGAATAAGTGATATTCCTCATTACCAAAATATGGTTCACAATGACATGTGGGAATAGTCAAAGTGATCTGGTTATCAGTATGGTCTTTGAAGTGGGTCATCACTGCAAAAAGTGTTGGATGACCCTCAAACCTTAGCCTCCCTATGAAATGCAAGTTATCTAGCACCTGTCCCAGCAACAATTGCTCTGTGCTTTCATCGGAAATATGGGTTTAGGGTTAGTTTTTCAACCAGGTTTGCAAGTTGGGAACTTGGTTAGCATAGGAATTAGATTTCAGAAATATCGACCCTAAGGCGATTGCCGCCAAAGCAGGTGTCACAACACCAAAATACTGACTGGAAACATTGGTATGAAAAATTGATCCCCTTGGGTACTTACATAGAATGGATCGCCATTGAGTGGGCCCTCAATAGTTAAGAAGATGGGGTACTGAAGGAGAGTTGCACAAGCCGAGATGAGGGACTGAAGACCGATGAGACTTCCGACCTGAGATGCGGGGTAGGTGATTGCATAGAGCCCACACACCGCTGAATGAATAAACCCTCGGATAATTGTATGCAGGATGAAACTTAGAATCTGCAAGAGAAGAAACGCAACAAGAATATATTAGAACATGCAAGAAAAGGTAACTTTGGCTTTGGAAAAATGGTGGGGTATGTGTGCAAGCAAGGTGGCATATAAAAAGACATGTTGAAAGATGGAACTGATTTAAGCGAAAAGGTATACGCAAATGTAATCCTTGAGTGTTGAAAATCAACTGCTCTAGCTTGAAACCATAATATTAAATATTTTTGCAAGAACTTGAAATATTCACATATTCATATAAACAATTGGAAGATAAATCTTACATTACATGAGTGGCTGAATTCAGAACTGCTTTTAGTTGATCACAAGAAAGGTTAAAGTGAAGAGGATTATGTAGTGAGGAGGATGAGAGAAGGGAAGCAAAGACATGGACGTAATACTCACTTGAATTTGAAGGTTTGGTATTAAGACAGTAACACCGAAGAACATGATGAGAACGCTTGTAATGAAGAAGGCATAACTTGAATTGTATAGTTTCCTGATCTTTAGACTCATCGGTGGCTTTGGGTTCATGCTGTCGTTGCTAGCTGTACTGGATGTGCTTGGATGCCTCTGCTTCGTGGAGACGCCTCCGTTTCCATTCATCCCTGGCAGTCCCTGTTCAACGTCTCCATTTTGCTTGGCGTGTCCGTTTGTGATCGATCCATTGCTCTGTTTGCGTGCATCTCCTCCGTTGAAGAATGTAAGACTGATGATGCTAGGGCGCTTAGAGTCGCCACTGACGGAGCCGGGTCTCCTGGAGGTGCTCTCGCGACGGCTAGGGCGGCGTTCCCTGTCCTTGGCTGCCTGGAGAACCTCCTTGATCTTGAAGTCCATGACTAGACCAATCAGAGGGCTGGTGAAGAGGCACATCAACTGCATCATACCGAAGATGTAGATATATTGATCCACTGTTGAGAAGGAAAAAAATGAGGGTGTAGAACTGTCAGTTAAAGAATCATCAAAGATGCCAAATCCAGTACTTTCATATCAACTTCATCGTAAGGGAAAATTTTCCCAATATCTAATCAATCCAAATATTAAACAGTCTTCCGAACTGTTCAAATCAATTTCAATCTCAACCAAAAAGATGACTGATTGAAAGGAAGGTGTAGAACTGTCAGTTAAAGAATCGTCAAAGATGACAAAATCAGTACTCTCATATTAACTTCATTACTTCTTAAAAAAGGGGTGAGAAATGAGTAGACTCGGCATAAAAATCGACCCATCGACTACGATTAGATTTTGTTTCACATACATTTCCTACAGACTCTAGCCCAAATTTCCTGTGTTAGTATTCAACTGGTTAAGAAAGGATCAACGCTTACTTGTTTCTGTGACGTTGCCAGTGACGAGCTGAAGCATCTGAGTGAGGGAACCGATGAAGAAGAGAAGACGAAGTTGTGTGACGCACATGACGATGATGGAAAGGATGTAGATGGGACTGCAGACAGAGTACATGAGGCTGTTCTCCTTCTTCTTCGTCTTGCGCTCTTTCAGCTCAATGGCAAGGTTCAACCTATGGTAGGAAAGAAAGAGACGTTAGAAATATCGAAACCCTGGCTCTTCACAGAGAGATGCATAGGATATCCATCCCACCGCTGCCACCAGTATATTTCAAACCAGGGGGGCGTTTCACAAAACTTGTCATCAGTGATAAATGACAGTTTTTGTTATAAGCTACTGAAATCCTTGCTTCTGATTGGTTATCAGCAGATTTGTCACTGATTTTTGTCATTGAAAAAAAGCTTTGTGAAACGCCCTCCAGAAATGTTCTCAAACTGCAAATAATGACCATTTTTGTTTCCAAAAAGAATTGTGTTGTAATAAATGTCATCTTATGCTTCAACAACATAGGACTTCAGTGAATCTTTATCATTTTTTTTTATTTGTAAAAGCTTCCTGCATTGAAAAGTTTCTGATTTTACAGCATCCAACTTCAGATCAGTCAAAATCCTCTTCCTTGGTCAATATTCTTTCTGTATCAGTTCCACAGTTTAGAATGAAAGGAACATGAGAAATGGCACATAAGATGATTCTCGGTAAAATCCCACATTAAGCTTACTGGAGTTAATTTAAGTACTCAATCATGATAGGACCCATGAAGAGATATAAAACTTACTGTGAGGAGTAGATCTTGCTTCCCTTGCGGATCATGGTCTGTTTGGCTTCCTCAGCGGATTCGTCCGTTACGCTCAGCTTGCGTCCAACGTTGGTTACCATGGAATAGAACTGCTTGCCAGTTACTTTGTGGTTGACCTTCAAAATCTGCCAGTGCATTCTATTTAAAAAAAATTGGGAAAAAATTGGAAAAATTATTAAATAAAATCATCTTTAGCCAGAAGAAAATATTACTATGGTTGCTTATTTATCAGTTATTAAGTGTCATACATCAGAAAACAATAGTTCATGCAATGTATTGCTGTATCACAACAACAAATGGATATTTATTACTCAACAGAGCGAGCTCTACAAGTTTGAGGGTGGTTTCAAAAGTGTGAGGGTGATTTCACAAGTCTAAATTAATGTTTCAAATGGAGCCATGCACCACTACGAAGTCTAAGAACTACAGATCAAATGGAATATCTTCCACCACAAAGGTTAGAAAAGGCAAATAAAAAGCCAGACAGAGAAAGAAAATTGAGGTCTTACCCAAAAGCTGCTCCTTCAGGATCTGGGATGGGTTCCTTGGGGACGTTGATGTAGGCGTTTATGATGACAAATATAGTGGCTATCGCCAGTCCTGTGAACATTACTTGTCTGCTTATACCCGCATCATAGAGACCCTTAGAACAAAACAGAGAGAGAAAAATAGCGTAATTATTTTATACTTGTTCTACTGTTCAAATTAAAATATGAAACAAAAACTCACTCGATTTCTATACATTACAAGTATAGAAAATCATTTCATTTCCACTTGCAAGCCATGATTATCTTCAATAGGTTGTGTTGAACTTTTAAAAGGTGAACTTCAGGAGACTGCTTGGCGACATGTTTACACAATTACTTTAAGTTGAATCACAATAACTCAAACACCAACAGACTATTTTGTTCTCATACAGTCGTAATATCATCTGTATATGAAATAGCACATCTGTCTCTCAATCTTATCTTCTCGGGTGACCTATATTTTCTTTGAAAAAACCCTTTATCCAGACTTAATCTCTAGCATTATTTACTTCCCTGGAGCATGCCCAGATATGAGAGAAAGACATGACAAAGTCATCCAAGTTGGCACATGCACTGTCAACCTGTCAATCGTGACCCCATGAATGAAAGTTGAAACGTGCCGCTGCTTTCCTGTTCTGTCTCAACTCTCAAAAAGGTTGGCAAAGCCGTACAAGTGCAACAGATTTAAGGATTGACTTGAATTCCCCCAAAACAATAGACAAAAATGAACTGTGTGTGCACTTCTCTTAGAAAACAAATTCACTTCCTTTTCTGTCTGCGCAGATCTGCCACATGTTTTCAGCGATTTTTCTCCACTTTCCAAAGTTTTCTAAGTTGTCTCATTTTTGTGTATTTTTATGTTAATATGTTTATTTTGTGCCTTGAGCAAATTATTGAGTGGAGTTGGCCTTTTATAAATACACTTTATTATTATTATTAAGGAACAGGACTTAAATGTCAGAATTCATATAATATTTATGAAGACTTGTATTTCTGAGGTACATGCTCTAAAAAAGTGCATACCAGTACCCCCAAAAATGGTTTACCTATAGTGTAATGAGGTAAGTTCCAAGTAACAATACATTAACACAATGCGCTTTCCTGTATCGTCGTTCTAATTGCTCAAGTCCGGACAAACGTCAAATCTAATTGGACGGTTAACCTTCAACCAGTAACCAGCCAGTGAACTGCAAATAGTGCAGACTGCCCAACATTTCATCTCTACGCATTGTACTTTTTCCTTCTTTCGATTCCTGATAAATGCATTTAGCATTCTCACCGATCAGCTGTGGCCGCAAGGCAATGAAAGGGCAAAGTCTGATTTGAATCGGGTAAATCAAACGCCCAGATTAATTGCATTACAACAACTTCCTGATCAGCTGATTTGGGCCTTCAGTGATTATGTAATAGGGAAGGGCAGCATGCAATGACTTTCTTTGGACACAAAAACTGTGTCATCCTATTATCTATATCATGACACGTTCTGGAAAAAGGCAGCTTGGCAGATTACGATAAGGAGGTGGCGTATTAGTTTTTAAAAAGATATAAAGGGAATATATTCACCTTCAGGATGAGAAACAAGATGGCCGCCGATGCGTAGGAACCGATGTTGAGACTGATCACTGTAGATCTCTTTGTTCCAAACAAGTTGGCGACCTGCAAAAACAGAAAAAGATAATAAGTATTGATTTTTAATAGTCACTATAGTGCTTCTTCAATGAGAAAGAAGGCACTATCCTTATATCATTCAAAATTACTGTAGAAGGAATAAAAATAGTTTTTTTTAATGTTTTCAACAGATACCACATTGCTGAAAAATGCAGGAATTTAAGGGGAATTATGACTCTGGGTTACAAATAGAAAACAGGTGTATCCTTTTTTTTTTTAAAGCATTGGGCGAAATCAATCTGCCACATAACTGAATAGCACATGAATAACATTATTTCATCACGAGTGTACATTAAGATTGTCCATGGACAGAGCCAGCACACAACCCTATCATTTAATATCAGAATTGTAGGATAATATTTCATGAATTAAAGTCAAACAATTACATACCTGGAAAGACGTGAATGTGACCATGATGCCTCCAACACCGTTGAGCGATACTGCAGGGATGATCATCTCTGACATTTCGATAGGCGTCCACCCAAAGATAAGACATGATGCTATGAACATGACACTGTGGAAGCAATTTATAAATACATCGTGGATTAGCCCTCTACATTCAGCAAATACAATAGTAAGGTTGGCTTTACACAAATTATGATTATGATGCATTGATACAAATGGGGTAAACCAATCATATGAATCTTGCACAAAACTTTTTGGAACTTGATGAGATGGCAATCACCAACTACACGGCCAATGGCATTTTGCCTTATATTCCTTATCAATAGATACATCAATATTTTCTGCCTTAATATTTTCTACATACAAAGATTTTCTTTTGAGAGAGAATGAAAGCAATATGAAGAAGATGATAAATATTCATTCGGATTAATGTCCCTCGGAAGACAATAGAATTTATATGAATGGAATACAAGTGTTTTTGAGAGAAATCGGGGGGGGGGGGGGGGGGATCACTAGGTTCAATTATAATTCACTACCCCAAAAAAGAAAGCTTTAAAACCCTGGTATGAAAATAATCCTCTTATTCAGAGCTCAGCTTACAAATTAAAGATACAATTTTGCTTCAGAAGATGACGACTATTAATTTAAGTGGTACTTACGCTCCAAGCATCCTCAGCATTCTGCTTCCAAACTTGTCCATTGCCATTCCAATCGGGAATGTCAGACCACTCAGCAAGAAAGAGCCTATCGTGAAGGCCAAATTCAACGCTTCGTCCTGAGCAGAGCATCGTGGGTAGACGGGTCGGCCGTAATTCTCGGGACTGGGCGTCAACGAGCCGGTGGTGTCGTAAAATATTGTGGTAGCCTCTTCATCGTCATATTGCACATCAGTGTCGTTACCATCATTGGTTGAATTTCCTAAGTCCTCTGTTTGATAAAAGAAGAAATAATAATTTTGTAAGACACCATAATCTACGCAGGTCATGTGATACAATTGTTTTTGTCGAAAGAGGGGCTATAATGGTACTTATTGTTTGCATAATCTTCATCAGATATCAAATTATAGAGCAATAGCTACAAAAACATATCAGTTTGCAAGCTGATGTGGATAGGCAAAGAAAGGATATCAATTTCAAACTAACCACCAAAGCTCTGCATATTTGTATGAATGTGGGTCAACTAAAGAAAATGCATGGTGATTTCATAAAACTGTTGAAACTCACATAAAATAATAATTGATCTTTGTTCAAGAAAATGCATGAGTTCATCCAGTTAAATTTAGCATTGAAAAGGCAGGCAGGCATAATCATATACTCTCAACAGAGAGCAATGCTCTATGATATGCTCAATTCTGTCTTATATTTTTAGCCTACTGGCAGCTTGTTGTTATGGGATGAAGTAGGGCAGGTCAGTTGCCCCTCTCTCTCTCTCTCTCTCTCTTCAAACCAACTCACTTTCTCTCCATCCCACTCTCTTCACATTGGTGGATACACAACAAGGCATAAATCTCCTCGAAAATGTAAACAAACACCTGGGACATCCACCCCTCTCTCCCTCTCTCTCTGCTTTTTCTTTTTATCTCTCCTTTTCTAACAACAAAGTGCTCCCCCATCCAGGGTTTTGACCCCTTGTAAATCACCTTCATCCCTGGTAGGTTTGTGTGTTGGTGCACGCACGCATACACACACACTTCCCCAATGGACTTGTGCATACACCCCTGCAATGAACAACACACACATCCCCCCTTTTCAAGCTCTCTGTATGGCTGGCCACAAATACCCTCATTATAATCGTATTTACATAATCAAAACAGCTGGAGGTCTTCTGAGAAAGTCATTGGCTAGGGAGAGTAAGTCCCGCCCTCACTGCTCAAGATTGAAATAACAACATCCCAGAGCACGCCTCCTTCTAACATGTTGCCATGAGGATTATCCAAGCATCTGTTTTCCATTTTCACAGAATGCAAGCCTCTGTATTCAAATCATATTCATAATGCTATTAGCACAACCCCTTTGCCATAATTATCAGGTTTAGCATACTGCCTTGTATGCTAATGCTTTAAATGCATTATGATAATTATCTAAGACCATGCCACTGCCTGACCATCAGCAGATAGGATACAGTGTACTATTCTGGGATGTGTATTCTTTCCAGGAGCTCTGTGTGAGCAAGACAATCCCATGACAAAAATTCAGGCTCTTTTCTGTGTGCAGTTATCTTGGGTAACCTCTAGTTTTTTCGAGTATCTCATAAACTTTTCAAGGGTGCCATGGCCCATTGTATAGAGATGTGGGGCCTAAGGAGAATGAGAATTATAAGCAGAAGACATACTGCATTTTATGTATCTGTGCTATCAAATCTATATCTGCAAACATACATCTTTAGACTCTTGACCAGAGATACAAGATCTATTTTGGGTATCCCTCATTCCCTTGATAACAACAATGGTTTCAAATACCTGGTAAGGGTAAAATCAATGATAAACAATCTGCAGAAAAGGTTCAGAATGAATGAGGCTGCATGCCTGATGTTTTACATTTGAGAAAAACACAGAGAGCATAATATTGATAGAGAGATTTCAATAAAAATGACCTGGAGTGCTACCCAATCACTTGTTATTCAGGATTTTCACTCAATGCATTTTTGTATAGTCTTTTATAACAAAGTGTACTGGAAGAAATTGTTTCCAAATTTATTATAATTTCCAAATTGTTATCGTTTCCTGGAACTTCTAGAAGGGTTTGTTGTTTAGGGTTTCTCTGACCAGATGCAAAGCTAGAGGTCAACTTTCCATGGCTTGCCTGGATTGATGGTAAACACAAGACCCATGCCCTGGGACCTGGATATACCCAAAGCTCCACCCCCTTCCTATCCCCCTCCCCCAAACAATGATCACTCCAGTGCTCTGATCGACCAATAGCATGAGCAGAGGCATCATCAATACAATGGCATAACACAGCCACTGGTGATCTCCAAGAAAGATTTTTAACGATTTGACAACAACATTACTTGCTTCCCCAGACGTAAATTAAAAAGGACTTTACAATTTTGAGAATAACAGGCAGTTCCATAACATCGAGGCCATTAGATAGTAAATAAACCTCGATTCAATTGTTGATCTTCAATCTGAGATGTGGACAGAGTCAGCTGAGAATCAAAAACATCACTGGGCCTTTCTTTGTCCAGATGCAACACCCCTGCTGACAAAATGGACTTGTCCTATGGGAGGCAGATTGTATGCTAATGAGGGTTTTTAAAGGGAGGGAGGGAGGCAGATACGATGTCAACAACATCTCGTTTTGACAGAGAGTGTTCTCTGGAAAAATATTGACAAGTCCTAGCAAGAATAGAGGACAATGGATGGTTTGTTGCCCTGCAGTTTGAATCAAGAGTACATGTACAAAAGAGAAAATACATCTAATCTTCCATAAAACCTCAACCCTATTCATCACCTATTCAAGAGCCCTGAATAACTGTAGATGTTTTTTATAAGTCATTCTGCATTTCTGGCCTGGTATTGCCCAAAGCCATTGTTCCCTTCTCTTTCTCTCTCTATTGACAATTTAATGACAGTATATTAATGACCCATTTAGTTTTTATTTTCTTCTTTAATGCCAAGGCCTCATAAAATGGGTCTTGTTTACAAACATTGCGAAAGTTGCAGGTGGACCACAGTACAAGACAAATATTCAGCCTATTTCTCAACTGGACATGTTTACCTGTAAATGTTGCAGATACCAGGACAAAACTTGCAGGTGGAAAATCTAACGGTTCCTTGACTGATGCTTATGTTGAAGGACAAATCAGTATGCGCATACAGATAGGGCATGAATGATTCATTTTTGAGATGTTAAAGGTAGGCGTTACTACTGCAGCTAGAAGGGATTAGACCACACAGCGAGCCATCGAGGTCACTGTGACAGGTGGCTATCTCATTAACTCAGCTCTCATTTAACATAAGAAAAAGAGGATCATGGGGGACCAACAGGCACCGATTTGGGAAGTTTTCTATATAGAGGGAGCAAGTAGCTACAAGTAGGACAGTGTGCCTTTAAGAAGTAGATGGAGGTGAACGATCTGTTTAACATGAATGTTTACATGGGGTTTTCTCACTTTCTATTCTATGAATGAATGATTTGTCCTAGAATAATTTGTAATTCCGATTTGGGCAATTGCCCCTGCCAATTTGTTTTTTTCCTTTTCCATTCTTATCGGTGAATGGATAAAAACAGAATGCGCCAAGCCCAGGCCTGAATGTTGTGAATATAAACCATATCAGAGGAGCACCTTTCCTAAACAGCCCAAACAATATGTAGATCAAGACTATGAAAAAGGTTTACCAAATGATATAACCAGAAACACCATCCCGATTAAAATCAAAATTAACGAAAGTTGCCATACGATTTAACTTCAGAAGAAGGCTCCATGCCTCCATCTTTCTTTCTTTTTTGACCAACTTTCAATGATCTATAAAATAATACATGGACCTATGTAGTGTACATGTAGTACAGGCCATTTGCTAATGTTGAGCAGCAAACCATTGCAATCATGTTCAAGAAAAGTGTTATTGATATGTAATAGGCCTGTGAGGTGTACATAATATTAGCTCACTGTAAAGTATAGCAAATATCCATTTTGCAAAGCCTCCTCAGGCATACTCAGAGCAACTCAAAGAATTAGTAAACAGACCCCTGGAACCATACTGGAACCATACTGGAACCAGGGACCCAGGAAGATATAAATCACTGGAACTAGCTGAGCTTGTGATGAGAGAAAGGGGATGTAAAGCTCCTGAAATCCAACACCTTACCAGGGTTATGCTTAGAGGAAACCAAACCCCAAGTAATAACTTTACTTATTCTGAGAGATTCATTATGTTATTACCCATAAATCTAAAAGATTCCCCACCGAAGTTTATGAGAGAGGTATAAAGCAAAAATAAAGTACACTTTCTCAGCACGACATGGGCATCGCCATTTTCTTGATAATGTGACGTACTATGCGAAGTCGGTTATCAAGTAAATGTATTCAAATGTATGGATGCTTCTTTCCCAGACGTGTGTGGTGATGAAGCATTTCATTCACCTGCTATTATCCTTTGTACTATAATTGCCAGAACGCAAATTGCATAAATTAGTTAGTGCTCTTCTGGGTTGAAGGTTTATCATAAATGAAATAGATTTGTCAACTGCTATAGTGTAGTATTTATAAATGAATTTGTTACAATTGTGCTCCTGTTATTTATTTTCACCTTATTTAATTTCTATCATCTCAGTTGTTATTTTTTTCATTGAAAAGTAAAGGTTTCGTTATTGATTTAAAAATTCTTTCCAACTAAAGCTTGGTGCATGATACATGTACAACTTCAACAGATACGTCACATCTTTAAGAAAATGGCTGCGCCCATGTCATGCTGACAAGCATCACACCAAGCCAGGAATATCGTCATTTATATATATCTTGTACATTTTCGTAAGGAATATTGTACATCAAAGGGCAGGAATACATCTCATTTTTCAGAATACCAACACTTATTCTTTGGGTTTAGGTTTCCTTTAAAGCTGGCACAATCATAACACATGTACAGTGTGTACTGCTTTGGAAGAGGTCACTGATCCCTAAACACACTGGTGATACCCTATTTCTCTCAGGTTAGTACTGCAATGTTTGGGGTGGGGTGGGAGTTTGATGGGGTGAAATTGGAAGTTGAAAGACATGAGGAAATTTGGATTTACATGTACACTGAAAAGAATTATGGAGTTGAAAAAGGGTATTTACCGACTAAAGAGGCATTATAGCTCCATGGTTTTATGATTATCTTTTCATCACAGAGGACACCAATGAAGTACAGAGAAGATTTAAGATACAGAATAGAGTCTTGAAACTCTGCCAAAACTTTAGCTTCTATACTTCTACATGCTTTGACGTAAAGAGTATTGTATATGTTCATCAATTCAATCCATTTCTCTCACTCACTTACAAATTCCAAGCAATTACACTCATATTTTTACAAAGGGCTACCTCTCAAGCTCTCATATTACCCCTTGAAAAAAGGCAATTCTCAAACAATATCTTGAAATCCCATATTAAATACAGATCAGCTCAATCATCTCAAAACAGCTCCCCTGATAAAAACAACTGGCTACGGTACTTCCAATGAAATGGTTAATTATAATACAGCAATGGCTACATAATAGAGCAAAGAGTTTGTTAATTCAGCAACTATATTGAGAATCGTCGCAAGGTGCAATAAAAAAAATTTAAAAAATCTTCAATTGGCCCCTGCTAAAAGTTAAAATTTTGACTTACCTTCCGTGCATCTGGTGCTGTAGAATCCTTCAGTCAGTAAGACCGGAAGGAGCGAACTCCATCCTAGGAGTACGGCCGAGAAAAACAAGTTCTCGAAGATCATAGTTCCAACCAACCAGTATCGGCGGTTGTTTGCCGTCTCTAACGTTGGCTTCTTGATAAACATTTTGAGTTCTGTGTGATGTTCTGCGACAGGTAAAAAGTGTGGCTGGATTGGTCGCTGTTAAGGCTACCTCTGACAATCCAAAGCTCTAATCTGATGATTAAAATTAAAGAAAGATATGGTTAAAAATTATGTAAGTCAACCTACAATACATATTATATATGTAGAAACATGAAGTTATGAACTACAGTTCACAAATTGCATGAAATCAAGGAATTTCATTGACATCCCACTATAAATACTGAAAAATGAAGCTACTTTTTACAGAAGTACCGGTATTGCATTGTCAATTTCCAAATTCCTCACAAAATTTGAGTTGTCATGTTTATTGCCATTCCTCATTTTTAGTGATTATGATATCATATTCATAAATATAATCTGCCCTTTATATTATTGGCACAAGCATGAAATGAACAAGAAAACACTTCTACAAAAAATAAATTACCTAAAAAATCTACAATTTACATTCAGTCTTCCTCACTCTCTCTCTATGATTGCTAATAAATATATTTTACTTTCACCATTTACTGCAAATGTGGGAAATATTTCTGTCCTAATTGTAATACTTCTGATTGAGTCATAAAAAACGAATAAAACAGTATAACAATAGGAATGCCATTTTTTTGTAGTGGGTGTGAGCATGTTTGTGAGGTTTCGCAGCTCCATTTCTCACTGGTGATGCAATGTGCGCTCATGCAATTGACAAACAAGTTACGTTACTTCAGTACACAATACAGAACAATGGGTGATAACTGACAGAAGCTTGTCTCTACAAGAAACGAAACTGACTAAGCCTTCTTCCAAATAAATTTATCATCTCATTCTTAGTTTCTCTTTTAGATAAACCAGAAGGGTCAATTAAAGCATAGACCTAAATTAACAGTAGGCAATCGACATGATAAATGTAAAGGAAATAATGCAGGCATTATTTGTAGCATAACTACATACATGTGTTATCATGCACTGCACAAATTTATTTGTAAATGATTCATAAGATGGCATACAATTATGTTGGAACAAAATAATGCAAATCTATTTATTGAAAGAAATTTATGATCATATCTGCCCCAAGTATTTCATGGCCAGTTAGATTTTAAAGTTTCTTTTTTACTCAGAATCATACCGGTATATAAAATGTTCATGATTATTAAAAGTATTAAATGGATCAATGTCATTCAGACTGAAAAGTACCCATCACAGAATTGGATATGTTAATATCCATGAAGTAAATGTATATCAGTGATGAATCATTAAACTGAGATCAAAAGTAACATTTCATATGAATGATGAATCACCTCATTACATGATGAAGGAAAGGAATATCAATATATTAAACTCAAATACAACATGTTTCATGCTCTTAATTGTTGAAGTCTATTTATTATGGACCCTGACATTACATCATTACATAGAAACTTCAATTCAATCATATTGTTGAATTAAAAAATAATTTAAAAAAATATATATATACATGTATAATTAATGAGTATGAGAACATTCAGGGCATGCATGAAACATTAGAAGTAATTTCATTATGAAAATCGCAATAAATGTAATAAATAAAAAAAGAACATTTCACATAATTAGAAAGGCAATCATAATTATATTAATTTCAGTCACCAGAGTTCAAATCCCATATTAAACTGATTATGTGTCCAATTTTAGAACCAACTATTTTATGAAATGAGGAAAGAAATCGCGCGATATATTAAAACTGGAGGCGGAATATTAAGCTGGTTGCTAACCGCAGGGCCATGTGTGGCCTGCATGTCTGCGGTGCAGTGCAGTGGAGAACACCACAGCATGTCGTCTGCTAAAAAAAAAACCTCATCCTGCATGCGCAGAGCTGCACTACAGGTGCTGCACCCTCGACCCTGCATAAATTTAGGGTAGTGGTTCTCCTAAGCTGTCGTACTGATTACGGCCTGTGGTGGGCAGTGGTGCTGGATGTTCGTGGAACATTTAGATGGATAATAATCGAAAAATAACGAGGAAGTTAAAATCCTAGAATATTGTTCTTCGCATACACCGAATCTGATGATTTTTACATCCAATTAATGGTCTGCCATATGCAAATTCCCGACGTCGAACCATCGTGATCGTGTATCGTCCATCACCAACCCCTTCCTTCTCTCTTCGTGCATTTTCACTCGATCTCGATCACACATTTCCCACGCCAGAACAGATCATCAAAAAGATCCTAAAACCCAATACTTACCAATATTCTAGACCTGATTTTCAAGTTGAAATACACTTGCTTAAACGGACAGACAAATATACATCTGGTCTTCCTAGCTCGGCTCATAATGAGATGAATGAAAAATCTGGACGGTAAAGAACCAGAATCGTACATGCTCTTTGTTTCGCAATACCCTTTACCGCACGGCACACATAGTAAGATGAGGCAATCGTTATAATCAGCTGGTCCGAAAACAGCTGATCGCAAGACAGCTGAGCGATGAAGCAAAGGAACCCGCACACTAAATATCAGATGTGAGCTGCTAAATAACGCAAAAATAGCTCCGAACTTACCTAATATGGTAGATTCCTACACTATGGACCCAGGTTTGAAGTTAATTATTTCCAAGAGACCATGGATAAGGCACATCAGCTGAAAAATGAGCTCTTCCAGTGAAATGTTGGACTCTAAAATGACATGTGAAACTGGGCGAACATGTCCATTTTATCCTCTCTCGAGCTGCTATAATGAATATTCATATAGATCCTAGGAAGTGGGCGGTCTGATTGCTGTCCAATCAAATTGCTCGTCCTTCGGTAAAATCAAGTGCGTGCGGTAAAATTCGTCTTTCAGTTCCATTGCACTGTGTTCTGTTGTGAGGGGTGGAAGGAAATATTTCGCACTTCGTATTGAGGGAACGGTGGAATTAGGTAACTCCGTGGTACAGCGATGTAGGATTTTTCTTTCTAAGGGGGGGGGGGGGGGTCGGGGGTGTCCATATACACCAATGGATTTGTGGTATTATTTAACCCTACAGAAAAAATATGATTCGTTTTTTTTTTTTTTTTTTCTTCTCTGGTTTATAGTTGACAAATCACTGTGCATGCCCATAGCCCATGGTATGTACATTTTCATTGCCCGTGTTTTGTACATGATAATCATAATTACTACAGCCAGTGACCAGTGCAAAGTCCAGTCTTCGTGTACATTGATTGTATATGTAAAGAGAAGCGGATAACATCGTGTTTGGGACGTGGACTCTCGAGAACGTACTGATTTCTCAATTTCTGTCTTCTTCTTCTTTTTTCTTACATGCCCAATTCTCCTATTATAATTATGTTATTTTTCCCTCTCTTTTGGGGTGACCCCTAACGTCTTTTTTCCCTCAACAACTTGAAAGTTGTATGAGACTAGAACAAATACCCCCCCCCCCTTTTTTTTCCCCTCTCTCTCTCTCTTTCTCTTTCTTTCTCTTTCTCTTTCTCTCTCTATTTCTCTATCTATCTCGCTTTCTCTCCGTATATTGCCTATGATTTCTTCGTCCCTCTGTTGCCATGACACTGTCACACCCCTCTGGTAATAATGTACTCATCTTTCCACGCTCCAGCGCACACGCCTCCGTGACTCACTTGGAAACCCTCTAAATTCCCTCATTGTTCTCTTCTCGATCTGTCAGAACTACTTATTGCATCATATCTACGAATTTATTATAATAGTCTAAATGATCAAACTTCATTCTTACTTATAGCTAATACATTTTTAATTCTACATATCTACCAGCTCAGAGATGCCAATTACGTAATAAAAAAACAGCATTTGCATAACATGTCATTATTTGCGTTACCACAGAACCAAATAGCTGAAAAATAACAGAAGATTTAACTACATTTCAATTTACTTAAAATGTGCGGTCTGTATTATAGACTACGTTACTCCAAAACGCCTCGGAGAGAAAACCGCAAACGGGCGAGAGCGAAGCATGAATGAAAATGAAAGCCATAGACAGAACAGCTGTTTGACCGTTTGTCACAAACAAGATCTGCTTCCAACCAGTTCTTGCCTGTAGTCTGTACCCACGTGGAGCTGGGTATTGCGAAATCGCCAAGATCTTAAAGGGGTGTTACCACTTTCTCCGTTGCAAAGGTGGCAAAGCGTTTCACAATTATGACGAAAGTATATTATGCCTACCTATTACTAGAGGATTAACTGAATTGCTGACTTGCAACGTTGGTATGATAGGAATATGGCGATAATTATCATTGTGCTATGTATAACAGGGACATTAATTTTAAGGAAGTGAACTTACAGGCCTATTCATTTTGTCTGCTAATCGCCATTTCCTGCTAGCACACCAGATGGGCCTACACATACCATTGTTAATCACATACATGTCATGACCGATAAAAAAAAAACTTGCATAAGCATAGATCAAGTAAAAGAGATAATTATTATCTAGTTTCCGTCAGGATCTTTTCAAATTTGAGGAGGAAGATTTTAATATAATATAGGCCTATATAATATCTCCCTAGATTCAGAAATACGTTCTTGGGTCCATTTCAACACAAATTATCCTAATTTCATTTCACTTGTAAAGGCGCAGGGGTTCAAAATAATTAGGTATGAACTTGCATTATAATAATCTTTTGTTACCTCATCATTATTTCATTTCAAAATATGAAATAGCCCCTAAAATGTTGAAGCGGGTCGGAGAATAAAAAAGATGGGGGAAAGAACGAACCTAGGAAACGATTTCATGGCATGTCCCTCGGATCTTACCATACGGAGCCTATGGTAATAAGTATGGCATTGATATTGTTGCATGAATAATGAGGGGGGATTTGCAGAGGGATCATCGGAGGGGGGGGGGGGAGCAGATTCGCTTTCATAATGGAATATCTGTCTGACATGGCATGGTAATACAATGGGTACGGCATGACAGATTGATATGTCACATCACAATCAACAACATGTTGATGACACATGAGACGGGATTCCCTGAGCTGACATGACCTATATTGGGTTTCTAGCGAATGGGAGCTAGTGCAGAGTGCTATAGTTGTCACAGCATAAGCAACACGCGCAACGTGAGTGGTAGGACTCGCGGAAGAAGTGCATTTACCCCGTTCCATTATAGACCTACCGTGCCCGTCATCTTGATGTTCTCAAATATATAACATTTCCAATTTTATTTCCCTCTTCCCGTTCTCTCAATTAGTTTTATTTCCCTTTTTTTTCTTTTTTTCTTTTTAATTATTTTCCTTCTTCTTTTTCTTTTTCTTCTTCATATATTTTGTCTTCACCTTCTTCTTCTTCTTCTTCTTCTCTCCTTCTTGTTCTTCTTCTTCTCCTTCTTCTATTTCTTCTTCTTTTATAACGTTTCCTCTACCGCCCTTTCTCTCTTTAGACTCTCTGAATGTCTCCTTCTTCATGACACGGATATTCATTCATATGAACAAGGACATGTTATAATATAGGCGAGGCCCTATCTGGCGGCTAGTGTGAAAGTTGGAATGCACCTTTAATCGCCTGTCCGTGGGCGGGACTCCCGACGGGAAGAAAGCATGCACGTTGTCGTCGCCTGCACGCGCACAGCCAGCGGTTCAGGGCTGCTTGCATCTCGATATCTACCAGCATTCCTATATGCCTCGCGTGAGTGTCAAGGTTAAAGTGTATTGCATCACATGAAACAGGGAGCATGAAATGAGATGATCAAGGGCTTGAAAGTTCATCGGTAGATCATACTGTCTGGTTACCATGGCAATGTGTCGCCTCCCTGGTCATGCCACGCCTGATGATCTAGTACCACCAGTTTCTGCCAGTATACCAAAACTGGGCGAGGGGTATTACCATGGACCTACTATAGTACTAACATGGTATGACATGACTGGGAAAGATGCTTTATAGCCTGAAAATAAAGCATTGTAGCAAAGAGATACCAGCAATGTAGCCAGACGCCATGGCTAGAGAAAAGAAGATTTGATTTGCAATGGTTATGAACCCGGCCTTACAGCCACATTTGACATTCTGACTTATGTACAGACCTATTGCCCTAAATTATGATTGTAAAATATAGGCTTTATTCGAAATCACAATTATTCTATATGCTCAGAATTTAATTATAATACTGGATGTATATGGGAAATGGGGGGGGGGGGGGTTAAGTTTTCTCGCGAAATCTACTCGGCCCTCTAAAAAGATTTGAATTTCGGTAGCCCTTCATTTTGTTAAAATGTAAGATTCTCAGTAACAGACATAATTATCTTACGGATCTCATTTGGTTTTACCACAGTTCCCGGAATTTGGCTCGACGAGACATGCCTTGTACATTTTACACGCGTATGACGTCACTGGATATAGATTTGTCATCGTGAGGGAATTCCCCCCTTATTTAACGCAACCATGTACCAGGCGAACCCGCTTTATCTGAACATTAGAAGCGATTATCAGTCTAATTTACAAAGTCCCTTATCAAGCAGTCTCAACTTACATTACATTTTGTTTTAATGTCAACATTTCTATTATTAATATAGTGTGTAGGCCTATACGTTCAAACAAATTGTTATATTTTGTATGTGTTGAATCGTTGAAAATGTTTTCGATTGATATGTAATTGTATGTTTTGCAGAAGAAAATAAATTTAATTCAATTCAATTTAACTTGAACGTGCACCATCACGATCTCCTGCATTTGTCAATTTTGAAATCATTTGTTAACTAGAGTTTTTTTAATGTATACTTATTTAAATTTGATTGATTTGTATTATAATAATGATATGCATTTCAACTTTTGTTGATACAGTAATTTATTATGTACCCAGCTTGTATATTACTTTATATTGTGTTGAAAAATGCAGAAACAAAATCAAACAAAATCAAGAAGAAAGATCTTGCTGCCAGCTCCCAGACTGCACGTATTACACTTGGAACAAGATAGTATCATACAGTTTCTTTGAGCATAATAGAAAATTATCTCGCAGCAGTTGATAGCTAACAGGAAATAATTTGTACAAGTCATGATCATCTATGCATTGGCCACCTTATTTGTCGCTTGTTGATCTCAATGCCGAATTCACAACCATGTGCTATTAGATTAAAGCATTAATGTTTAAATTAAAATCAAAATAATGATCTAGTGACAAAAATGACATGTTCTAGTTTTAAGAGCGATTTTTTACATGGCTCTAACCAGCATTACGTTATACTGATCATGAATACGAAAATGCGTGTCTCTAGCATATCCCTGGTGTAGGGGAACAAAAGAATTCACAGTTGGAGAACCCGGGCATCGATCCCGGTACCTCTCGCATGCTAAGCGAGCGCTCTACCATCTGAGCTAGCTCCCCGATGTTGCCGATTGAGGGGAAAGAGCATACATCAATGATTAACAACACTTATTATAAACGCGATACAGTAGTATCTAAGGGTGGCGATTTCATGACCAGGAGGGGGGGGGGGGGGGGGGGGGTGGGGGGCGAAATGCTAGGGACGAGGGAGCATGGTGAACGAGAGGGGCGAAGGTGACGAAAGTGACTACCCCCCTCACCTGTTTTTTAAGTTTTGTTGTATTAAAAAATTACATTCCTAAGCAAAACTATATAGTATTAAATAAAAAAACAAGCAATATACTTTTCATACTTCATTTTTACTTTGTCGGTCATGAGGGTGCAGTCCGAAGGGTTGTAAATATTTAGTAGGAAATTTTTAGAAAGTAGGGTGCTTGGGCATGGGTGGGATTTCTATTTTCCATTATTTACCGGTACTTGTACACTTTGAAGGATATTATGCAAGAGGGGGGCATAGCCTAGTCTAAATGTTGCACTCTTGGGCCCTCCAGAGCCTAAAAGTGTGTTGCAGTCTTTAGTTAGTATTTCTATACATTTTTTGTGGTGGCACTTTTTCAAATTTTCCGGGGGGGGGGACGTGTTCCCCCGTGTCTCCATTTTGTCATTCCCATATTTGCTATATCGGAGAAGTTGGGGTGCTGGTGATTTATCATCAACATATCTGTGCTTTATTACACCTAAATACCACATTTATATAAGGAAAAACCCGTTTAATAGGCATATTACAATTACCGCAATATTGTAAATCTGGCCAGAAGGGCGTAGGCTACCTTAGGTCCAATTCTGGTTCTCAACAGGCAAAAATTAGATCAATAATTCGATTTTATCGTAATCATTTATATAAGCCATCGACATTTCTAATGAGCCCCAACCATGAGCAACAATTCTGGGGGGAGGGAGACGCATCCCCTACGATCTGAGTAATGGTTATATTAAAAACAAAAAATGCCAAATTCACAACCATGTCCTATTAAATAGCTTTAATGTTGGTTGTCAGATAATGTTAAAAATCAAATTATCTTGTGGCAAATATGATATGTTTTCTCCCCTTCTAGCGATTTCTTTCCATGGCCAAAACCAGCACTGTATTATAATGATCATGAATACAGGAATAATTGAACAAAAGAAGTCACAGTTGGAGAACCCGGGCATCGATCCCGGTACCTCTCGCATGCTAAGCGAGCGCTCTACCATCTGAGCTAGCTCCCCGATGTTGCAGAAAGAGGGGAGAGAGCATTAATTACATCAATGATTAACAAAAATTATTATAAACGCGATACAGTAGTATCCAGGGGCGGCGATTTCATGACCAGGAAGGGGGCAAAATACAAGGGACGAG
This sequence comes from Strongylocentrotus droebachiensis, assembly GCA_035222895.1. NCBI lineage: Eukaryota > Metazoa > Echinodermata > Echinoidea > Camarodonta > Strongylocentrotidae > Strongylocentrotus > Strongylocentrotus droebachiensis. Next base: position 212,870 of record JAVYIG010000772.1, on the reverse strand, counting down.
GGAGCATAGTGAACGAGAGGGGCGAAGGTGACGAAAGTGACTACCCCCTCACCTGTTTTTGAAGTTTTGTTGCATTAACGAATTATATTCCTAAGCAAAACTATATAGTATCAAATAAGAAAACAAGTAATATACTTTTCATACTTCATTTTTACTTTGTCGGTCATGAGGGTGCAGTCTGAAGGGTTGTAAATATTTAGGAGTACAATTTTAGAAAGTAGGGTGCTCGGACATGGATGGGATTTCTTTTTTCCACTATTTACCGGTACTTGTACACTTTGAAGGATATTGCAAGTTAGCATAGCGAGCGAGCGAGAATATTTTTGCAATTTTATTAGTCTAAATGTTGCACTCGTGGGCCCTCCAGAGCCTAAAAGTGTGCTGCAGCCTTTAGTCAGTATTTGCTATACATTTTGGGGGGCACTTTTTCAAATTGACGTGTTCCCACGTGTCCCCCCCCCCCCCCGGACGCCGCCCCTGGTAGTATTATTGTCCCCCCTTATACATTTATGTATTGGCCAGCTTATTTGTCGCTTATTGAGCTATTAAAAATCAATAATTTTTTCATTCGATGATCATGTGGCAAATATGATTAATGTTCTCTCCCCTTCTAGTTTTAAGAGCGATTTCTTTCCATGGCCCAAACCAGTCCAGCACTGCTGTAATATATTGATCATGAATACGAGAATGCGTGTAAGGGAACAAAAGAAGTCACAGTTGGAGAACCCGGGCATCGATCCCGGTACCTCTCGCATGCTAAGCGAGCGCTCTACCATCTGAGCTAGCTCCCCGATGTTGTCTTAGTTTGGGAGCTAAGGACTATAGATTATAAAGGATTATTACAAATATTATCTTAGTGTAAATTTACTTTTTTTTTAGGTTTTGATATACGTTGTACTGCTTTTTTGTAATCTTTTAATAATTACTTGTAAATATTGTGTTGTATTTGATTGTTTCAATTAAAAATACATGCTGGTGATTTATCATCAACATATCTGTGCTTTATGACATCTAAATACCACATGTATTATGAGGATAAAACCGTTAGGCATATTACATTCACCGCAATATAATATTAATGTAGCTAAAAGGGCCCGTTCATTCGGTCTAATGAGTTTTACTTTAAGCAGTTTTGGCTCTCGACAGACAATATTATGTTGGTCAATAAATCGATTTCATCGTAATCATTAACATAAGCTATCAAGATTTCTAATGATCCCCAACCATGAGCAACAATTCTGGGAGAGGGGGACACTTCTCCTACGATTTGTTGTTAACGGGGAAAACGCAGAGTTCACAACCATATCCTATGAAACCAAAGCATAAATGTTGGTTGTCAGATAATGTTTAAATTAAAATCAAATGATCTTGTGGCATATAATTATGATATGTTCTCTCCCCTTCTTGTTTAAGAGCGATGTATTTCCATTGCTCTAACCAGCAGATCAGGATTAAGTTTCCTGATTATACTGATCATGAATACGTGAATAATTATGTATAAGGGAACAAAAAAAGTCACAGTTGGAGAACCCGGGCATCGATCCCGGTACCTCTCGCATGCTAAGCGAGCGCTCTACCATCTGAGCTAGCTCCCCGATGTTGCCGATGGAGGGGAGAGAGCATTTATTACATCAATGATTAACAATAATTATTATAAACGCGATACAGTAGTATTCAGGGGTGGCGATTTCATGACCAGGAAGGGGGGAGGGGGCGAAATCCAAGGGACGAGGGAGCATAGTGAACGAGAGGGGCGAAGGTGACGAAAGTTACTACCGGTACCTCCTCACCTGTTTTTGAAGTTTTGTTGTATTAAAGAATTACATTCCTAAGCAAAACTATAGTATCAAATAAAAAAAAAAGTAATATACTTTTCATACTTCATTTTTACTTTGTCGGTCATGAGGGTGCAGTCCGAAGGGTTGCAAATATTTAGTAGGAAAATTTTAGAAAGTAGGGTGCTTGGACATGGATGGGATTTCTATTTCCCATTATTTACCGGTACTTGTACACTTTGAAGGATAATGCAAGGGGGGGCATAGCGAGCGAGCTAGAAGATTTTTGCAATTTTATTAGTCTAAATGTTGCACTCTTGGGCCCTCCAGAGCCTAAAAGTGTGTGCAGTCTTTAGTCAGTATTTGCTATACATTTTTGGGGGCACTTTTTCAAATTTTCCGGGGGGACGTGTTTCCTCGTGTCCCCCTCCCCCCCCCCCCCCCCGACCGCCGCCCCTGGTAGTATTATTGTTCCCCCTTGTACATTAATGTATTGGCCACCTCATTTGTCGCTTGTTGAGCTATTAAAAATCAATATTTTTTTAATTCGATGCCGGTATCTCTTTGATTATACTGATCATGAATACGATAATGTGTGGAATAAGGGGACAAAAGAAGTTACATTTGGAGAACCCGGGCATCGATCCCGGTACCTCTCGCATGCTAAGCGAGCGCTCTACCATCTGAGCTAGCTCCCCGTAGTTGCCTAATAGGGAGGGGGTATAAACCATATCAATGATTAGCTAAAATTATTATGAACGCGATACAGAAGTATCTTTTTTGAGGATTATAGACAATGATCTCGCAGCAGTTAATAGCTAACGGGAATCCATTCCCCCTCTTACGATTAAGAAGGTATCAGGACAATTACCCTCCAAGGACGATACCCCCCCCCCCCCCCCCCCCAAAAAAAAAAAAAAAAAAAAAAAAAAAATAATAATAATAATAATAATAATAAATAAATAAATAATGTTTTAAAAAAATAAATAAAATAAAATAAAATAAATAAATAAATAAAATTGTCCCACTTGTAACTTGCCGGAGGTGATTGTCAAGGGGGTACTTGTCCTAAGACAATTACAATTACCGCAATAATGTAAATCTAGCCAGAAGGGCGTCCATTCGAACCAATGAGTTTATACTGGCTCTCAACAGACAATAATATTTATATAGGTCAATTTTGATTTCATCGTAATCATATATAATTATAAGCCATCAACATTTCTAATGAGCCCCAACCAGGACTCGAGAGCAACAATTCTAGGAGAGGGGGACACATCCCCTACGATTTGTAAACGGTTATAACGGTAATGCCCCCCCCCCCCCCCCCACCCCCCGAAAACAAAATCTCAATGCCGAATTCACAACCATGTCCTATCAAATTAAAGCATTAATGTTGGTTGTCAGATGATGTTTAAGTTAAATCAAATGATCTTGTGGCAAATATGATATGTTCTCTTCCCTCCTAGTTTTAAGAGCGATTTCTTTCCATAACCAGTAAGTCCAGTACTATACTGATCATGAATACGAGTATGCGTGGAATAATAGGGGAACAAAAGAAAAGCACAGTTGGAGAACCCGGGCATCGATCCCGGTACCTCTCGCATGCTAAGCGAGCGCTCTACCATCTGAGCTAGCTCCCCGATGTTACAATATATTGGAAGGGAGTATTAATTAATCAATGATTACCTAAAATATTACGCACATAACGTGAAGTCAATCATCCGTGAATCATGATTTCCGCGTTATCACTGTTATCTTCATGTTACTGCACTACTAATTAATTTTATTTTCTTTGATTAAAAATTATTAAAGCTCATCTGTACTAATGTACAGGAGGGATTAGATCACACTGCAAGGTCACTGGACAGGTGGTTATCTCATCAAATCAGCTCTCAATTAACATACGAAAAAGAGGATCATGGGGGACCAACGGTCACCGATTAGGCATTGTTTTCTATATAGTGGGAGCAAGTACAGGTAGCTAAAAGTAGGACAGTGTGGCTTAAGGGAACAAAAGAAGTCACAGTTGGAGAACCCGGGCATCGATCCCGGTACCTCTCGCATGCTAAGCGAGCGCTCTACCATCTGAGCTAGCTCCCCGATGTTAAATTGCATCGGGTGGGAGTATTAATTAATCAATGATTATTAAAAATATTACGCATGCATATTTATTAAGTGAAGTTAATATCCGTGAATCATGATTTCCGCGTTATCACTGTTAGTGAAATCAATTTTTTTTTTTTAAGACTTTTTTTTTTAAACCGTTTTTTAGAGAAAAAACACATTTTAAACATTCAAAACTTAAAAATATCAGCTCAAAGAGGAAGAAGGAAAAGAAGAAAAAAAGGTTAGAAAAAAGAAAAGGATTTCCGACCGAACGACCCATGTATTGGCACTAAAAGGGGCAATACAACATATTCTTTTTTTTTTGGCCTTCTTCATTTTACTGCATTACCTATTTAATGTTTTGTTTTTTTTAACATTTTTTTTTTTTCAAATTAGAAATCGCCTATTATACAGTAGCAGGATCGACCTACTTCTGACTTTTCTCCGCATAAGTTTGGTAACTTATGCCCAAATAGGGTCACCTTTTTACTAAAACACTGAGCAAAGTCGACCATTTTGGACATTAATTACCTACTGTTGGTCGGGCAAAACAATTACCCTCATGTTTGGGAAATGTGTATACCCAGCATTAATTACAAAGAGATTGGGAGACAATATTCGATGATGAAAATATAATAAAGAAGATTATGTATTTACCTTATTTTGACTTCATTCATAAAATTTCAAGGCAAAAAATTATGAGGCTAGGCTATATATAATAAAGCCGTTTAAAGTGGACATCATTGATTTTAGATATTGATTAAATTTGTATCATTGCATTAGTGAAGGTTAGATCGAACGAGGTAATCAAATTCCCCGCATGGAAATCTTCAAATATAAGATTTGATAACCCCGCACACACTCCCTAAATATGAAAGTTAAGCAATTCGTATCCTATGACAGTTTGAGACGTGACATTTTTCAAACCTAGTCAATTCATTTTGATTGAAATACCTTGGATATCAATTAAGTCCGATCAATTGATTCGTCTATCTAGATTCTGATTTTATGGATTCTATTATTCACAGAAATGGATCAAGGCAACCCCGATCCACATCATAATTATTGCGAGACAGTGCATGGCGTAGCGTGTATTCAGGCATTGAGGGGCGGCACTGGCTTCACGGGGGCGCCCTTAAATAACATAGGTGGATGATTAATACAGGTCATAGAGGTAGGAGAGGGGGAAGTTGAGGGAATTCATACCATCTTCTGCTTTTGTGTTACCTCCCCCACCCCTGCCCCTTCCCAGCACTACTATCTATCTTTCTCGACATTTACAATGTTCAATAAACAGGGGAGCTAAGTGTAGGGACAGTCGTACTTTCTCATGTTCATATGTCCCCTCTCCCCTTCTCCCCCCCCCCTTCTCTCTCTCTCTCTCTCTCTCTCTCTCTTCACCATTCGACTGGGGGGGGGGGGGCACGTGCATGGTCTCTGGTGCCCCTGGTATATAACCGGCACTGTTGCGAAAAAACGTGGTCAAGTTGGGCCATGATTTCCGATCTACATGCACTCTGTCCAAAGTACAATGAGGTAATAACTCAAACACGTTGGGCAACCTTAAGTTTCACCCAACTTTTGTCTCGTCTCCGCAAAAATAAATGACAACAACATGTGAAAATAACATCCTCTTCGCTGCACAAGAGGATCGTGTCGTTGCAATGATGGAAGCTGCTGTATAGTTTTAATGATTTTCATATGATTTGTAAACAGTCAGTCACGTCTGCTCTTGAAGAGTTTTTCACAAACTGACCTCCGACATGGAGGATGAAATCTTTTATTGTTCTTAACAATTATTATGAAACGTCAAATAACTTACACAGCCCAGTGGTGGATCCAGGGAGGGGGCCCCCTCCTCTGGGGAAAAAACAGGTAAAAACACGCTAATTTTACCTTTATTTGGAGACGGGCCCCTCCCCTGGTGCTCAATGGGGGGGGGGGGTGTGCGATTTTTTGGCCCCCTCCCCTATCGCCATTTGGATCCGCCCCTGACACAGCCTGTTTGGACTTTGATCGTCAATTTGAGGGAACACCTCTCCCAAATTTAAAAGTAGTTAATATGAAGTTGCCAATTCTCCCATATAATGACAAACTAAGAGTAGTGCACAACTTCAATTATGGAAAAGAAATGAACAATCCCCTCACTTTCTCTTTTATTTGAGGGAGTATGAAAATGGAAAAAATCCGATAGAATTGTTATTATTTACTGTTTCTACTTGCGTGTGCATGTTTATCATATCATTTCGGGCTTGTGCCCCTTCCCTCTTTTGGGGGTTACTGTTGTTCACCTTTTCCACAGTAAGCTCTTTTCTCAACATTTCAAAGCTATGAGAACGATTTGATCCGATAAGGTACATAATTGAATAAACACATAAAAGGAACTCAAACTAGGTCGTTGGTATTTCAAAGTTTGTCATATAGACACACCCATTGAAAACCCATATTCCCAATCATTTCTCAAGAACACAGGAAACCTTTGCGTGCCAGTCAAAACACCACTTTTCTCGGATTCTCGTCCGCTGCCATGGTTACACTAACACAATGGTAAAGATCACGGCAAACTACTCGAATGGAAGCAATCATGTTGTCTTTGGCCGCCCAAATGAAAGAATAAAGTTTATCCGATTTGTGAGTTTCCTTCATTGAAAGTCATCTGACAGCTTTAATCAGTTCAATTTGTTTTTTTCAAGGGCATGGAAGTGAAGGATGTCTGAGCGGGCCTTCCGTATTTCTCCGAAATTCGATTTATCGATTTCAGTGCGAGCGAGTTGCATTACGATTTATGAAGGTCAATTACTATCATTTCATATTCGCCACATGCCTCAAATATGAATGCTATCGAGCTTGCTGATACTTCGTATGGTTTCGTCCATTGGCGTCTCTATGAGAGGCATATGCCCCCCCCCCCCCCCCCCCATTTAAAAGGGAAAGAGAGGAAGGGGGAGCCCGGCCCCCCCACTCAGTGTTATTTAGGGTACGCATATGCGTGTTCCAATCGACCCCCCCCCCTTTTCAGCAAAAGTCCGGTGTGTAAAGTCAATACGGCTCGACCTTTTTCTTTTGTATACGAGCCTTTTTCAGCACCCCCCCCCCCCCCCCTTTTCAGCAAAAGTCCGGTGTGTAAAGTCAATACGGGTCGACCTTTTTCTTTTGTTACGAAAAGGACATTTTGGCAACACGCATGCGGTCATTTCGAAACCTGAGTGGGGGGGGGGGGGGGCCGGGAGGGGGAGAAGGAAAGCTAGATGAGGCAGGAAACGTGTAGAGAAGATTTTACAATACTTTTAAACTAAAACAATTAGAATGACTTTGTCTAAATAGACAATGATATTAGTAAAGCATACAAGTAAATTACAACATAATTAATAGGTTTAAAACGTTTTATCATTCATTGTATAACATACTTTGGATGGGCCTTCAGGAAAGTAAAGATTGTTGTTGGCGTAGCGTAGATCCAGCCAGGGAGGGGGGGGGGGGCGCTGGCATCAGGGAAATCGGTCTTAATGGATGGCTTAAATAGGAATTCTTAAGGACACTCTCCCCCATCCACCCCTCTCTCTCTCTCTCTCTCTCTCTCTCTCTCTCTCTCCCTCCCTCCCTACTACCCTCAACCCCTCCATCTTTTCTCCCTCTTTTCTTCATTACTTTCCCTTATTCGATTGGAGGACACGTGTCCCGACTGAGCCCCCTCCCCAAATTCAGTATAGCCACGCCAATAGTGAATTTACCCCTGACCATAATTGTTTTCAGACCAGCCAAGAGTTTTGTCTCCCATTTCAACACGGCAAAGGAGGTCGGTTCGCAACCTGCCGATCGCCATCAAGGAAAGCCATTCCTTCCTAAATGTCCGTCGTTTGTTTCTATCAATGCATTCATCTGAACTAAAGAAATACAACAAACTGCACTGTTTCCTCTCATTATACACAGATATGCAACCACAATGCATGCCCAAGATTATTAAAGTTTACACTACCAAGTTAACGACTTATTATACTGTGGAAAACAATCAACAATGCATATATTTATAGATCACGGAAAGTATAGTGGTTATACTTTGGAAGTTGTGGGCCTAAATCAGACAGATATTTGATTTTCATCAGTCAAATGATGTCAATTTTAGGCGCTTTTCATGGTCATCTGCCTGCAAGAAAGCCATTACTGACATTGACACGAAAATGTCTCTATACGGTCTTATTGCGGGGCACCAGACGTTATTTCATGATCCAAAATGCTAAATGACAAGCATGTTACAACGTCATTACATTTAGCGATGCTTTAGGAATTTGAGAGTCTGATAATTTCTTATCAGATTGTACATGCAATGCATAATCATAGACTTAAATAAACACATTCTCTTTACCATGTTTCATGGAATCGGGGCGCACTTAATTACATGAAAGAGTATACTATGTGCGTATGTCCTTTTAAAAACAAAGTTTCTTCCGCCGTATAATGTAAACAAAAGTCAAATACATTTGATTTTTTTAAATCGATGTTCATGTCATAGTGTCCGGATGGAGCAGGGAACAAACAAACATCAAAAGGCATACGTCATGTCCCGAAATGAAGTTGCAAAATACAGTCCTTGTTTGTCATTTTCGGAATTACATGTGGACTTTCAAAATTATGAACCCTAATGATGCATCTTCTGAAATGCGAGTCTTCGGAATTATGAACCTTAATATAGGCGGTGTCACACAGAAAAATCCCTTGAAAAATCCTTTCAAGGGAGAATTTTCTTGCTTCGTTAGAGGATTTTTAATGGGATAATTATTGATGACAGACAGCACTAAGAGGATTCCGGATAACTAAAATCCGGATTTTTGGCGTCTGTGTGACACCGCCTTATGTAACTCATAATGCGAGATGTTGAATCTCTTCGCTCAGGTGTACTTGACACAAAGACATTACATCGGCTTAAAAGCTTTGGAGATATCACATTTACACATAACGGTCGACAGTTAGCCCATTTATTGTTACGTAACACAGGGCTTGTCAATTCTTTATCACGTTTGTTTAAGCATGGAGTTGGAATGGAGAAGGGTCCATGGTCCGAGGCTCTATAGGCAATTCATGAATTGTCAAAGCAGCTAGTCAGGGACAATGAGCTCGAAAGCGCGTACAAGACTACGAACAGTTGTGAATAGATGAGGGGAAAAAAAATCACGAATATGTTTTTATTGGTATTTTTTGGAACCAAAACGATTGCATGAGCTAAACATGTTCATAAGCAAATAATCTCAATGAAATTAAGCAATACACACTTTTTCGCAGAAGGCCATAAAATCTATCGCCCGCAAATAACTTACAACTTGACTATATAGGCCTACTTCAGTTTGTTAAAATTCTCAGAAAATAATTTTCTGCAAAAAAAGAAAGAATAAGATGTAAACGCCAGGCTCTTTACTTTTTGAATTTATCGTCTTCTTTAAAAACTATTCCCATATTGTTAATGGCAAGTGCACATGCATGACACGATTGGAAAGACTTGTAAAAATCAACCTATATACGGCGATGTGCGTCAACGTTTGAAATGTGCGAACTTGGCAATAACATATTACGTAATCAGAACAAGGTTTCTAATAATCCTGAAAATCATGAAACTACGTATACAAGGGTGTATTGACATTACTAGAGGATATCTTGAAAGTCTTCGTGATCGCGTTTTATATAGACGTGATGAAACTATGTTTAACGCGTGGAGAGCAACGTGTTTGGACTTTGCTTGCCTCTTACAAAAGTTAGATATGAAAAATCATGACGAGCAGCCAACGCGATAACTTTATCGATTTCTGATTAACACAGGAGGCACAAGAATGACATTGAATATTAACACGACGATAAGAAATAGCTGCCTCATTGTGTAAATGCCATAAGTAATCATTCCACTGTTTTGGGAGATGATTAATTAGTTGAGAGTTGAACATGTTGAAGGTGTAGCAAATTTTCTTTATCTAAATCATTTGTCAGATCGCGTGATGACTACATGTATTGTTGCGTGTTTGTTTAAATGTATGTTAAACATGATTGTGTACATTTCACGTCGTGATACTGTATTATAATAATTATGATCCATCAATGACGATTACGTGTGATACTCGTGTATAAACGGCCTGTTCTCATTGCATGAGAGTGGTCAAAATCACTCAGTTGTCGTACAACTGTAATAATTTTATTTGGGGAGTGTCAACATTGCGTCCACAGTATATCAACAGTGCGTCGCAGTTTCATATACTGCTACACAGTGTGTTTCTTCTCCTTTAACAAAAAATACAATTAACCTTATAAGCATGATATGATTTACTTCCCTTTTTAATGCAAATGTTCAGTGTAGTGGTCTCACGGACAAAAGGTACACTTATAATCATTACCATAACCACCGTGATCATTACCATTACAAATATCATCATCTTCTTCTTCATCATCGTTATCATCATCATCGTAATTATCATTATCATCATCACCACCACCACCATCACCATCATTATTATCATTATCACCACCACCATCACTACCACCACCACCACCATCATCATCATCATCATCATAATCGTCGTTCTTTAATTGGCCTATTAAAACGTCATTACGATATAAACGAGGGCCACAGATCAACAAGATCAAATTAAACAAGATTCAAAGTCCAAAACAGCCCCCAAAAAGTTGAAATGTTAGTTTACAAAGTAATACGATAACTTCCCAAGTATCAAGATTGAAAAAGTACTGCTCCAAAGATAATAATAATAAGATAAGGCGTTAATATATTTGTATATAGCTTACAGAAGTATGCTTGTAATCTGATATATTATTTTGAAGGCTTTGCTTTGTAAGCTATTTCAACGTTTGTTGAAACATGTTTACGTAAATAAACTTCCAAGCTTTAATTCAATAGTTATATGGATGAAAATGTAAACCCGTTTCTATACTACATGGCCAATATTTCATATATTTCATATACGGCGTTGCCCATAAAGTCGGAATAAAAATTGTCTTTCCATGAAACTATTGTGACAATATGATGGAATCAGTTGCAAGACATTCGTAATATTTCAGAGTAGATTGTTTTTAAACCTCCTCAAATCTAAAGTTTTCAAAATTGCTTTCCCTTGGATCTACTTGTATTTTCTAACTTATGTTACTGTATTTTCATATTCTTACTTTTCTTTCCTTTCTTTCTTCTGCGCCTTGGGCACATTATTCACGTAGAGTTGGCGCATTATAATACTCTATATCATTATTTATCTTCTCCGAACTTTATTGATGCAAATGTAATGATCTGAGAAGACATAAATTGTATCTACCGATGATAAAACTTAATATATTGACGCAAGTTTTTCATGAAAAAGGGTAAGACAAAAAACCTTCCAACTCTATGTTTGTTTTTCGTGGCCAAAATGTTAAAGGCCTTCATTTTGTATTTGTTTGTGTGTGAACTTTAAAGTACATCAGTCTCTTATACCAGAACACTGACAGGCTCCTCAAGTATTGTATCATCGAGGTTCTCTCATCCGCATCGCCGGGGTACGATTTCAAGCGGAGCCAACAACAAACATGACAAAGGCTACAGAAAAAAAAAACAATCGAAAGTCTCAAAAGAACTATCAAAGTGAATTTGTATCGATCTCGCGATAACGAAACAATGAGGAAACAGCTGATTGGGGAACGGGGGGGGGGGGGGGGAGGGGAGGAGAGTGAATAGCTTTCGACCAATCAGCGCATCTTATGGAGATATCAACAAACCCGCGGGCTTGTAGGACGCGAGAAGGTCATAAAGGGAGAGTCGTCTTGAGGAAGTTTTGAAGGCGCGTTTAGTATGACAAGGATATTTACGTAGATTGTGGAGCATTGTTCTGTATTCGATGGCTTTGTCATTTTTTGACAGAAAGTGCAGAAGGCAGTGTTCGATTTCCTGAGTTAAAAGGACTCGGAGATTTAATATTGACTTGAAATCTGCATGGCTTCGTGTTTTTGTTTTGCCCAACCCTTTTCCGTTCCCCTATCACTTCTGATAATGTGCTATGATCTGATATAAGTTGATTATGCTACTGTGAGCATTTCAGTGACCCAAGCCTACAACAATACGGCACTCTTTAAAGTATTTTTTCAAATTTGCATTTTCTTTTCTTTTTTTAAATCTTTATATATCAATTTGAAATCCAACTACCACATAAGTCTGTGAATATTGATGTGCATCCCCTCTTTCTTTTCTCTTCTTTTTTTCTTTCTTTTCCCCCTTTTACCAATATTTTGTTCCTCCATATTTGTATTATTATGTATCCTTTGAGGGTAGTCATACTATCAAGCTTTGCTTACTTTGTCAACCCTCCTGTTTGATGTTTTCGATTAGTTACAGCCACCCTTACTTTATTCTACATATATTCTTTTGTCATGTGTAAATTTGCAATATTTGTTTGTTATATATTTGTAAAAATGCAAAAGAAAAAGAAAATCAAACAGAAATAAATAAATCAAATCAAATCAATCAAATCAAATTTTCTCGAAAGTCTTTTCAATCATGCTCTACATACTACTTTAAAATTGATTTACTGCAAAATGTGCGAAAATATAACCAGATTAGATTTGGGTCTAGGGTGAAGGTTGGTCACTTACATGTATAGAAGTAGAATCCAATTTTGGGGCTGGGTCGTAATTATTATGGATATTTTCGTTTATAGTGGAATCCACCCTCAAATAGCGGAATCCACTTTAAAGAGAAGGTTGAGTTCTGGGAAGAGGTGAAAAAAATAATTTGTGAGCATTACTCATTCTTATTATGCAAGTGTGGAAGAACATCAGTTAAGACATGTTCCCTGAAAAGCATGGCTCTTCAAATGCCTTCATATTCTAAATATGCATGTAACATCGTAAAAATCGGGGGGGGGGGGGCGGCTTTTTACGCCACGTGTTCGTGTAGTCCCATATACATCTTTCTGTGCAAGTGTTTGTAACTTTACCAAGACTTGGCCAAATTTCTTATCATTTTGATGATTCCAGAACCTTGCAATACACACAAATTCTTATATGCTAGATGATCAACCTTTTCTGGTCGGTTCCACACCGTTTCTTTCACAATGCAATCGCATGACCACAACTTCATCTTTAAGAAGGAGAAATTCCAATTAGGAGTGGACTATACTTTGATTTGAAGTGGAATAAACTCCAAAGAAAATAATCCCTCATATTGATATGTTGGTTGGTTTTACCCGACTACTAAGAAATTACTTGTATGCTTCTATGCAAACTACCAGGGACCAACAACTTCTGGTCCTCTCCGAGGGGCTTGGTAATAAGGATCAATGCCTTACCTAAGGGCACCATAGCATGTCCACTCGGTTTCGGGTCATCCCGGTCACAAGACCACTGCTCTACCACTGAGCCATCGCGCCTCCTGAAATACGACCTTTCACCCCTCTGCATCTAGAGAGTCATTTATTTTAATTTACCATGTATTCATTCAGAGTAATGCTTTGTTGCGTATAGTTGCTCATCAAACCTGCCTTCAGGAGAAGTAGGCCTAGGTCATGGTATTATTTTATCTCCCCTTTATTGTTTGTTTAACAAGTTTCATGACAAGATGACTTAACTGACTTGCAGATATTTGACACAATGTACCTGGCAAGATTCGTTTGATTAAAACCAAATGTCATATTAAAACGTGTTTGGGAACCTGCGCACAAGGTACAAAATCAACATGTGCAAACTTTGGTTCTTTTCCCACCATGCACGTCACAGTGTTATGCCCCCCCCCCCTCCCCGAAAAAAGGGGTAAAGAAAATCACATGATGATATAGGGCGTCAATTCGATTACCAGGATGAGGGGGGGGGGGGTGTATGCATTGATGGAAAAGTCTATATCTTGTATTTGAAGAAAGGGTGCGATTGCCCCCCCCCCCCCCCCACCCCCATGGATTTAGCGGAACATACAAATAGAACGCAAATACGAGTAATGAAAACATGATATACATTACATTTTGAGGGCCTTCATTCATTTTCATGATGGGGAGGGGGTGTTAGGCGCGAAAGCCTTGCTGGATAAAGTCGATGCACGGCCACTGATTATATACAATCATGGACCTAAAGTACGAAGTAGGTACGTGCTTCAATCAATTCTGTTTTAATTTGTAATTTATGGTACAGAGTTAAAGGAAAGAAAATGGTTAGAGCACTGTAGGATATATTCCGGGGGAAATGGGATGGGCTGTTAAAAAACTTCCTAATTACTTCCAATTGTTGTGGTTTGCTTTGCACCGAGTTCAGTCATGCCGATATTATAGGTAGGCCTACTATCGAAGTAAATTAATTATTTTTCTGTTATATAAAATATTATATAGAGAAGTGAGTTGCCTAAAATAATAGAATAATACGCCACCCAAATCAGTGACACCATCCCCCCTCTCCCCCCCTCTCTCTCTCTCTATCTCTGCCATTCCCTCCATCTCCTCAACCCCCTTCTGTTTCTCTCTCTCTCTCTCTCTCTCTCTCTCTCTCTCTCTCTCTCTCTCTCTCTCTTTCTCCCACGTATATAGTTTACTGAAGTTCATAGAAATTTTAAGTACAAGAATGATTTCCCTTTATAAATTAATTGGGGGTCGTCGAATTTTCATTTATCTGGAGAGCCTATGCACGTGCAGTAAACAATCGTTTTTATTTTCATGATATGGAATGTATTATTTGTTTAACTATAATTATGTAACACGACTGCATGAGTCAATTTGATACGGGGCCGACTCTTTATCATGTTTAGAGAAGAGAACCATTGTTCTACGACACATGCTCCTACGACGACTGCTCCACGGTCATGTTCTACATTACCAAAATTCCTAACTTCAATCCTAGACCTGACACTATCCATCACCCTTACCCTTACCCTAAACCAAATCTAAGACCCAAGTTCAACTCTAACCCTAACCCTTTGACGAAATAAAGCTCAGAGCAACTGTCGCCGGAGCAGTATGTCGGATCACCAAAAGGGTAGAAAATTGGTACCCGTCCTTAAATTGTTCTGTTGGAAGTGGAAGATAAAGTAAAGTGAAATATTTTGGAGCAATAGACATTCCAAGTCAGCATGTGGTCAATTTAAAGTGCATCATTCGGTTGAAGAACAATGGATAAAACAAGACAAGAATTTTGTTTTAAAAGATAAAATGATCAATAAATTGACATAAACAAAATTTTTAAAATCATACGATCACAGGGTCCTTGAATATATTGGGAAAAAGTTTTAGAGCGCGGGAGAGAGAGAATCAAATCATGTTAAATAAACGAAACCAAATGTTCTGAAAAATATTGAATCGTGTGTTTGCCAGCCAAACCTCTCCAGGGGTCGTATATTTTCAACAAATTGAATTTTAAATGTCTAGATTTTTTATATTTATCTTTGATAGAGTTTGAGCGTACAATGGCTAATTTGCATTTTTTTCTTCTTCTTCAAATGCTTTTCCATACCAAGAGACGACCGTAAACCTGGATATTCGAGGAAATTCCAATAAAGGATAAATTATTACTACCATGGACATACTCTTGTAGTGATCTTATTGCATATTGCACTTTGCAAATAAAATTACACAATTAGATGAAAAAACAAAAATGCATATTTCAATAACAAATGGCATAAATTGATGAAAATATCAGAATAACACTGAATAAATCAATGAAATTGACACAAAAGAGAGAGTGTCAACTCAATTTGCAAACGTTCCATTTTTGTAATTTTTTGATGACCTTCTCACAGTTTCATTTCTAACTTTTGTATTTAATCAAGCGATGATTAAGCCGGTGACAAGCTATGACCAACTATACACAGTAGCATATTCTTCTTCTGAATCACCGTTTGATGAGAAAAACAACATCTGTCCTCCTGCACAAATATATATTACCAGTAATTTTAAGTCAATACGGTGCTAGCATGGAGTGTAAATATGCTTTAGATGATAAGGCCCTCGTTTGAGTCGTTTGACAATTTCGCGTAAACAAGTTTGGGCAGATATACAACTGTCACACTGACTTTTTCCAACGTGTTCAACATGAGGTGGAATGGAGTACGAAACTAGGTCAGAAATGGGTATTTCTGCAGAAACATTTTCGTTTTGAAAATTGTTACGCAATCATATTTCTTACTTGATATTGATGCTATATCAGAAAATGTAACCCCCTCGTAGTGTTGTTTGTGATTACGTTTGTAGGTTCCCGGAATAAAGCATTATGCTTTCTTAGCAGTCAGGTAAAATAACCACCACTAAACCACTAAACCAATAAGAGTCAACCTTCTCTTTAACTATTGTCTATGTTTCCTTTTATTTAAATTTCAGAGGACGATATTAAATGAGAAAGGAGATCAAGGTTAACTGTTAAGAGCACATCTATGCTGCAATCTAATGAGGCGAAAACAAATTAAATTCTACCATAAGGTGTAAATAAATGACACTTGAATGACAAACGTGATGCAAGCAAAACGTGTATCATGTTCGTGAATCATCTTAATTAGTCATGATTACTCAAATGATGACAGAGGACCGTATTATTCAGTCATAGCTAAGTCATTAATGCCCATCATAAATCATACATACTTTGCCGCATTGTGATACACAGTGTATGAAGAGAAAGAGAAATTTCTTGAACATTTTTGTATGTTATTTCATAATGGCAATTTTTTTCAAAACGTCACAGAATGCATTTATTTTGTAATCGTAGTTTGTAGGTTCAGATCCCATTTCGACACTAAACTAGATTTTTGTTTTTAAAGCCTTGAGTCGTTCAGTCCAGCCTATCTTACTACTATTTCATTCAATTAGGTATTAATATATTTTTATTTTTTTTAAATCTAGAATTAAGACTAGAATTTGAGAATAATTCAGGTGAATTAGGGCCTATTATAAGTTAGTATAAAATGGAGGCCATTGAACCATCAGATAGGGCATTCAAGTGGAAGTAATAGCCATTATTAAGAAGATTTATTACCCTAAGAAAGGGAGAGAGAGGAAAGTGTTAATGACCTTCTTGATATTAATACTCTATTTTTAGGATATGTTTTGGCAAACAGACATCACATGTTTCTTCCCCGGGTTCTTGGCTGATTGTTATCTAGAATGTTGTGAGAAATAGGAGAATAGCAAATCGGTTAATAACAAACATTATCATCAAGACAGAGCACAAGAAACGACCTTTTAATGGGAAGGGTGGCAGGTTTAAAATGGGGGCAGTGTTGATCATGATGGTTTATTAAGAGAAATGGGGAGAGGGGAGACATAGAGGAAGAAAGTGTAAAAGTGAAGAAAGAGAGAGGAAGAAAGAGAGAAAGAGTAGGAAATAGTAAGATGAGAATAGAGAGAGAGAGAGAGAGAGAGATGGTAATAACAATGGAGAGCGAGGGGCGGCTAATGTGTAGAAGTTTATTGTTCAGAAAAACATTAGATTTTAAAACAACGTGGGGGGGGGGCGGGGGCGGGGGCGGGGGAGTATTATAGACTAAACAATTTCAGAGTATATGGTATGTTATTGTACAACAGTAAATCCTCTCCTTCATTATCATTTGTAAGATGGACAAAAAGTTTCATCTTTGGAGAACCCGGGCATCGATCCCGGTACCTCTCGCATGCTAAGCGAGCGCTCTACCATCTGAGCTAGCTCCCCGCAGCTGGTAGGTAACGTGCTAAAGAGGAGCTCTTCCCGAAGTCTTCCCGAGAATGTTGTTAGCAGATGGGCTGGAAAGTTCAAGCCCACTGACCTAGTTATTACAATGATGCAGGGGAGTGGAGTGATCATCATTGTTCGCCTTGGTGCCCAATATGACATAACACAGAAATCGAAGTCTCGTGATACGTTGTTCCTCCCTGGACATTGGTGTAGGTACGGGAGGGTCTGGGGCACATACCGCCCACTTTTAAAGTCTCAACTTAAGAAAGAAAACAAAAATAAAGATGGAAAGGAAAAAAAGAAAGGGGAAAGCAAACATGAACAATGTTGATAGAATTACTGATAGTCTATGGCCTCATTATCTCGTATTTCATCCACCGAATATTTCCAGGGTTGATCCACCCCCCCCCCCCCTCCCCCTCCTTCCTCCCCTCTGCTCATGACGCTTGTGCCCCTTCGATGGTCGGAATAAATCTACGCCACTCTCCCTGGATAACACATTTTTTGCCATCGCCTTATTTTTTTAGCTGTTACCTGTCATATTTTAGAATATGAAGGCATTTGAAGAGCCATGCTTTTCAGGGAACATTTTCTCTCTCACGTTCTTCCCAAACTGCATTATAACAATGAAAACGCTCACAAGTTATTTGTAACCTCTCCCCAGAATTCAACCTTCTCTTTAAAGCGAGAACGCTTTTGACGAAACTATTCTTGTGTGAAACTATAGGCATTTGGAATAACAAAATTATCAAATTAATATAGTAACAAAAATATATTCAGCTATAGAATGGCCGGTTTATCGCTTGAACTAGCAACTAAATAAGAGACACGAAGAGGGATAAATAGATAGAGAGAGAGAGAAAGAGCGAGAGAGAGAGAGAGAGAGAGAGATAGGGGGAGGGAGGAAGGGAGAGAGAGAGAGAGAGAGAGAGAGAGAGAGAGAGAGAGAGAGAGAGATTTAAAAGACGATTGAAAAAGAAGAAAACATATTCTCAGGCCGAAAGAGAAACTAACAAAGGCAGTTTATCTATCTTGACTGGCATTGTTATATTGTACTCTTGTCCATTGTCAGGTGTGTTATTACGAGTTTAACACGACCTGCATATAGAGGACTGCTTATCCTCATTAGCATACAATGCTAGTCCGGTATTTTTCTCCTACCAACAAGCATATAAAAACTTAAAGGAGCACTTTGGACTTTGACTACAGAGACTGATCAATCTCAGATATTAAATTGCTATGGATTTCATTTTATAACTCCATGTACCGCATGGGATTATTTTAAATTCTCACAGCATTCAGTTGCGAGGGGCGGGGGGTGGGGGCACAAGTCCGAGTATCTGAAATGCAAGATTTAAGTGCATTTTTACATTTGAAAATTCAAGGAAGAAGGCGCAGCCCCTCAGGGACCCCCCCCCCCCCCCAAGGAGCATATTTGTGTGTACCTGAAGTTTACATGCCAATTTGGGTTTTAAATGGAGGGGGCAGTTGTGCCCCACCCCCACTGCAGGTCTTATAAATAAGATTAAAGAAACAACTCCCTGATGGGATCCTATATAGGAGAAATCCTATAAGTGATAGCAATGTATTTCTATAGTTTTTATTTTAGAAGCATAATTATGACCCAAAATAATTGTATAACAACGTACTTTCCTTTAACCGAATATCCATATTCATATTTACGTATTACATTTTTTTGCTTTCGGTGTCTCTTTCTTCAGTCAGCTGACTTCGAGGCTAAAACAGCCGGGAAAAGAAATCGTTGATGAAAATAATTTAGTCTTTGCTTTCCAGAACCATATAGGAATAAACAACATATAATCACGAACTTTGGATTGATTTGATCATAATGGTTGAATAATCCTAATTTCCCTCTTTCATTTCTTTATCTCAAATATCTATAATAATTTTTCTTATGTTTATATTTGTGTTATATGCTTCTTCTTTTTTAAATCTTTTTTGTTTTGTCGTTGTAATCTTTGCTATACATTATGCTATATTTTCTATGGGAACTACGCTTGTACAAGGCATTAGGGCTTTATTTCTGTAGTTCCCTATTTAATTTTCTAAATTATGTTTATATGAATTATTTTGTATCTTTTGTATCAATGTGATTTTTAATCGAGAATGAAATAAATGAGAATTGAATTGAATGAATTGAACTTGTGCATTACAATGATAATGAATAATCAAACAAATAGCCATTAGGAAATACAATTACACTTAGAATAAGAAGACAGATAGAATACCGTATAAAGACGCGGTCTGAATCTCAAAACTGCGCCTGGATTTGATTCTGTTTCGCTTTGATCGGAATTATGTTTCTTGCTTCCTCTGACGTTATTTTCGAACGTTCATGACAGAATTATGATATTTTTCATCTTTCCTGTTTGTTAAAAAAAAACTGGTTCAAAGTCGACTCGCGTGACAATGGGGCTATTTGTCACTGCTTGTCAAAATGTCTTTATTTCTGGAGCGTATATCCCCTAATGGTGGCCTGATTAGTAAAAGGATTAACCCATAACTGCTTGGGGAGGGGGTGGGGGCACATAGCTTCCAATCGAATATTGGAAAAGAAAAAGATAGGAGAGAAAGGATAGAAAAAGATATGGGCTGGATTCGACGTGCAGATAAGAAAAGGTCATGAGACGTCTCTCACATCCCTCCGATGGGTGCCCCTGCATATACATCTGGTTAGACAGATGCCACCCCTTGTCAGTGCCCAACTCCCCCCCCCCCCCCTTAACGGCTAGACCCACACTACGCCACTTATACCCCCCAAGGCTTTACTCAATCTCGTGATCAGTATGTATTATGCTTTATACGTGGAAAAAAGGATTGTTTTTTTCACCTCATTTTATCGATCAAACTTGCACAACGAAGGAGACATAAGGCCAAAAAAAAAAAGTTGTTTGGTTGTCCTCGACCGCCCGCTCGTCATTTTCGGGCCGCTCGTATTTTTTTTTTATATATTTTTTTTTTTAATTCAATTTTTTTTCATTTTTTTCATTTTTTCATTTTTTCATTTTTTTTTTTTTTTTTTTTTGGGGGGGGGGGGGGAGCAATCTTAAATGCCAAACATACCATTTTATGCAATTGCAAGGATCAAAATGCGTCCCGTTGCCAGTTTGATCTTTTCAGTACGCAATTAGGTATTTATTAAACTTGCCATTTTTATTTTTCTATGTCAAAATGCCGTTCATTCAAATCTTAAACTAATTTTAAACCCCATCTGTACTAGTTTACAGGAGGGATTAGACCACCCTGGAAGGTCACTGGACAGGTGGTTATCTCATCAAATCAGCTCTCAGTTAATATAAGATAAAGAGGATCATGGGGACCAATGGTCACCGATTAGGCATTGTTTGCTACAAAGAGGGCGCAAGTAGCTATAAGTAGTACAATGGAGATTTAAAAGGTGCTGTATTTCAAAGCCCAAAATACTTTCTGTGTTGGTCTTGATATTCATTGTACATTAAACTACTCTTTTACCATATTAAAGTGTTTTATAGACTTTGTTTGTTTAAATGCTTGACAATCCCATTTATTTTTATTTTTTTATGGAAAAAAAAATATTAAAAAAAAAAAAATGGGAAAAAAAGAAGAAAAAAAATCAAAATAAAAAAAATACACACAAAAAATGAATTAAAAAAAAAAAAAAAAAAAAAAAAAAAAAAAAAATCCGCCCGCCCGCCCCTACTCCAGAAAAGCAATCGAGGACAACCAAACAATTTTTTTTTTTTGGCCTAAGAGCACAGAAGAAAACCAAATCATTGGTAGATGCAGTGCATACAAAAGAATGACATGGTCAAGACAGTAGACAAAAAATAAGTAAATAAAGATCATTTTGTTATAAACAGTATATCTTTTCAAAATGAACGAATTTTTGTTCACTTTTCCTCAAAATTTCATCAAACTGATTCCTTGATTTTTCTTTCACATCTCCACACACTACTACCCACATATCTGACTTATCGATCTCTGTTCTATCTACACACGCTCTCCAGTCTCTTCATTCATTATCATTAGAACATAAAGGAATGGCGGTCACTCTAGACAAATAATTGAAACAAATGAAAACAAGATATGTAAATGTATTATACAATTTAATATGTACCACTGAATACAAATAAATACGACTGCGTACAAATCTATTACTATTACGAAGATAAATTTATCCTCATTAAACTGTGTTAACGAGGATAAATTTATCCTCATTTAGCTGTTAAATGAAGATAAATTTATCCTCATTTAGCTGTTAAATGAAGATAAATTTATCCTCATTTAGCTGTGTTAATGAAGATAAATTTATCCTCATTTAGCTGTGTTAATGAAGATAAATTTATCCTCATTTAGCTGTGTTAATAGTAAAACAGAAATCATGTGGAAAAATATGAAGGAATTTATTTCCTTACCTAAATATAATTGACTCATCAGTTGTATGTACCAAAATAATCAAATAAAATCATAGCTTACTCAAAAGTAAAATGCAGAATGGAGGCGAAAAACTGCACATTTGCATAGGCTGTGTAGCCATGTCATGACTTCATTTTGCCACCCCCCCCCCCCCCACCCCCTCCAAAAAAAAAGTTATAATGTTGGAATGCTAATAACTATACTGAGAAGCAGTTGCTACCTACGATGTAAGGGTGCCCTGTAATAAGATAATAACATTTGTTTGAAGTTCGTTGGAGTGGTTGTATACAGCCCTGCTTGACACCAATCAGGTTGGGAGTGGAGGGGGGGGGGGGGGGGCAATGCGGGGAGGGGGCCTTGACATATTCTTATTTTTTTTGTTTCTGTATATATAATCACAATCCCGAAAAGACATGTGGTCGTTCGTAACTTTTAGCCTTTTCTGTTAATTGTATAGTTGTGGTATGTGTTTGTGCACTCAGTTATCCGAACTTTTTAACGCTATGCTATTTTTATTTTTTATTCTCCTATGTAAACAAAAAGAGAATGATCTTATTTGTCTTATTTGACACTAATGACTTTTGGCTTGAGCACGATTCCATGGTAGCTCGGCTAAAGCCGGGGCAATGATGATTGCAGGGCCCTCGTTGAGATCAGTATGAATATTGATGAGGCTAGCCTGGCTAAACTAGACATATCATTATTATTGATCTTATCATTAATATAATATATAGATCATAATTGATAAATTGAAATTGAAATTTAACTTAGAATTTCTCGTCTATTCCCCTCTCCCTTCCATTTCTCTGCTTTTCTATTCCCCCTGTCACCATTATAGGTACACCAATTATTGTACTATTTATGTACGTTTTAACATAATATTGAAACACGCCACGAGACCGGTCCAAGAATAACACAATAGGAATAATTAATGAACAATAATTGTTTGATCAGGAGGGTGTGTATCAATTGACTGTGATAGCATTTATCATACTGATGATAAAAGAAAATCAGTGTCTTGACGTTCTCTTTACGTCCATTGTTTTTATTTTGTTTGTTTTTACTTGTCACAAGACCAAAGTAATATTGTGTGATCAGGCCACCGTCATATAAAAAGTTGCGATTGATCCAAATCAATCGCAAGTCCTCCAATCAGCGTGATCAATTTTCATCTCTAGAAGGTGCCTATGACCCCTGTTTTTTAAAAGATATGTTATTGCAGATAATTTTATGAAATGTGGAAAAACACCCCTTTTTGACAAAAATGGCAAGGGTTTAGCCCATAAATTTTGGCCAAAAATTGTAAATTTTAAAAAAGATTATCTGAGCTTACGAATATCTATAACGTTCAACAATGAAACAACTTTTCAAGGGCGCTGATTTAGGTTAGAGATGGGGGGTAGTGGGGGGGTTGTCACCCCAACTCAATATCGTTTGCGACGGAAATAGGAATGGATATCTGAAATTTGGTGGATTGAAAGAGTCAAATCCTAACACAAATGATTGCCGAAAAAACGTGGCTGCCTATTTCCATAGTTAGAATTTGTCAGGAGGGGCAAATTGTCGCCCCCTCCCCCCTCCTGCCCCTCCTTCAAATATAGGGTAGAGGTGATCAGCTTGGTTAACGTTTGCAGCAGCGGTGTCTCAAAAAGAAAAGAAAGAAGATTATTGGTAATGAAGCTTTCAATTCATGCAATAATCTTTGTGGTAATTTTTTTTTTTTTTTTTTACAGGGCTGCAAGGATTTGTAGATACAGTCAGCGGTATCACAAATATAACAAGGATATCAACATATTACACGGATGTACATGTATCAATGTAATGTAAAGTGAAAACCGAATAAAAAAAACATGTAGAATCTCATAAAATTTCCCATGAGAATCCTGTCGTAACAGCTCTCCGGTCTCTCTCTCTCTCTCTCTCTCTCTCTCTCTCTCTTTCTTTCACCCCTCTCTCTCTCTCTCTCTCTCCCTCTTTCTTTCACACCCCTCTCTCTCTCTCTCTCTCTCTCTCTCTCTCTCTGCCTCATGGAAAGGGGGGGGGATTAAAAAAAAATATATATTTCGGGATTCCCACCGTCCCTCCCAAAGCAGGGGGGAAACACGAGTTATCTCCCTCATAATTATAACCTTCCCTTTTTCACAAGAAAAGTCCTATCACCCGTTTGCAAAATGATTGCCTGTGTATATATCAAATAATTATCAGACATTCTTGTGGCATTGTTATTGGGGTTATCGTGAAAAAACACACAGAACTTTGGATGGTCAGTTCAGTTACGGACAGAACAATGGTCAAATCTTATCTCGTTTTCATGTGCCCTTTATACTTGGGTATGTCAACTGTCCTCATGCCCTTATCAAAAAATCGACCAGATTAGTACTCTTTCTATTGACATTTGATCCGAGTTTTATTTCTGTACCTTATTTTTAGTAATATGTCAGCTCAGTGCAGAAACCTCAACCGGGTAGGACTAATGATGGTGGAATAAAAAAAAAAGATTTTGAACTATTTCGCGGCCACACCATGACATGAGCATGCTGTTGAATTACTCTCAAATGCAATGCATGCCTGCCATGAGAATATCGTTTCATTTCATTTATTTTCATATTTCTCATGTCATATACATTTCAAAATAAAGTACAAATTATGTGATAAACTAACAATCAATAATACATAATAAATATAATTAAAATAAGTGGTCAATATAGAGTACTGATTTAACTGAGAGAAATATGATGGGACCTACAGGAAAGCAAGCTTGTAAAGATGTAGGCCCCGGAAATAATTTGTGGTAATGAATGGAGGACGGATATAGTGACCAATTCAAATAAATCAAAAAATAAAAAGGGGAAAAAACAAGAAACATGCGGTGGTGCTGTTTAATATATTGTCCCTCCCTTTCTTACAATGTAGACAAAAGTACAGGTACTTAAATTATTGTACGATGCATGGGTGCTCCGGTGGTAAACGAACATTACAGATAATAATAAAATGATTACATACACATACATAAATATACACGTGTATTTGCAGTAAGAAAGTAACCACCAGACATGTTCATAAAAGTGTTCCCTGTGTTACATCAATTTTTTGTCTAGAAAATTAGAGCAACAAAATTATTAGCTATTTGTATATCATTCACATGCAGGTGCTCGAATTTCCAGCAAAAGTTTCTGCAGTCATGCGTTTAAATGCTTATGACGTTGAACGTCGATGTTCAAGAATTCGCACAATTTTACATTCTTTCTCAGATTGGCACAAACTTAATTTGATGAAGAGTTTTAGAATCATGAGAAAAGTCCATCTGAAGTACTAGTTTATCAATTTTCAGGATTTGGTTTCAAGTCTAATTTCTTAGACATCACATCGAAACGTATGTTAACGAATTAACACGCGTTTCTATGGGATGTCAACGAAGACTTGTAACGGTTTCGAGAAACTGGCCCCAAATGATTACCCTGTTATCCCAAGGTTCTGTCCTCCATACGGCTATCTATTGCAAACTTATCAAGAATTGAAGAAACGAAAAACAAAAACACCTGGCAACATCTTTAACAAAACAAAAAAGGAATAACAAATACTAAGAAAAACAAACAGCACAGAATGACAGAGGTTATGTGATTATTATGTATTGGTTTTCGTGGTTATCATAATCGGCGTCGCTATTATGCTGTAGTGGTAGTGATAACGATTGTCCCTGACGAGCTGTATTTGAACATTTGTTTGAGAGGGGAGGGGGACCCATTCATCCTAAAACCTATCCTAAGCGCTTTTCTGGTCCAACAGGCTTGGCATCCTGACGCTTACCCCCGTCCCTTGCACACTCAGCGTCATTTCAACTGCGTCATTACCCTGCGTCAATTCCTGCGCCAATCAAGCCTTTGAAGATAATGGACCCATACACTAGTATTTGTAATACTGTTCAATGTAATGCTTGTACCGATTAATTTGCGTTCATATGCTGTCCCGATTTCATTATCACGTGACGCAACAAAGAGCGCGCGCCAGTCGCCGACGCAGTCATGCGTCAGAAGAATAGCGCATCATGTACAATGATTTTAAAATTGAAAACTAAAAGAGAAGAATCTGTTGAGTTACAGTCAAACCCAGTAGCAGTGGGCCAACTCTGTATAAAGACCACCTGACTATAGTGGCCATGTACTTTGTCTCCCTCGAGAAAGAAACGTGCGTTGTAGAACCGGTCTAGAGCGGCCACCTGTCTACAGCCACATTCTCTGTTCCCTTGGGTGGCCTCAATAGACAAGTTTCATTTCTTCTTTTTTTTGTTCATTTCGTTTATTTCCATTTCCAACAAAATTTAAAAAAAGGACATGGAGTTGCATTGTACATTGTGAAACAATCAAATTTAACAATAATTATGGTTGTAATTGTACACTGCAAATTCGTTGCGAAACGTTGTCTGTAACAACTTTACCAAACATTGGGAGGTCCACTCCTTACAAAGGGGTTGTGTTAAGATGTGTACACAAACATTACACAACAAATTCCTGCACATTCGTTGTGTCAAATTGTGTAATTTTGTTTTACGCAAATTAACACAATCTCTTTGTAAGGAGTGAACTACCCAATGTTATGTAAAGTCGTTACACAACGAACTTGCAGTGAAATTGGATTACAGTGTACAACAGGCATATAAAACATGTTGGTCGTGGAGGGACTGCTGAAAAGCTGGGCTTGTATATTGCAGCCCCCTTTGATTGTATCTTCATAGCGGATTTCTTCCCTTCATGAGTTCGAAGTGGGCATTGGTACTTATTCTCGCTTTGACAGCAGGTGAAAAACAAACAAGTTGGACTTTGATCTGCTGACCCAAATCTAACACCATTGTCCAGTCGAATGGTCAAGCTCAGTCAATATTTAATCATTATACATTATAAAACGGACTATGTAAACTTGAACTAGGAGATGACGTACCGGTTGTATAAGTATTGAGTCCATTCAGAAAAAAAAACAGAAAATTAGAATGAACGAATGTTAATTATTTTACACTTTTTCGGAGGTCAAGTTGCCTTTCAGTTAGGAGATGACGTACCGGTTGTACAAGAATTGAGTCCATTCAGAAAAAAAACAGAAATTTAGAATGAACGAACAAAGGTTAATTATTTTACCCCTTTTCGGAGGTCAAGTTCTCTTTTGAACGAGTTTCGAGTCCATTCAGGAATGAGGATGCCATAAAAGAACATAAGTTTTATTATTTTAGACTTTGTGAGAGGTCAAGTTCTCCTATGTACAAATACTTAGTCCATTCAGGAAAATGAAAATGACAAAAGAGGAACAAAGGTCAATTATGACAGATTATTAAGGGGTCAATGTTTCTCATGTACAAATACTAAATCCATTCAGAAAGAAAAGACTGATGAGAAAACAGTACAAACTATGTTAATTAATCCAGATTGTTTAAGAGGCCAAGTTCTCTTTTGTTCAATTAACGTTGAAGAGGGGTCAGTGATACGTAATTGACTTATCTGATGTTCAAAATACAATACCCTATGACACTAAGCGTCCTTGACAATCAATTATGACGATGAATACGTAACAGGGGTTTAGGGCTCTACGACATATCCTCACAGACCTCAGCGAAAACTGTCTGGCTGTCAATCTGTTACAATTATAACCGAATTCCGAACTTTGACCCTGGACGAACTATAGCACCTAACTTTAACCCTAAACCTAAACCTAACCTAATCATAACAATCTTCAGTTTTCAGTTTTCAGATTCAGCTTATTGTTTCATATTTCACATTTTTTCACATTTAATATTATTTTCACAAAATAAATGATACCAATTTCATTTTGTTATTCTATCGTAAAGACTAGAACAGAACGTGAGTACCACTGGTTCAAATGTCCAGCCACCGATTTGTAACCTTGAATCATTCTAAAATCTATTTTTCGATTATTTGGATATATATTACCACTCTGTCATACGAAATAATCATTTCATTACGTAACAGTGAAATAGCATTTATTGGTTTAACTGATTACGACCCGGTTTTGCGGTCAGGTGTACCGTCTCAGTCGGGTGAAATGAAGGTCAAATAAATGAAAATTAAATATGTATAATTTTTTTCAGTAAACGCGATATTTTTTACAAAAGGAAAAATTGAAAACCTCAGAGAAACTTATAGACTCGATTTAAGCCTGAACCCAGCGACTGATTACAATAAGGACTTAAAGATGAAGTTGAGTTCTGGTCATGCGATTGCATTGTGAAAGAAACGGTGTGAAATCGACCAGAAAAGGTTGATCATATAGCATATAAGAATTTGTGTGTATTGCAAGGTTCTGGAATAATTAAAATGATAAGAAATTTGGCCAAGTCTTGGTAAAGTTACAAACACTGTACACAGAAAGATGTATATGGGACTACATGAACACATGGCGTACATGTTACATGACATATTTAGAATATGAAGGCATTTGAAGAGCCATGCTTTTCAGGGAACATTTCTTATCTGACGTTCTTCCACACTTGCATAATAAGAATGATAACGCTCACAAATTATTTTTCACCTCTTCCCAGAACTCAACCTTCTCTTTAAGTATATAATGTCCTTTTTTTATCAACTTGCATTACCTTACAGTTATATTACCCTACACCTGCATACTGCAGATGACGTAATGACGTAACAATCAATGTTCTTATCTGTGACAGGTGGTTGGCATTACGGTCGTCAAGAGGATAACGATAAATAGCTTCAACTTAAGTTCAACTCTTCGATCTATTTAAAGAAAAATTAATATTGCATTAATACTATTAATCAAAGTGAGGGGCGCAGAAAATTTGAAGGAAAAATATATCTTTTAAAAATCTTCAATCGCCAATGGATGGACCCAAGCACTATTCAGTGGCCCGTAACATAATTCCATATATAGGCTATATCATATATGATAATAGTCAGCGATATTGGAACTCATGACATATCTGGTAATTGACATCAAACTAGTACATAGCGCTATCATGATGAAGCCGAAATCTTTTTTTAATTATTTAAGTTTAATTTATTACACTGACCAGAATGAGTTAACAATTTCGAACAAGACTCAACAATCAAATTCTGATTATACCATGCAGCCTTATCAAGAAAAAGTATCATTCTGGAAAAGGAAATAATGTGGATGCAACGTTTTTTTCTTTTCCCACTGTTCATTTTAGTATGAGCAGTATAAACATGACGTCACAATAAAGTACAGGCACACGTCGATAAACTGAAAATAACAGCTAGCAATACAAAAGTAATCCGTATAGTTATGTAATATGACGGATAAAGGGTGCATTTTTTTTCTCGTTAGATATTCAGAGTTTTTAAAATATATGCTTTGAACAGACATTTTTACTGCGCAAGTTTTTATTTGAAATCCTTTGAAATTAATAATAGAATGTGAACTATTTTAGTCAGTTAATGGGGAATCGAGTGTTTACTCGATGCAACGGTACTTTGGAGATTCAATATCCATAAGGTTATGTATTTTGTGTAAATTGCATGAAATTCATCAATTTTCCGTGAACGTGGTTGATACGACTCTTGCAAATTCACGTCCGTTTGATACTAGGGTAACTAATTACACCATCATCAAAGAGGTTTAAGAAAATCCCCTAATGCCCAGGACATAACGTTACCTTTGTAATATCTCTATTGCCTGACATACTCCCTGAAGCCTTCTGATGTACATTCACACTCAGTGTTGTATTGATAGAGCCAACCGAACCCCACCACAACCATTACCGCCACACCACCACCCCACAACCACTATCATAATCACCACCATTAAACACCGCCATCACTTTCACCACCACCAGCACCATCACCACCACCATTAACACCACCTCTATCACCACCACCACCACCACCACCACCACCAATACCACTTCCCACTACGTGAAGTGGCGCCCCTGCATGCAATCCCCCTTCAGAGTACATGTACATTTTCATGATTCGCCCCTGCTTCTCCCGTATAGGAATTGAGTCAAAGGAACTTTAGGTTGTAATGCAAAGTTTTGGGAAATTTTGAAAATTGGATTTTAGTAATTGTTTAAATTGTTGATATATTTGGATGCCCCTGTGGATGTATAATAAGCACTAGAAACTTTAGCCCCTAAAACACTTCTGCTTTCGAGAAATTGAATAATCAAAAATTTACCGGTGCTCCCGGTAAATTTCAAATATTTCAAATAGCGCCTATACCTTGGTAGCTGCGACCACGAATAACTCAGAATATGCAGTTCTGATTTATAATTTCCAAACGGGAATAGCAAATCGGTCGATCGTAGTTAAGAAACATTGTTTTAGAGCTAAAGTAATATCAGTCTTGAGAGGGCGCTATACAACATAAAGAGTTTATTATTTACAATTTCATCACTTTAGACTCGATTTCAACCACGATAACGATCACTGAATATTGTAAAATCGCATATACTTCCATATTCATGACCACATACCAAAAATTTGTAATACCTTTAATCTAAAAGCAGGAAAAGACAACTGAAACATTAAGAAAAGAAAATGTGCAAAGAACTTTTGTACCGGTATAGAGGGAAAAGGTAAGGAAATGAAAATGAGTTGGGAATGTGAATGAGAAAGCGAAACAATAAGATAGACAAAACTATGATATGGCACAGTTTTCTAGTTCATATATTTAATTATGTATAATTATTCCTACCTCAATGTGTTGCGAGCTAGCGAAATGAGCGAATAAAAAGACAGACAGGCAGACAGACAAATAGACAAACAGACAGACACTCAGGCAGGCAGAGGGAGAGAGAGAGAGAAAGAGAGAGATAGATAGATTCAGACATACATACAGAGACAAAGACACAAGCAGGGCACTGACAACATGTACAAAGTTCGTATGATGAACATTTGATAAAAGTTTGTCTACCAATGAGCAATACTCTTTACGATGTTATTGTTTTGATTTTTTCTCCATTTACTCCTTCACAACTCAAACTGGGCGGGGCTTGCAAATTCAAAACAATGGTAAAGTCAAGGGATAGTTCATCGGTAGACAAACTTTTATCAAGTATTTATCGTACTGAAATCGATCATTCAATGATTGTCTGATAACATTACTACCATCCAACGAAACCCATCAATAAACCACTTCCCCCGAATTTTAACAGATACAAAGAAATTAAGGGTGTGTGCATTGTTATGAAGACAAGTACTTAACCCATTTTTTGTTGAATAAGTTAGTTTCCCACGGATATTTTTTTTATCGCATCATAGTTGACAAAACCTTTTCCCGCCGAAACTGAATGAAGCTGATGGTACTATAACATTGACCGTCTGGCTAATGTCCTATTGGCAATCGATCACTAACCGTTGACCATGGAATATCGCAGGGTGTTCCGAGGATGACCTGTATATCTGAAGCAAATTGCTTAAAAATTCAAACCATATTGTCCAACAATATTATACCTTGTCATCATAATGCCTGAGATTAAAACAAAAAGCTGCTCCTCATGATGATTATAAAAACAATGCATATATGATATATTTTAAAGGGCAAATTGCACATTATTGTCGTACAAAATGATAAAGCTGTGAAATTACTCAAAAATTATGAACGGGACGGGTACTGAAATCACATAAATGCAAGAAACGATAGGCGAAAGGCGTGGATTATTTAAATGTGAATATAAAGAAACTACAGCCACCGCATTGTGAATCACATGATACGGGGTTCGAATCCCTGCAACAATACCGTAACATCCTTTGGCAAAGTTCAATTCAATTCAATTCTTCATCTATAGATTATCCGTAAACATTAATATACATTTGCCACGCTCGACCCAGGTGAAGTAAATATTATGCCGGTGGGAGGTTACTACCTTCAAACATACTTGGATGCTTCAATACCTTATTAGGGCAGTTATAGAGAGGTGGTAATATCCACGACAAGTTAAAGATAAACTCCAGTACTGGTAAAAAAAAAAAAAAAATTCTCACAGAATCAAACGAAACTTACACTGAATGTTTAAGATTACAAATAAATGACATGTGCCAAACAATTTTGGAAGAAAATGTATACTGGCTGAGTAATGAGCATAGAAAGACAAGGAAACCAAGGTAGTACCATCCCCGACACCATGTGTGTTGTCCCATATATAGCTTTCTATGTGAGTGTTTGTTACTTTACCAAGACTCGGTCAAATTTATTATGATTTTGATGACTCCAGAACCTTGCAGTGCACACCAATACTTACATGCTACCCCGGGGGGGGGGTACTCACGTATATTGGGTATACGGGGATGTGCCGCTCGGAAGGGTGACTTTTTCAGGAAAGATCCTTAGACATGGGTCCCCTTTTCATTAAAAAAATCCTTAGACATGGGTCCCTTTTTTCATTTATTCCTTTCCCCTCTTTTCTCCCTCATTTTCTCCGGGATTTTGGGATTTTCTCCTACATTGCAAATGCCTAAATCTCTCCCATCTCTAAATAAATGAATCCTTCGGTTGATTGCATTTCCAGTGTACGTGTACGCACTGACCTCTATTAAAGTCAGGAGCTCGTAAACTCAACTAGATCCCGGGGTACCACATATATCAGGACCCCATGGGCTCTATACCGGGTACTCATATGGCATAATGCGCGCTAGGTATGGTATCCGCCCGTATAGGGGTCGTACCCCCGGAAACTTGTAGCACTTTGCACGCTGAAAATGATATGATCATCAGCTATACCCTGCGTACCCTCTGTAAAGCAGCCGGGCAGCAGCGGGGCTCAAGCAGGGAGCTATATAGCCAACGCTTGAGAGCTCGTGTACGGGTACGTTAATTAAAACAGGAAAAGTCCTTCAATTAGAACAGATGCTAGAGGTGCTAGCACAGTAGTAAGGCTTAAATAGTCAATTTTGACTGAATTGCCTTAAAACCTAATCCAAAAAAAAAAAAAAAAAAAAGTATAATTATGTTGCATGGTGTTTTCATCTTTATGTGTGTAAACTACTTGTAAACTACATGTTGTATGGTACAGTTTACTAATAAAGAATTTTATCGAGAAACTGCAAACATTTTGGCCATTGTATTATTACACACATAGGTGCATTACTATCCTGGCTGTGTATTAAAAGCTGTGCTATTGATTCTCAACATTTCAAACACCACTGTATAAAACTCAACCAATTTCACTAAAAATCTATACTTTAGTGACAATTGATAAGATCTAAATAGCAGTAAAATACATTTTTTCAACTTTCCGATGTTAGAAAGAATAATTTAAAAAATCAAGTTGTGAGTCCACTGTCGAACTTGCCGATCAGCCGCATCGGCATGATTGTGTGCATCTCTGTGTTATGAGCGTATTGACTATTCATGTATTTAAATGCTGCCTATTAACGCGTAGTGCAGTGCTAAAGGTCAATATGCATTAGCGTTGACTCTCCATATGCTTTGCTGGAGTGTATTATTACAGCTTAAAAATGTAATATTTGACGTTTGAAATCCTTAGACATGGGTCCATTTTTCACAAAAAATCCTTAGACATGGGTACCTATTTCAGCAAAAGGACCCTTGGATGTGGGTATGGGTTCGGAGGTCTCAGCCGCACACCCCCGTCCGACTATAATCTGAGTACCCCCCCCGGGCATGCTACATGATCAACTGTTTCTGATCCTTTCACACCTTTTCTTTCACAATGCAATCACATTACCAGTACTAAAGTTTATCTTTAAGAATTCCGAGCAACGTTGATAAATAAGTGGCAGGCGCTGTAAAAACACACGAAATGTCATTATTATAATGTTTTTAAAGTGTAGTTTGGGCGGAATAAAGGAAGTTGTGTTTAGAAGTATTTCAGAACCAAAATATTGTTGTATCATTCAACATTTAAAGAAGAAGAAGGAGAAGGAAAAGAAATCGACGACGAAGGAGAAAATGAAGAAGAAGAAGAAGACGAAGAAAGAAAGCATACATACAAATCCGAAACGTAGAAGAAAACATCAACAATGCTATCTCAAGAAATGGGTTCAACAAACTTTGACAAGGAACAATCACATGACTAAATATTGTTCCTCGGAGAGCGTGCGAGAGGCGAGGCGGTGTGGGGGTGTGACCTAAACCTCAACGTTGATTGGTCAGCTTCAAAATACGCTCTCGTTAACCTTGGGGTCACGAAGACTTCTGGACTTAACTTGTTTGGGTTAATAGCCCTTTAACTAATCCAACTTATCCTCAAGATGGGCTCACCAGGGGTGTGTTCGATTTGGAGCCTGCTGATTGGACGATACAATGTCACGCCACCTTGCTGCAGATTCTTATCGAGAAAAAAGTCAACAAATATTATTGACCCATGAATGATAGAATAAGTTAGACATGTACTTTATTCTAGATAACATGTAATTCTCCTACGCACTTGCATTTCAGAGAATCGGACAATTGAATATCAAAGATTATCATTATTATAAGTATAGTAAACTTCTAAAACGAAGTGGCTCTCTTCCAGATGCTAAAGGAAGCCACGAAGATTCGAAGACATTGAAAAGAGAATCGACTGATGGGAATGTCAATAGCCATGTGCGGAAAAGATTAAATTGATAATCCGAACATGTTTTTGGTAGGCAAAAGGTAGTGGTATAGTACAATATTGAAGACGTAATGAAACCTTCTTCTTCTTCTTCTTCTTCTTCTTCTTCTTTATCATCTTCTCCTCCTTGTTCTTCTTCTCCTTCTTTATCATCATCTTCTTTTTCTTCTTCTCCCTTTTCTTCTTCTTTTCCCTCTTCTTCTTCTCTTTCTTCTTCTTCATCTTTTTTTCTCCTTCTCCTTACCCTTCTCTTTCTTCTTCCCCTTCTTCATCATCTTCTTCTTCTTCTTTATCATCTTCTTTGTCTTCTCCTTCTTCTTCTCCTCCTCCTACTCCTTTCTTGTCTGAGCTTCAAAACAGGGCGAGGCTCCGAGGGTGTGGGAGGGGGAGGGGGAGGGGGAGGGGGAGGGGGGAGGGGTGTACTTGGAGAAACTGCACAAAATAGAGCCTTTACAACACTACAGCATTAACTATACACGTTATTACCCATCCTTCAATATTTTGCATGATGTCTCTGCATGATAGCTCTGATTTTTTTCTTTAAAAAAATAAATTATCTGGCACAGAGTCGTCCAGGGCACGACCGTCATACATCCTTCTGGATAAAGGGCACCTGTACTTTTGTTTTCCTACCACCTGATACTCTGTCAGTAGTTAACCTCACAGTCATTGCCAACGTACACTCTGTTATAATACGTCTTCCTATTACATTTTAAAAAAAATACCAAACAAACACAAATAGAACGCAACTGAAAATCTTGCGTAAAGTTTTGCTTAAAGTGCTGAATCTATTTATTCTATAAATTCTTCATCATTATTAAAGCACCCATTAAAATCTAGGAATAAACGACAAATTCAGCATTTCCTCTTCATTTCACGGACACAATTGAATTCATAGGTTTGTAAATAAATGTTCTATTTGTTGTTTTGCGCAGGACAAATGACATTGTATTTAAAGCAAAACAAAAATAAACGTAAAAGTCACGTGTGACAGTAGACAAAATTATGATTCAGTTCCCAGCCTTGCATACAAACAAATTCAGTCGTTGAGTTTAAAGTTTGACTATGATTGTACTTCAGAGAGCTGACTGCGGATTTTTACAACGATTGTTGGAAACCTGCCCAAAGGGTTTATCCAAGGTTTACCTGACCAGCAGCATAACCTAATAGAATAGGGCATTTGGGTGGATGGAGTGAGAGGGGGTGACTGGAGGCACGTGTTCCCGAAAAAACACAAATGTGGCATTACATTAAGTACACAAAGGAAAATCGGTTCCTTCATGAGCCTATAACTTCCCCATTCCAGGCAAACATTTTGGAGCAAAAAAGCACCTGTAAAAGGTGACCAGCTTATATGATTTTGTCTTCTCCTTGTCAGAGATTTTCTGACGTGCCCCCCCCCCCCCCCCTCCCCTCACCTCGGTCATGACAATCCTGGATCCCCGCCACCAATCAAACTTTCTCCTATATCATGTCCCTGTCATTTGACCTTAACTTACCACCAAAAAGTACAGGTGAACCTAGCAACATTATTGAGGTTTTGAATAAAACATTACGCGAATTTGGGTATCCGGTCTCACGTTATAATTACAACGATTTTAGTTGTCATAGGAAACTAAATAATCAAATTGCATCACAAGCGATACTGTATAGCTTTTC
Organism: Strongylocentrotus droebachiensis; assembly: GCA_035222895.1. Classification (NCBI taxonomy): domain Eukaryota; kingdom Metazoa; phylum Echinodermata; class Echinoidea; order Camarodonta; family Strongylocentrotidae; genus Strongylocentrotus; species Strongylocentrotus droebachiensis. Next base: position 176,732 of record JAVYIG010000772.1, on the reverse strand, counting down.
CGTTATCTAAATATGGTAAAGGTGAATTGCAGTCAATCAATTGACTGGATTCATAGCTTTTGAAAATATAAAAATTGAAATGGAACAGTCGAAAGCTTGTGAAAGTTCAAAGTGTGCGTTCAGTTTTTGAAAATCCGAAAATAAATGGGCTGGGAATTTTAATACACTTTGAGTCCAGCAAATACCAAAAGAAAGCCATGGACATGTCTTAGACCTGGATCCCGAGAAAACAGTCTACATGTATATTAAAAATGAAATGATTCTTGATTCGTCATCGTCATCATCATCATCATCATCATCATCACCATCATCATTATTAGGGCTCAATAAAAATAAGAATGATAAACTTATTTGAGACGACAAAATAAATTTTATTGACGAAAAGAATTACATTTCAGTGATATCGCCTAGAAAGTTATAATGTGCTTTATATAATGTATTTTAAAAAATCACTAAATATTATAATGATATCAATAAAGCTTTTACTGTGTGTCATTCTTGCATGTAGCCTTCTATAGACGAAGAACGAAGAAACGAATAAAATGAACGAAATGACATAAATATCACTCATAACTATCACTCAATCTATACTTCAAGGTTCGTATTATCGGTGAATGTGTTTGCATTTTGTAAATTATGCTTTGTGAATGAAATTTATGGAGTCTATACAACAGTGGCGGGGTCAACATAATTATCTAGTTATAACAAGTCATATAGATTGAGTAAACTCATTTTGATTTCACGATGCAGATTTATGCGTTCAGTGCATACAGTATTAAAGTTAATATAGATGACACTAAATTAATAGTTGACATTGCCAGCGTGTGTAAAACCATTACCTTAAAACGTGCCCATGAAATAAAAAGTACAAGTCAACCCTACAGACAAATGATTACGTTATCATGGTTGATCATTTATGTCCAGGGTTCGTCGATCTTTGCAAGGGTAAGCAAAAGTTCACTTCCAGTTTTGTTTAAATAAATATTGAAAAAAAAAGCAAATCCCCCTATTCTAAATAAGGAAACATGGAGATACCTGAGTTAGACATTATTAACAAAAACATTTCAAGAAGGCTAAACTGTAACCCACTCTATATGCCACTCTGTCTGTAAATGTACTCGGGGCAACGCCCCCTATGTCCATCCGCCCCTTTAAAAACGAAACGGGCTCCCCCCTCCATCTCCCTGGAATATGTATATGATCATTCCAGATTACACCGGCGACAACAAAATTCTTCACGAATTGGCCTTTTGGTTGGAATTAATGAATTTGAACACTATTTCAGTGTATCGAACAGGGGCGTAGACAACGGGGGGGATGAGGGGGATGCATCCCCCCACCTCACAAGGTGGGGGGGATGGCATGTACAATCATCCCCCCAGGTTTTGGGGAATGATATTTGCTTACTTATAAGTCATAATGATGATAATAATAGTAATAATAATAATGATAACAATTATAATATTAATAATAATAATGATTATGATGATAATAATAATCCTCATCATTATTGTAATATTGTGTTTATTGTTATTAGCCGCATTCACACGGTGAAAGCCAATTCAGACGAGTAAAAAAAAGAAAATCTTACAAGTATTTTGTGGTTATCTTGTGGTTTGGAAACCACAAGATAACCACAAGATTAAACAGGCGCGGATCTACGGGGGGGGGGGGGGGGGTTAAACCCCCCCCCCCCTTGGGCGGCCCAAAAAACAAACAAAACAAAAAAAAAGGGAAAAAAAAGAAAAAAAGAAAGAAAAAAGAACGCACGCTGGAGAGAAACCCTTTCAAGTGCAAATATTGTGAGAAGATATTCAACTCATCTGGTAACTTAACCAAACACATGATAACTCTGGATATAACTGTGTATGTAACTGTTACTTGATTTAAAAAGACGTTATCATGCACTGCTTTTTATGGTCTCCATTGTGTTAATAGATGCCAGGAAAACATCACTTACGGGGTTCAAATAAACACCCCCCAAAAAAATCGGCTCGCCGCTTTGCGGCTCGTGGACGATGCTCCGCATCGTCATTATTTTGGTCAACCCCCCCCCCCTTAGCAAAAAGCTAGATCCGCCCCTGAGTCATCCCCCCCAGGTGTACGAACCTGTCTACGCCACTGGTATCGAACACTTGGTATCCCTAACAAAGATAATTTGAAGCGCATGAAATCTCATATAGGTTGGAATATAAATTACATTTGGTGGGTATTCATTTGAATAAATTTCCAAAATATTGAATAGAGTTCCAAAAGAAAGATATTATTGGAACATTGCTACTCGTTTTTATTTCAGGATGTCTTTCATTTTACATTCTTAATGAAATCGAGGTGTCGTTTATTCACTTGACTCTCAACCCGAGGGTTTAGGGTTCGAATCCCAGCTCGGCATTAAAGGTAAAGACCAGTTATGGTCATGCGATTGAATTGTGAAAGAAACGTTGTGGAATCGATCAGAAAAGGTTGATCATCTAGCATCTAGCATCTGCAAGGTTCTGGAATCATCAAAATGATAAGAAATTTGGCCCATTCTTCGTAAAGTTACAAGCACTATACACAGAAAGATGTATATGGGACTACCCTATATCTCTCACAGACCATGAGAGATTTTTTTTAACCAAATATATGAATTAGTAGGCGGTTTCCCGGCAAATTTTTTATCATCATGTATTAGTCGAAACATATTCTTTCACATGATTGGTAATGAGAGCTTCCATTTCATTTTTTGAAATTGGGGCGTTACCAATACTGGTCTTTACCTTTAACTAACGTCCTTTGGCAAGACATCAATCCACATCTTTACACTCTCCACCCAGGTGTAAATGGCAACTTGATGGGGTAATGATAATTACAGGGCCCTCAGGAAGAACGGCATTGATGCTAACGAGGCTTCCCTGGGTAAATCATCCCCGCCTACAATATCCTCCTTTATACCCACATTTTCATCTCAACCAATGTAGGATGTGAATCAGTTTCCTCTCCATAATGTTTGATAATAATAATAATATTCCGCTTTTATATAGCGCTTAATACATCAACGATGTCTCTGTTAAAGCGCTTTACAGATATATTATTACCATGGTCATGAGATTCAGGCTTGTCCGCACACAATATATACACACTCTCCACTCACTGGGGAGCGTTCCATCCAGGCATCCTTTAACACCTGGGTGGAGAGTGGCAAATGTTGATCAACGTCTTGCCAAAGGACGTTAGAGTCGGGCTGGGATTTGAGCCCCGTACCTTGTGATCTGCAGTCGGTGACTTATCCACTAGACCACAACACCTCTATAATCCACCAAAGAAGCAGTGGGAAAATAATTATTGCAAACAATTCACAATCAATTATTTATTTCTCTCAAAATGTAATTCCTTTATCTTTTAAGCTCTAATAATATTTGAGATAAACCGTCAAATTAACTACATTTGCATATCACTGATCAGATCACTGCTGACCAATACGATGCAAAAATTCCTTTCGATTTGCAAGACCTGTACAATTCATGAAAATACAAGTTTCAACAGTAAGCCTAAATCAAATTGTCTGTTTTGGTCAGGAAAGGTGACAACAAACCACAAAATAGTACACTTCGACATCAAAATAAATATATTCCAAAATAGTCGTCTGGTGTCCTTATGGTGACTCTAAAATGTATCAAGGTTTTGATAACTTGCAGCTTGTGCACTTTTAGGCAAACCCATACATACTTTTCAAAGTTCAGTTCAATTTATGTTAAACACACGATAAAACAAAGTTATACAAGCGCGTTACATTGAACAAACAATGAACATAAAAACATCCAAATACATAATATTTAAGAGACAATCTTACTGTGAATATATAGGGACAGTTCGCGCACTTTTAGGCAAATCCATACCATGATAATTATTATTTCAATTATTTTCAAACACACGGCTAATAACAACTGATGGAGCAGTCCAAACAATGAACACAAAAACATGCACATATTCATATGTAAATTTACCTTAAGGTGAGAACCGTATTATGTTAATTGGGGGCAGCTGAGAAGAAGTCTACAATAAAACAAAAAGCTATCCCGAGAAGAAAATTGCGGCATACAAAAATGTGGTAGTGTCCATGCATAAACCAAGTTTGCTTTATTATTTCATTTCAACCCTAACTACACTAGTCGTTCACCTCGTCCTCATCATACATTTTTTGTGTGCAATATACAGGGAATAAAAATGTTGTCCAAAAAAAACCAATATGATCTGTTGACTGACCAGGGAGGTGGACTGACTAACCTTTACTGATGTTTCATAAGCGCTTAGAGACTTTGGTGGAATGCGCTCTATAAGCACCATTTATTATTATTAATATATAGGACTATATTATTATTCATCCTTAATTTATAATCAGAATTCTTAGCCGTCACACGCACACTACAACCGTTGTAAGATTTAATGTTTGTTAAAGGGATAGTCCACCCCAGGATTTTCTTTAGCTGACGATATAGACCTAATAATACCATGAAGAATGATACAAGTCTCATTAAAATCCATGATCACATAACGAAGATATATCGACTTTTTTATCGAAAATCAGCCGCCCCCCAAATGCAAATGCGTTACATGGGCATGAAACGATTGTGACGTATGTTGCGAGCTGCCTTCTTATTTCGGAGACATTCACTTTCGCTTTCACTTTCATTCATGATTCGTCGTGTCAGTGCGATAACAGTGTACCGCGAGCGAAAGTGAATGTCTGCGAAATAAGAAGGCAGCTCGCAACATACGTCACAATTTCGATACTATCGGTTATTTTTTGGCGATCGTTTTTTGCCCATGTAACGCATTTGCATTTGGGGGGCGGCTGATTTTCGATAAAAAAGTCGATATATCTTCGTTATGTGATCATGGATTTTAATGAGACTTGTATCATTCTTCATGGTATTATTAGGTCTATATCGTCAGCTAAAAAAAATCCTGGGGTGGACTTTCCCTTTAACATACATAATATTAATTTATATGTGTAACATTTATTACGACGTCCATAAAAACAGCAATCGGATAGAATAGAGATGGAAAACAAATTCATCATATGGGAAAGATGCAAACGAACACAATACAAATACAAGCTCCTTATGTTTTACACTGGAACATTTTCTGTTACATCTGCATGTGTATAAGGTTCTGTCTCTTTTTACAAAGTTTTGATGCAGTGTGTATATTGAAGAACTTTCAAACGCCTCCCCATTATTTTATTCATATTTATCACGAATAAAAAGTCAACTCCTGCGCATTTTACAACAGCAGTACAACCAATAATAACATTGGCCTTCACAACTAGCAGTAAATGATACGGGGAGATAGGTTAATAGATGAATTGCCACGGGAAAGGGAAAGGACACTTTCTTGGAACTTACATTACAACGTTTTATTATTTCATTGATATTTATCACGAATAAAAAGTGGCATTTGATATGAACACAACAAAGCTTTACACGCGTCACGACAATAGCACATCGACCTCCTCCGCGGGAAAAGGTCTGTTTGTTGACTCACCTCTTGTCAATAGTCCCGTTTACTTTATTTTTAAATTGAACGCATACATTTTAAACAAAGGTTGTTTTCGACAAGAAGGTTTGCCCATGGCTTCCCTAAGACATAGCAAGAAATAGTGAATGCAGAATGGATTCCAAGTATTGCAGTTCTTTCATTAATAACAGGTTAACGGATACCAGTCGTCACTAGGTCCCCAGGAAAGAAACATCCATAACTTGGAATATGCTAGTAAACAGGTCTATTGAATCAATGGTAAATCATTTTAATCGAAATTCAATGACGTAAATGATTTATCCATCTCATCAGTCATGCAATTATTTCATCATCAGTTTTACTAATTGAACCATCCCTTCAACTAACGATTTATCATTTACTCAATCATTTATTCATCTAACCAACCAATCGAATGATCAGCTATTTCATTATTCAATCACTGATCCATTTATTAGTTCATTTCATCATATATACATTCATTCAATTATCCATTAGTTAGTCAATCAATCAATCAATCGATCCATCATTCATTAATTAGACCTGTTTACTATTTTTTTCTCATTTTGAACAAGTTTCTCTCTTTCAAACCCTTGATTACTTAGTATCTGATTGCACCTGCTATCATATGCACATTGGCATCTTAATGGAAGGGATTCACTTTGCACACATTATTTGTTGCAACATCGGACACGCCTCTGGCAAGCTTTTCAGTCATCAAAGGAAACATTAGCTCAGAACACTTACTTAAATTTAGTACACAGGTCTATTCAATCAACAAATCAATCCTTCATCCAATCTACCAATTATTCAAACATTCATTCATTAAACCTATCACTCAATAAATCAATGATGCAATTAATAATCAAATCAGTCATTCATTCAATCAATATCTCACGTTATTAACCAATCAATAAAATATTATTAACAAGCTAATCATTCAAGTCATCAATCATTCAATTGATCCATCAACCCAAACCAACCAATCAATCAAGCAATCAACCAATCAATTCATTGCTCGTTTATTCAACCAATAATTACTAATTCCATCCACCAAGCAACCAACGAGTCTATGTTTTAATCGCCCCTCGATTCAATAACTTATTTAGTCAACTACCATGCAAACAAATAGTCGAAACAAATCACTTTTCTTTGTACAAAACAAATTTATTTGCAAAAGCTGGTCACTTTGTGCCACAGCATACTTTTACAATGAACTTGAAACACATAATTACAAATTTTCATTTCGCTCACAAATGGATATGAAAGTAGTCAGTACACCATTATAATTTTAGTTTGAAGGCTATAGTATAGTCCTACACATTGGATGGCATGATACATGTACATCAGGGTCATAAATGAGGCCATGAGTTAATTAGGTGAAGATTATACGACCGCATAATTTATGAATGATTGAGCACTTTTTCCACACTTTATTATCCTCATTTTGTTGTTGAGCAAACAGTAAATATAGCAGCAAAATTCATGACCAAGGAGAGAAAATTCATATTTGGCTGGTTCAGACCAGGGAAGAGAATTAGGGAAAAGTTTGAGGCATGTTTTAGAAGAGAATATTAAAGTATATCACAAGATGTTGCAGGCCTGCGGTGTGAATTCACGGATACTGTTCAGTGTTTTAAAAAAAAACGGTAATGTGATACCATCAGATTTTGGATAGTTTTAATAACAGTACCAGTATTCAGCATCATTATCCAGGTAATGTTGCACTGGAGTGTGAAGAAAACTATTCTGAAATATCACACAAAATAACCCAACTTCTGTCTCTAAATTCATTAATGATGCACAGAATATAAACACACAGGCATGATAACAACACACATAATGATTGGTGCCAGTTTCATTGCCTGACATAGCACTGTTGGTAAAACTCATGAATAAATAGTGGATAATGTGTATGTGCATAATGTAGGATGTGTGCTAACAGCATGAACACATGGCTTATAATTTGATATTTTACTGATGGGATGGCACCAGCATCTCACAAACATAATTTTCACACCCTAAAAGATTTGCTTTTGATGTTCCAATTTGGTTTATTTGTCTACTTAGAAATATATCATATTGATGAGATAATCTAGCTTGAGACTGTTGTAATATCATGATATAATCATATACATCCTGAAACCACTTTTAAATCATTTTTCCTTCATCCAATCAAAGTAAAAACTCAGATTATCCTATAACAGATAGTATGATATTGTAATAAGAAATAATGATGCTCCGTACACAAACAAAATTGTTTTCCAAATTTCAAGAAATGTCAAGTAATAATTTTATTTGACTTTGAAAACAATGTTATTGTTATCCTATTAAATATAGCACAATTGCATACCAGTCGCTTGAAGCCATATACAAGTATTTTGAGGTTTAGGTTATTCTTCTGGCAGATGCAGTGTCTTGGTATCAGGAGCTAGATCTATTCTAGACCCGACTACAATGGCTAGGCTAGGTGGACTACAACATCAAATATACAGACATGACCAACAATTAATAAAGTTGAGGGCCCTGTTGCATAAAACTTACTATTGATGGTAACGCTGCCATCAATGGCAACTACCATCGTAACAGGGTTCAACAGCCAATCAAAATCAAGGTTTCCATGGTGTTGATGGCAAAGTTACCACCAATGGTAAGTTTTGTGCAACGGGGCCCAGGTCAAACAGTTGAATTGTGAATGGTTGATCATGTAGCACATAAGTATTGGTGTATACTGTGAGGTTTCTAAGTTGGCCTGTGGGGCCTGTGTGGCATGAAGGTCACATGTAGCCCACATGCACTGTACATAGAAATGTGTATATGGGACTACACTAAACGTGTGGCATGAAAGTGTGGTACACAACCTTTAGCTGTTACGTGTCATATTTTGAAAAACGAGGGCATTTGAAGAGCCCTCCTTTTCAGGGGACCTTGTTTCTATGATACTCTCTCGCACTATCATAAATAATGGTCTAATAATAATGATCATTAATCAACCTCGATCGTTTGAGTCAATGATAATCATCATCAAGAGAATGATAAACCTCAATAATTATTTTTGACCTTTCCCAGAACTCAACCTTCTCCTCAATTCTCATCCCAAAAAAAAATCTGAATGCAGTTATGAGTATATTCAACCTGTTTACTATTGGGAAATTGGGAGGGGCAGGGGACACACCTAGTCTGTTGTGCCCTTTTGAATGCAAAGTGGCATACAGTCTATATTAGGCAAGATCGAGAATGTGCCCCCTTATTTGTCTTTGCTTGTCCAAGAATTGTGTGGTGAAAAGATACAGAAAACTCCTGATAACCCTTTCTTATACCTTTCCTTGCTTTTCAGAGAATAATGAAGTACAAAGATACCAAAAATCTTGATGACTTTCCTTTTTGGCACATTTCAAGAATATTCTGCCACCTCTGTTTTTACAAAGCACTGGATCCTCACCTGCTGTTAACTTAGCATTGTCTCATAACTAACTCCAGGAACCAACTGGTTCCTGCAGGCAATCCTGGTAAGTTTTGCTGAGCCATCTTTGTAACCAGATTATTCATCCAGAACTGAATAGAGCCTAGATCATATTACCACTGAAGCACAATGCCGAAAAAGTGTGAGAAAATAAACCCTGACAATCTATCTGTGAGCTAAATTGAAATCTATTCATCATCTTCGTCATCATCAGCCTCAGCTCCATCATCCTCTTCCTCAACGGGTGACGATGGGTCCTCCTCAACCGGCGATGATGCGTTCTCTTCTTTATCAGAACCTCCATCATCAGATTTCTAAAAGTGAGAAGAGAGAAAAAAAGACAAAAGACAAGAGTAAAAATACAAGTCCAATGTAATAATGTATTGTAGAGTAGTTCCATTATTTTTTTGTTTATGAATAATTTTTCTCGCTTTTTTTAACACAAAAAATAAATTTCATGTACCAATTTTGCATGAAAGCTAAAATTGGCTAACCCTCAGGCCCCCGCAAAAAAGATGTTGTATTGCCCTTCAGGTGCCAAAACATTGGTCGGTCGGTCGGTAGGAAATCTTTTTTTCCCCCTCTCTCTTTGGGCTGATATTTCTCAGTTTCGAATGCTTTAATACATAATTTGTTTATTCATTAAAGCTTTTTTTCTTTTTAAACATAAAAAGAAACGACTGTAGATTTCAAGATGTTTGAGTGGTTGCAAAGGGTAATACAACATCTTTTTTTAAAGGCCTCATTGTAAGATTATAGATATATACTCATTTGAGGTGTATTTTGCAAGATTTTAAAACTGAGTGGATTTAGCATCAATTATGTATAACTGACTGCTTGTTGAATTCTTTTGATAAAATATTGTCCTGTGCAATGTCATCTTATAAGTTTCATCCAACAACATAATGAGTAATTCCCCAAAATTGTATTAAAAAATGACACATTTTCAACGTTATCTTCAGTCAAAGCACAATTGTCATCACCACATTATCATTTGCATCATAATTGCCATCACCATTATCCTCATTTTCCAAGTTTTTAATGAACTATGAGTGAAATCCACTGTGGCATCATCATCATCGTCATCACCACCATCATCATCCTCATACTTATTATCATTATAATCCTCATCATAATCCTCATTATCCTCCTCCTCCTCCTCCTTCTCTATCTCCTCATCACCATCCTCATCACCATCATCATCACCATCAGCCAAGTAACATAATCTTCATCTGATCCCTCAGATTTCTTATTCATCACACATTGGTAATAACTTTCCTTAAAAATTACACACTTCAAGAAATATATTTTGAGTATTCTGAACTGAAAGATTCGCTCTGCGACCTTGCTCGAAAGTGGAGCAAAAAAACAAACAGGTTGATAACCTGCTACCTGCCAACTCTAACACTTTCTATTTCCCTCAATGGGTTTTATTCGCCACACATCCTGGTGGGTTTTCAACCACAGACGTGTCGCCAAGACTTGAAAGACCTGCAAAGATGATCAAGATGTGACATTGCCAGGAAACGGTGGTCTATCGTCTAGTTCTGGTTTAATCTAACCTGTTCCAATTGTTATTGTGTGGTTGAGATCTGACAGCCACTTGTCTTTATGTCTTTATAAACAGGAACATTCTTAGTAAGCGGTGAATTTGACTTTAGTTGAAATAACTTTCAACATTTCAAGGTGAAATAACAGTGGCTTTACCTATAGCATAACTTAATTTTCTAAAGGTTTACATGAATCAGATTTTCCTACTCAAATTGGCAAAAAAAAAATTAATTCTCCACTGTTTCACAGTTTCAAAAAGTGCATATTAAAAGGAGCAGTGCAAAGGAATAGTTAAAAAAAAACAAATTAACAAGAAATTGCCAATTTGCACACACATAGTGATTATGACTTTAACTCTGTTTTGCCAATTTAGAGACTTCAATGATTATGATATTCAACTATGAAAGAAGTATGAATGAAGAAAAAAAGAAAGAATCTGACGTGACTTTTGTGGGTTAATGTCAAGTTAAATGTCATGTTTAAGTTCAGATGTACAGGTTTCATTTGGTGAAATAGAAAATAATTCACAGTCCTTCAAGTACTTGAGATTGCCTCCAATTACATAATCAGATAAAGAACAGAGCTAATGAGGGTTGCCAATGGAAATGAATGAATCATACGGACTACACCTTCTCATGAACTACTTTCATACTTTTGCCTATCACTGGCTGAATTCAGCAGAGGGAACTCAGTCCAGAATGGATTCCTGGATTAACAGCCATGATGTTTTTCTGCTCTATTTCCCCCTTTCCTTTAAGTTTTATAAAACAACCCCTGTTTGTATGATTAATGTATAGACTATAACACACATTAATGTAAAATAATTTCATTTTCGGCGTAGACCTGCTCAAAAGATCTACCGGTATGTAATTCTATCACTTTCCCAATCCTAGTCACACACATTTACACTCAACCCACCTTTCAGAGTGGATTAAGATTAAAATTAAAGTATGCATATATGTGGACAAAGTCCTGATGTTGTGTAGAAGTGCCAATTCATTCAGAGGGAAGCTATCAAGTGATATGATTCTTTAAACTAAAGCAGGGCCGATTGGAAGAAGATCAACCTGACGTATTTCTAAAAAAAACTTAAAATATAAATTTGTTGTCATCCTCCAGTGTAACAGGCAAGAATCTCTGGTCAAGCCAACTCTCTGGATACAGTCAAACCTACTTTATTGACCACCTGTCTACAAAGACCACATTTTTGGTTTCCCTTGAAAATGGTTTCTCATTGAAACATGTATTAAAGGAACATTTCTACAAAGACCACTCTTTGTGTTTCCCTTGGGTGGTCGCTATAGACAGGTTTGACTGTAAATACATGGATATATACGAACAACACAATTTTAGAGTGGCATAAACATCTGGAATCTTTCAAAATCAAATTTTTATTCAGTTTTCTTTTACTATCTCCTCTTGTCCTTGTTTTTTCCAAAAAAACTTCCCCCTAATAACAGCAAAAATAATGATCTATACAAAATCTGAAGTGAGTCTTGGAAAATACATATGGACACATTTACAACTCTATGCACGCCCGGAGAGACGACACAGCCAAAGATTCTAGCCTGTGACACCAGCTAGTCCTCAAAGACGAAGGGTTATGGTTAGGGCAGGGCTTATCCCTGGTTAGGGTTACAAGTGGGTTGTAAGTTGGGTGCAGGAATAGGGATAGCTTTGGGACTACTCTAAAGTACATGGCGTTTGTTCGTAGGGTTATGGTTAGGGTTACAAGTGGGTTGTAAGTTGGGTGCAGGAATAGGGTTAGCTTTGGGACTACTCTAAAATACATGGCATTTGTTAGTAGGGTTATGGTTAGGGTTACAAGTGGGTTGTAAGTTGGGTGCAGGAATAGGGTTAGCTTTAGGACTACTCTAAAGCACATGGCATTTGAGTTGAAAGACTTTGGTTTAAAAATGGAGGATATCGACGGAGGAGCAACTGTTGCAAGAGCACGTGCCATAGAGCACATCCTCCAGCCACGAACCTACTGTGAACAGATATCCAACAGGCCACATTCCCTGAAAGGACATTCACCTCTTGAACACTGCAAAGTACTTGGCACAAGGGTTAAAGCCTGGTCACACCTCACCTATAGAGTACCGAAGCTGTGACGTCATAACAAATTTTTTAAAGGAATTTCTTCATTTTTCTTCATTTTCCAACAGAGCATCAAAAATAATGTCCAAACGTCGAAAACCAATTGAATATTGGGATTGGTTGAGATATGACCATCTGAATAGATAGATTTCCTATCGGAACTATAGCTTTATATTGCTCTGGCTCGTAATGTTATGAACCAGAGCAATATAACACTGAGTTCCTATAGGAAATCTATTTATTCAGATGATCATATCTTAGCCAATACTTAACATATTAAATTGGTTTTCGACATTTGGACATTACTTTTGATGCTCTTTTGGAAAATGAAGAAAAATTTTAGAAATTCCTAATTTTTTTGGAGAAATTCCAAAAATAGATTTTTGATGGCGTCACACTTGACCACTCTATAGAGAGATGACTATAATGATAAATCATTGCTAAATCACTCCCCTGGTGTTAAAGTGAACAAAAATGAATTGGAAATCGTTGTTGCAAGTCAGATTAATTTTAATGAGCCTCCTTAAACAATTCTGAACCGGTAGTCTCATTGGGTATGCTCAGCAACCATTAACGTTAAAGGCATCGTGTAACAATGTTAAAACTGAGATGCATGGCCCTACGTGTTATCAGTGTCTGTGATATGGTTTAACATTGAAGCTCTAACAAAATTGTGCTTCAAAATGATCATGAAGTACTTCCTCAAAAAGATTTTTTTTTTGTGTGACTGTTTTACCATACCGGTACTCATTTTCCCCAATAGACTGTAGTGTTATAAAAAACGAAAAACGAAAAACAAAATTTCATGTAAAAGTCATGGGATTCCTGACTGACCTAAAGGTTTATAATGATTGCAGCATGAGCTAAATCCAGGATTTTGTTTCAGAATCTGAGGCAATGTCACTGAGTCACTTTAATGATATATAATGTCTAAGCCCATAACTTCACTCTTACGCAAGTTCAGGGACGCTGTTCAATGCAATGTCAGTTGCAAAAGAAGGGACAGAGGCAGAGTCCATGGTGTTTGACCCCCGGCCCCCCACTCCGGGGTCGGAATGACCGCATGCGTGTTACCAAAATGTCCGGTAAAGGGGTACTTTTCGTGCGACAAAGTCCGGCCCGAGAATTGTAAAAAAAAGGGGTGTATTTGACTTTTCACCCAGAGATTTCTTTAAAAAGGGGGTGTTTTTCTTTTTTTTTCTCTCATCTGTTTGGACTCCTGAGAAATTATTCCGAATTTAAGGGGGTACATTGAGCATTTTTCTATATTTAGGGGGGGGGTTTCAAGGGCAGGAAAAGCCCGCGAAAGGGGGGTTCGGAAATGTTGGCAGTCCTCAGATAGGGGGTGCTTTCAAAAAGAGGGAACGAGCATACGCGTACCCTAAATAACACTGAGTGGGGGGGGGGGGGGCGGGCGGGGTTTGACCAACGATGGGTTCAATTGACAGAACCAACGACTTGATCATTGCAAAATATTACTAAGGTATGACCATTGCATCGGTATCCCTATTTGTACGATAACATTTAGCATTATCAGTGAGGTCTAACCAGGCTTTTAGTTCACATGCTTTTAGCTTTACCTTTGCTTTTCCTGAATGATGAATGAGTCAATGAATCAGTGCATGTCTGTTTTATTTTAGTTCAGTAAAACTGATTGTATGTCATTGGATTTTCTCAACAGGTGACAAGAAGTTCAACAGCATACCGGTAACTTTAAGGACCCCCCTCCCTGATCCCCCCCCCCCCCCCCACTGCTTGTATTCCCCATAATATTGCTTGCGGTTTAAAATAATGAGGAAACTATCAGTTTAAAGCCTGTCGTATGAACCTAGCAATTGTAAGGTACACTAAGGACTATAAGTGCCCCCTGCTTCATGACCTGACAATTGCTGCAATCTTTATTTGGTGAAAATATAGGGGTTAGGGTTAAGGCTAGGTTTGGGGATGCTTTTTGGTTTAGGCTAGGTAAAGGGTTGGGTTTAGGGTTGGTGCAGTGCTTGGTCCAGGCAAGTACAATCTATAACATGAGGCCTGTCTTCATCAGCTCATGATTGCCAAATATATCCCGCTATTTTAACTATCCCGATCGCAAATTATCCAGTCAATTTGCGTTTTCATCAGCCAGAAGTTGCAATTAGCGGGATATTTGGTCGAGATAATCATCCCAAGATATCAGGCTAGTTTGCAAAATATCCCGCTATTTGTCCGGTGCGTCTTCACCAACCCTAAGACTCTCACTATGCGCAAACGCTGAGCAAAATATCTGAAGCTAATTTCTCGAGCTCGAGTTTCAAGTTTCGAGGTCAAGTCTCAAGCTGATGAGGACGCGATCTGTAACTTCAGGATTATTTCCCAAATCAGAAATAGCGGGCTATTCGGCAGTCTCGAGCTGATGAAGCCAGGCCTATTGTCCCTGGCCCAGGGTTGAAGTCAGGGATCCAATTCCGAGTTGAGCTTATAGGAATCTAAATTTGAAATGTTGTACTTGTGGCTACACCCCTTATGCACAAAAACCTGCTGGTCAGTGAACTGAGTTTTATGGCCAGCTGATTTTGAGGATGACCGACAATCAATTATGCGATGAGCTTCAAAGTAATTAACAGTACACCTTTGCTAATCTCTGAATGACATCCTGTTTCAGGGTGACCCTGTACTCTGACTCAAGTCGTTTACTCATCAATAAATATACATGCAAATGATCTCCTACAAAGAATGGGCCTTTTGCCTTTGGTGATGTTGTTTAATTTTACCGGTACATGGTGCTAATTTCTGAAAAGCATTTCTTGTTTGCTTGCTTTTATGTAACAACATAATTTGCTGCAAAATGAATCAAAACACTGACATTTTTGCCACTGGTGAAAGTCTCTTGCCATAAAAACAGCTGTCTGTTTAATTGACAGGACATCCATTTACATTGGTATGTCTGTACATCAATAACAAAAAATAAAATTTAACAAATTATGAAAACTTGGGAAGGTGAACCAAGTTTCATGCCCCCTTCTTCAGGCTTATTATATTTTCAACAAGAAAAAAAAATTTATCTCAAGAATAAAATAAACAGGCTGTATAGAGGGTTACAAGAGCTAATTTATTCAATCATGGACCACATTGTCCAAGTGCCTACCCCCCCCCCCCCCTTGCAATATTTGAGCACTGCACTAAAGGGGATCTTAACACCTACCCTTTTAGGATATGAAAGTTTGATAAGTTTGAAATGGTCCCATCCGAGTACACACCCACACTGACCTCTTGACAAAATATTTGGAATAAGGGTAAAGAAACGCAGTTATCACTTGAAGAGTCCTTACAACAACAAAGGTCATGACACAATACCGATGGTTTCCATGAGAACACAGATCTATGACACAATTCCTATGGAATCGTCCGTAATCGCAACTCCTACACGTGCTTTGAAGGAAATGAGAAGTTCAAATGATTAAAGAGGTTCAATTGTTTTCTGTTATCAGGAGCTTGTGGGAAGTGCTCAAAACACAACTGTGGTTTCCATGCTTACCGCCATTCATACCAGCAAAATTCACCGTACAGAGGGGTGTTTCACAAAGACTAATATCAACTTTAAGTTGGACTTAACTATGGCAGGCTATTCATGCCATTAGTTCCTCTAACCATTCCTGGCATTGGTTTCTCAAGGGAAGTATTTAAATCGTGGTCACAAATCTACAGAATTTACATTTTTTATAGTTCATTATTGAAGGAATTTTTTAAAATCTAAAGATCATAATTGAGAGACTAATTGTGGGAGCAACCAGTGGCATGAATGGCGTGCCATAAGTAAGTCCAACTTAACGTTGATCTTAGTCTTTGTCAGTGAAAAAAATACACAGGGGCTCAGGGCGAATTTGCCCCCGAAATGCCCAAAAGAGCCCCCAAAAATTAGAAAAGAGCCCCAGTAAATTTGCATAGAGTTCAATGCAAAACAAATTTTAAAGTGTTATTTTCATGCAGGCAAGCTTGAAAAGTAGCCCCCGAAAAATAAATATTAATTTTTTCCCTGGTCTTTGTGAAACACCCCTCTGTATAGTGAATTTTGCTGGTCTCCCCAGATGTAAGAAAACCGCATAGCTATGTG
This sequence comes from Strongylocentrotus droebachiensis, assembly GCA_035222895.1. Taxonomy (NCBI): domain Eukaryota; kingdom Metazoa; phylum Echinodermata; class Echinoidea; order Camarodonta; family Strongylocentrotidae; genus Strongylocentrotus; species Strongylocentrotus droebachiensis. The sequence goes on along the minus strand of JAVYIG010000772.1, from coordinate 160,011 downwards.
AAAGTAATTACTTTTTGCTAGTCTGAACGGCATTTAATGAAAAGTCCTTTAGGAAAATGGATGTTTGAGCACTGTTTTGAACTAAAGCTTGCTACAGAATTAGTATTTCACTTCTTTTGTGAACGTCATATCATACAAAAATCGTATAACTGGACAGGGCTTATTGTGAGTGGGCACTGTTGATTGGTCAGCTGATATACTAACTGATGTCTTCAAAACTAGATTTGTAATACAATGTTTCTTTATACAATACATTTTTTTCATGTGTGCATGCCCCTAGGGATTATTCACACAACCTTCCTATAAAGTGTGAATACGCTTATAAGTGAAGGATCTATTTGATGTTTCTTTTTAGTGTGAACAGGCTATGAACCAGGGTTCTACAAACACAACTTTGTATTGGTAGTGAAACTTGATAATGACCAGTAAACAGGCGTGGTCATTTCCTTCCTTAAAACAATCAATTCATTATGTATATATCTAAGGCTCATGGCCGACCAACAATAGTCTGCTGGTGTCACACTCACAGATAAGAATATCTGGCCATGTCAATTCTCAAGATAAAAACATGAATACACAAATGACACAATTCTTTAATATAGGCTGCAGTGTCTTTTAATATTGAATTTTTAAATCAATACTCATTTCTCTGCATCCTCTAAGCCTTGGGCACAACTTTCAAAGGCTCTTACAATTTAAAGGGGCTTTTTTACTGATGTCAACATGAATCACTTATTATCTTCGTCAGTGATGGGATGTTGTAATTCTTATCATAAATTATATGGGGGCTCTTTCTTTTTTATTAATGGGGGTACTTTTTCAACACCTTTTTTAAAAATAATTTTCAGGGATGACTTCACCCTAACCCCCCCCCCCTGTTAACTTTTTTCCACTCACAGTGAGTTGTAATCCTTTGATAAAAGCTAATCTGGGGGCTCTTTCTTTCTATTCATGGGGACTTCAGGACCTTTTACCATATTCAGGGGCGACTCCCACTGAAGGCCGAAATATTTCTTTCTTTTATACAAACAGCAGGTAGTACTCATGGTAGAAAAGAAAGCCCTAGAACCCCGGATCCCTAGCTGGAAACCATTTCCAGTCTCTGTCCCTTTTTCTAAAACAGCCTTCACATTTGGTAAATCCCATTTTCACTGACGTAGGCCCGAAGATCAACTTTGTCCCATTTCTTTGCTTATCTTTTAATCATGAATGACTTCATGCAGATAATTTTCAACGTTTCATCTTCTATTAAAAAAAAAAAATCTTTGGCAAGCACAAATTGACTTTTTATGGGATTAACAAGATCCCCTTTTCATGTTCCAGAAAAAATTGTATGAAGTGGAGTTTAAAAAAATACATTAGGGAACCTGCCTTAAAAAATAAACATTCAGGATCACATTTTATTGTTTTACATATGACACTTTGTCTTTGACATTATATTTGTGCATGGCTCAGGACTGTCATGATCATGAGTACACAAATATAACTAACAACAAAGAAAAAACAGAAACAAGAAGGAACACAATAACAGACAACATAATTTTCATGATTTTGGAGAGAGAGGGGGAGAGAGAAGGGTGGGGGGGGGGGGCGGGTGGGGAAGAGATGGAGAGAGACAGAGAGAGAGAGAGAGAGAGAGAGAGAGAGAGAGAGAGAGAGAGAAAGAGGTGCATTTACATGTAAGTGCATGAAAAATTGAAAATGGAAATCCTACTGACGGTAAACAGCAACAAAAAAACAAAGAACAAGGAAGAAAGTTTAAGGAGAAAGACAAAAGTGTATTGCAAATAGGCTTTCGACTTAAAACAAAGTATGAACAAAGACGTACCGGTATCCTATCCAACTAATTCAAAAAGTTAATCTCACATCGGTGTTTAGTTAGGGCATTCAACAAAGAGCAACAATGACAAACGAATCCGACCCTCAAAATATGAAAATAAATGGTTTCTGTTCCTTTCTTTTGAGCTTTAATAGATTGTGTATTTTGTTGACAAAAATCACACAAAAGACCCCCCTTGGTATATTATATACCTAGGTCAGATAACTACTATTGTGTCGGCCGATCGGTACCCTTCAGAAAACTTGCGTCAGAGCGTGCCATGAACCCAAGCATGGCTAGGTGTACAATGTACCAACATGCATAAAGCAAATATCAACAAAGTCTCTGTGAATCAATGAATAACACAGAAAACAATCCAACAACATCGAGATCGAAGAGAGAAAGAAGGTTGATAATGATCTGTTTTGCTTGGCGATCGCTGAACCATCACCCAGCTTTCTGAAAAAGTTTGGGAACAAATGGATCAAGGCCTTGGCAGAAACTATCATCAAGACCCAGGCTGAGAGACCCAAACAATCGAAACGTGGATAAACACCCAGTCTTCTTTACACAATGCATCCTTGAAAAGAAGCTGGTCTATCCAAGGACTTCAGTCTCTCCAAGGAAGGCTCTGACGTCGCACCAGGTCCACCAGGTCCGCTCCACGCTGCATTCAACGTCTTGTTTTCACTTGTTTGACGTACATGGAGATGTAATTCACTTTGAAAAGGAGGTTAAAGGCTTATTGTGGACTGAAAGTCTCTGTTTTCTTACTTTTGTAAAATGGCCTTCCAAAATGCAATACATGTACCTGTACTCGTAATAATAAACAGTTTTTTCCAAAGTCTTAGGTTTCATCACAAACTGTTTTGAACTCACCGAAAGGTCTGTGAACATGCAACGCTCAAAATACACGGGGGCGGTGGGCGATTCGCCCCCGTGAGCTCCACAATCGCCCCCGTCAGATGGTTCACGGGGGCGATTGTAAAATTAAAAATCGCCCCCGTGGAATTATAAAATAAAGATTATCTTTTCTGATATAACTTTAACATAATATTGGGTATCAATTTTCAAACCTTTAACCAATGAAATGGAACTTAGATGGCGCTTTCTCTCCCATTTCTATGAGTATTACCGATACAAAGAACGGAAGCTCGCAGTGCAGCTAAAAGACCAGCAAATAATGTAACTCGACCAGTAAATCAATATTGAGGAGGAGATCACCAATGCAGGGGCGGATCTAGGCGGTTTAGGGGGTTTAACCCCCTCCCCCTTGGGCTGCCAAGTGAAAATGTGATGTGCATAGAAAATGCTATCATGTGTCCAGACCTACACAGTATTAGTAGATGTCAGTAGATGCCAGGAAAACATCACTAACGGGGGTTTAAAATAGCACCAAAAAAAAATCGCCTGGCCGCTTTCCGGCTCGTGGACAATGCTCCGCATGTGAGTAGATGCCAGGAAAACATCACTTACGTGGGTTCAAAATAGCAACAACAAAAATCGCCTCGCCGCTACGCGGCTCGTGAACGATGCTCCACATCGTATTTGGGTTACCCCACCCACCCTTAGCAAAAAGCTAGATCCGCCCCTGTGTTTTGGAAGGATATGGTAAAGACTAACAGTAAAGAAAGAATGTAAATAAGGTTGCTCCGAATAATGAGGAGGAGAACATTATGTGCAGAACGGGAAGAAATGGAGAGAATGTCATCACTGGATAAAAGTCAATATTTCTAAGAGGGAAAATGCCGACTTAAATAAATGATAATGATAAAATATCAAGGAATTTAAGAGTTTCATGGATATAGATTCAATGGAAATTTGTATTAAAATAAGAGCCCCCGTCAGCACTAAAAGAGCCCCCGTGAGATGGCTCACGGGGGCTCTTTTTTTTTGGAAGAGCCCCCGTGGACAAAAAATTAATTTGAGCCTTGTGAACATGGAATAGGTGTTTTGTGATCATTCCATCTTGCTTGGGTGTGGTTAATGTAATATACATTTGTAATAAATGCTTAGAATAATTGACTGGGCTGCTACTCCTTCAGGTTTTACCCCCCCCCCCCCCTCTACCCTGACCTATACATTGTAGAAAGATCACACCCCAACATATAGAACCCTATCACATAATATTTCTTACATTTGGACAATTGACCATGTAGGACATCTTCTACCCCCCCCCCCCCCCCCTCGCTGGCCTAGTGGAAAATGTATCCCCTTTATAGAACATTTACCACAAGCACAATTACAGCATACCCATCCACCAAAATAAGTACCCCTCAATGTTTAATTGGAAGGAATAATTAACCCTATGAAGACTGTATTCTCTCATTCCCATTAGGCTTAATGCAGAGACGACCCGTTTCCTACAGGCAAGGGGGTGAATATGAAGTAATAGAAGTGAAAATTGTCCACACAATTAGCACAATTAGTCGGTGGTTTTCACTAGTGCTGTAATATCACGGATATCTCCAATTCCGTTTAACCGCCAGTCAAAACCGGACGGTTTTCGGTTAAACGACTAAAAAATTAAATTAATTTTTTTTTTTTTTTTTTTTTTTTTTTTTTTTTTTTTTTTTGACCGACTCTGTCGGCAGCAAGCCAGGACTTTCATTTAACTGCGAGGTGCATTTGAAGGCGCTGATCCGTGCGTGTGAACTTGTCACAAATAATAGTAACAATGTCGTTTTTAGAAGAATGTGTAAGATCATTAATGTAAATTAAAAAAACAGTAGAGGACCTAGGATAGAACCTTGTGGTACGCCATGTGTAAAAGTTGGATGAATTTTTATTATAAAGTACATATTGAAGATGACAGACAAATTGGAGTGTTGTTTTAGTTTCGGAGTGGTGAGTCAAAAAACAGATTACTGAGCTGGGAGACATTGCCAGGTGGAGGGGCATAAATCGAAACTTTAAAAAAAAAAACGATTTTTTTTTTTTTTTTTTTTTTTTTTTTTTATTTAATTTTTTTTCGTTTAACCGAAACCGTCCAATTGAAAACGGAATCCGCCATCGGCGGTCGGATACCGGACGGTTAAACGTTTGGTTACAGCACTAGTTTTCACCGACTAATATCTTTTTCACCGACAATTCTATTGTCACCGACTATTTTCCAGGCCTCTGATTGGTCAAATTTAGTCAGTGCTGACTAAATTGTCAGTGAAAATGATATCAGTCGGTGATAACCACCGACTAATTGTTTCATGTGCTAAATAATATTTTCTTGCCTCCCAGCTGACCCCTCCTCCACAAAAAAAAAAAATGGAGAAGAGTTGAACAAAAGGGAAAAAATAAATCACATGAACATTTTAAAGCCGTATACTCAGAGAACAGCAGGTGAAACATTCTCCTACAGGTCACCTGATCACGCCAAGCTTCCCAAGAGTCATGTGACCTTTAAGACAGCTCTCCCTACGGGTTCACTGCAAAGGTTCAAGCAACTTTGTGTGAATCAAGTCCCTTGGGGTTGTTTCTTGGAAAGGTCGCTGAGGTCGCTGAAGTTGCTTCTCCATTAGGCCAAACAAGCTCAAGGTTGAGCAATTTGCAATATGTCACAGTTTGCTCAAGTCAGGCTGCACAGCGTGTAAAACTGTAAAATATAAGACTCTTGCACGACATACAAGTAAAATCCATTTTCATAGCAAGAAAAAGAAATCGAATAAAAAAACCCCCCATAAAAGCAATGTTGTGATTAAATCTAATTTTACTATTTTGCAAATGTTTATTGTATCTTAAATGACTCAGTAACATTGCCTCAGATTCTAAAACAAAATCCTTGATTTAGCTCATGCTGCAATCATAATTATAAACCTTTAGTAAAGTCAGGAATCCCATGACTTTTACAAGCCGATCACCAGTCTGATTATCAAGATATTTATGATTGGAAATCAAAATTTCATTTTTTGTTTTCCTAACAGTTTTTATAACACTACAGTCTATTGTAGAAAATGAGTACCGTATGGTAAAACCGGTCACTCAAAGATTTTTACTTTTTTTAGGCACTTCATGATCATTTTGAAGCGCAATTTTTTAGGGCTTCAATAAATATCACAGACACTGATAACACGTACAAGTAGGGCCATATGCATCTCAGATTAAACATTGTTAAACGATGCCCTTAACCACCAGAAATTCAAAAAAGTTTGATGCATACTAAAATATCTGATTAAACAGTAGTTTAGGTGTGCCAGCCTCCACTCACTAGTGAATAAGCCTGCTGCATGTCCATGTAAGTTGCATAGTCAAATACATGTAGCATGCTATTTCATGAACAATGCCATTAGGCTATACCGGTAGCTTGCTAAATCTGGATCAGAATTAACAGATTATTTTGTAAAATTGGGCTAATGAAAACAGATCAATAGATCCTTGGCCTCCACATGAGGATGAGAATGAGTCTGCCGACAACCTTGAATGAAATCAAGTTGGAATGTACCCAAATTCAAGGTTAGTTTCATTCACAGTCTTCTGGCTGTGTGCCTCGCACTGTCAATAAATATTTCCAATATCACATATCATCCGCTTCACCTTGATGCATGCCAGGGTTCAATAGAGAATTAAAGAAACTGATGGTGGATGAATTTTGACAATTATCTTTGTCACATTCATCACAGGAGATTTTAGATCATTTGCTGTGACCTGCAAATTCATGAATGTTCCCTAGATCTTACAAAATTCACGAGGGGTGAGATGCTCTCTGCAGGTTTCCATGGTTTCACAAAGGTTTAGGGTAGCACCACATGGTAGCAACCGCTTTTCAATAAGGTTTGTAAACGCATAACACTGCATGCAGACCTCTCTGAATTCCCAATCATAGTTTAAGCTCATTTGTTGCTATATCAGCATAAATGAGGCAAGCACTGATGCTTCTCCACAACAGTAACGTGCTGGTTAATTTACAGCCCTCATAAAACAACAAACAGACAGACATATGTCACTGCAAAGGGGGATAAATCAATCATAGAATTATTTATAATGGCCTTGTAAAAACTTCTTGCCATCAGATAAAGTGTAAATTAAAATACTGGCAGTTATTCAATAATAATTCTGTTTAACAGTTAAAGAATCTGTCAAAATTGTGTAAAATCATTAAGTCAAAGTTTGGATTAACTAGTGGGTTTTTTCTGATCAAAGCATTAGACCCTTGGTATCTACATCTATTAAGACCTAAAGCCGTTGGTCCTCTGGTTGCTTACTAACAAGCATTTATGCTTTCTTAGCAGTCAGGTACATGTACATAACCACCACTAAAAAACTATTTATACATTTTAAATACATATGTTATTTTTGTGTGTAGTGTAGTGTAGTGTAGTACACCTGCTGTCAGCTCTGACAATATCTTTCATAAAGTTTATAGTTTTACCTAAGTTTTTGCTGCTGTTGTTTTTGAAATTTTCCATTCAATTTGTTGTGTGTTGTTTGCTGCCAAAGAACCTTTCTTTTGTAAGATATTGTTTACTGTCTTATAGTTGTAAAATATCTTTGTGTGATTTATCTGTATCTGTAGTTCTTCCATGCCCTAGGTGGGGCCGTTAAGAGATAAAACAAACCTTTCAACCTTTCAAAGGACATGTAGTCTGCAGGCACAAAACCTTTGTCAGGGGTTGTGCGAAACAGTGTCGACAATTTGAGACTACAATAGGCTCTTTTCTTAAAGACCAGGTAAAGACCAGTTTTAGAAATGCCCCCCTCTCAAAAAAATGAAATGGAAGCTCTTATTACCAATCATGTGAAAGAATATGTTTCGACTAATACGTGATGATACAAATTTTGCTGAGAAACCGCCTACTAATTGATATATTTGGTAAATTAGTTTATCTATTGGGATGTGATAGATATTACGCACGTGTCGCGCACATGTGCGTAGTCCCATATACATCTTTCTGTGTACAGTGCTTGTAAATTTTCCAAGACTGGGCCAAATTTCTTATGATTTTGATGATTCCAGATCTTTGCAGTACACACCAATACTTATATGCTAGATGATCAACCTTTCTGATCGATTCCACAACGTTTCTTTCACAATGCGATCGCATGACCATAACTGGTCTTTATCTTTTAATAGACCAAAGAGATACATGTATATCACAGCTCTGATTTGAAACAGCCACAGACTGACAGAGCATGGACCTTCTAGGTCCATTGACAGATCTAAGATCTGATCAAGACTTCTAAGAATGGTGGTAAAGTGTCAAGTTAGAGTCTGTGCTTGCAGACTATCGAGAAACTGTGATGGTTGGAGGCCTAGCTCGCTACACCTTCCCACACGAGGGACTCAATGCGCAAACTACTTTACCTACTTTCAAAGATTCTTGTCTTTATCATGATGTTGGAAGCATGTCAAAAACCTTTTCCTCCACTCGGAGATTGATCTCCGGGTCTTGATGCTATTATGCCCTCTCGGCCTTCTGGTATCAGATCCCAAACGTTTCTTTTATTCCCATCATCACGTAAAGTGAATTCACTTGAGAAATAAGTGAAGTTTTCCTGCTTCTTCCTTTCATAACATTGGCGAAAAGCCAAAATGGCCTCCTGCCCTTTTTTTTTGTCTTCTTCATGGTTGTTGGTGGGTATACAGCTGTCTAACCATTCACCAAGTTCCTGGAAAACTTTCTCACCCGAACTGTTTACATCTACACTTTTTCAACTCTTAGAAGGGCTAGAGCCTTGAGGACATTACTAGAATGACGTTATTCAAAATCGGGTCTTTGTGAAAAAGGATACACTGTACCCCATTCATCAACAAATAAAAACCATAACAAAGTCATAATTCATCAACATTATGGTGTTTGCATGCAGACAATGCAGGGACAAACAAAACCGCTATAAAAGATAATTGACAGCAATAAATAGCAGTCATCTCTCTTGAACATTGAACCAGGGAACTTAATGCCCATTTTTACAGGTATCTTACCTGTGTGTGTTTTGTTTCATACCAAGGTAAAAAAAAGTAAGACTCTGTTAATTTGATTCCTAGTTTCTCACCTGCATTTTTGGAAAAATAAGCAGACGGTTCAGTGTTATTTGATATTTAATGTCCTTGTTTTTTAAAGTTTTATAACAATAATGATGATGATGGTAATAGTAATAATAGTATGTTACATAATAAATTTCAATGCTATCCTTTACACGAGATACAATAACACAAAATGACATTACAATTACAATATACCACATTATAATAACATTTCAATTGTCTTAGGACAAGAGACTAAATGCAAAATGAAATGGCACTACAGCACCGATTTCTGAATGACCTTTTTAAAAACTGGTTTGTTGTGAAAAAAGATACCCTTACAAATTATACAGCTATAATAAAATATTACAAGGTATCATGTTGCAGTTTGCGTGCCTGTAATGCAGGCACAGTAATGAAATACCAGTAAGAACCTGGAGGTATGAGGGTGAACTTTTTAATAGGTAAAAGTAAACTGGATGCTCTGCTATAAACAGCTGAAAGTTCTCTTGTATATTTAATCTCCACTCTTCATCAAATTACAGGTACCCTGTGTTTGTTTTCAAACCATTGTTGATCATAATAGACAACGGTCTCTTAAAAATGTCTCACTATTCTACCATATTTATTCAACAAAATGAATGCAGGCAGATACCAATCTCTGCAAAGAAGAGCAATCGAAAAACACCAACAGTGCAAAATGTCAATATTTTGTGCAGCGAAGACCAAAAATAGCTCATAGTCGATAAAAATTGTAGTCAAAATAAATGATCCGTTCGTTCCCCACTCACACTTCCAAACTAACTCCTAACCAACCAAAAATCTCTCAATTCTTGGCCACTGGGGACAATGTAATTTTTGAAATTGGGACTTTTGTTACAAAAATACTGAAATGATCTGGATACAAACAAAATGGTTTAACTCTTTTTTTATAATTGTAGCAATGAGAACCGCAAAGCTCAAACACAAAGCTTAGTTGAAGCTCTGCCGCATGTATTATCTCATGCCAGCCCTGAAGCCCTGCAAACTCAAGCACTGTCTATGTTTGAACTCAAGATGGCTCTAGACTGCTTACTGGGTACCTGACAAAAACAAGGCCTCTGTCAAAAAATGCATGGAGAGCTTTGAACCTACTAGTCCACAGCCTGGACTGTTTTTGTGAGGCGTGCCCAACCCGCTGAGAAGATAACACACCCTCAAGGCTACTATTGAGACAACTTTTATTTTGTTATGGGTGTATTTTCGGGGATTGGTGGAGACATCACGCTCTTTATGGGATGCGTGTAAAGGGGGGGGGGGGGGGGAATATGATTTTGGAATACAAATATTTAAAGAGGGACATAATCTTAGACTATGTACCTGCATGTACCAAAGAAGTTGCATACATGTATTGCATATCAATACATTAAACGATTACAAAAATTTGTTTTTCAAAAAAGTGGGAGTGACATTAACATTGGATTCAGATTTGCATGTCCTACTTACTATTCTTGTGAAAGAGTCACTTTGTAGAAATCTGATAAATTTGACCAAAATACTTTCTTTATGACAGCGACATACATGTACATGTATGTAACAATTTTTTTGTCTCAATGTGAATTACAGATAATAAACTCTGAATATATACCTTACCTAGCATTTTCTAAAAAATATATACCGGTATGTGCTTTATAAAATAAATATCACAAGTTTAATGTCATAAATTGATGAAAGATGCAAGTTATTGTAAGACTATGAGCTATAGCTTGCAAGACCCTTTAAACACATTGTACAAGACATTGTACAAGGCTAGCAAAATGTTCACACCATGAAAATAATCAATATCACTACAATTTGCGGAATTGCTTTGGTAACACGTCATTACCGTTTTGAAAGCCTGTATGTGCTTTATCGTTATGGTATCTTCGGTATGCACTATTATGCAGAGTGTAGAATACAATACATTTACAGTATTATCATATTCTTAATATTTATACACAATCATAGAAATTAAGCAAAGGATTCATTGACTGGTGTTGCCGTACCCTAGTTTCATAACGTCAATAACACTTGACACGAGCGTTTATCACAATTCAAGTGGTCTTATGATCCAAGATTTGATTTTTGAACCCAAGGCGTAAAGGGTGAGATAATTACATCTAAACAAACATTTAAACTTTGGGAGGATTCCAAAAACAATATTTACCCCCCAAGTGTTCTCAAATTCCCTTTCAAATCATCTATCCATTCAACAAAAGAAGCCCTATATCAAACATGATGTTAATCTGATAATTCTTTACAGACAATGTTCCAATGATAGTATGTTTTAACAATCCTATAAACCACTCCTCGACTTTGCATTAATTTAATTGAAGTTTATTCCCCATCATTATTCTTTGGTGTTATAATGAAAAGATAATAGTAATAATAATCCGTTCTTGTATAGCGCATATTGATTGTTTCTTTTTATAAACATGTATGTATTTATCAATGTTTTGCGTTAAAAGTGATTTTTTTTATTACTGAATCAGTAATTGTTATTATTGTTGTTTTTTTCTCATAAAAAATAATTCATAGTAATTAGTTTTACAGGGGGGCTTACACCCTACAAGCTCAGCTTTTTTCCGGCCCTCCTCCCCTTTCAATTTCATGATTATTTGTTTAATGTATTGTATTGTGCAAATTGATCTCTATATATATAAATATGTGAATATGTTAAAATGTACCATCATTGTAAATATGAACGATTGAAAGAGGAAAAATAAATGAATTGAATTGAATTGAATTGAATTGAACGTGTATAATAATGATATAACGTCCCTATACGCTTCCAAAGAGCTTTGGCAACTATTACTTTAACTACAGATCCTGCAGCCGTTATCTGCGCACAGTGCATTTCAAGGAATAGTCTTATCAGGTACCCATGATATACCTCACCTACACTGTACATGTAGGTGGAGTGTGGCAAATGTAGATTAACATCTTGCCAAAGGACGTTAGTGTTGTGGCAGAGATTTGAACCCCGTACCTTGTGGTTCTCAGTCCAGAGACTTATCCACTGAATCATATTTTGTTCCAGGTTTTCTTTTGTCAAAGAAAAATGGTAAGGGTTAGGGGTATTGTTGGGTTTTACATGTAGGTTAGGTAGAGTGGTTGGTCCGGGGATGAAGTTAGGAATTTGGTTAGTACAGGGAATTGACTCCAGAGCTATTGCCACTGTTATAAAACTGTGAATAAATGGTTTACACTGACTACTAATGTACATCGCAAACAAAATAAAAATAAGATTTGGATAAAACTATTGTGCACTTGATATAAAACTGTCTTGTCACAATGGGTATAAAAACTATAAACTTTTAACGCTTTGATTCACACATTTTTACCTTCACCTTACTGAGCTAACATACAATTGCGCTTAACCTTTGTCCGCATTTATCTGCGGTAGCCAAGCCTTCAAAGTTTGAAAGGAGGGCTGTCAGAGCAAGGACTCACAATCCAGAGCAAACAGGCTATAAAATGACATGATAAAATGAGCAAATAACACCTTTGCTCCGCAGAATCCGCACCCTGTTCAGAAACGTGCACATCCATAATGGTCTGATACGGTTGCGGTCACTGATCAGTCCAAGTAAAGATTTAGGACAGTTTCGTTCTCATCTGATTTTATGCCTTTAATCAGTTCGGTTAGGTCAATTAAATTTATTCCTATTATTTCACTCAACCTGCTTTTTAATTTTTTTTTAAATCCCACTCTGTTTCTCTTGATAAGTTGTTTCGAAATGAAATAGAAGAAACTGAGGACATCTACATTTACAAAATTTACTACAATGTAATAAATGTCACTGATGTATAGTGATTTTTCCCTTTCATGTTGAGCATCTGTAGTGCATGCTAAGAAATTGTCCATAAATTGATCCAACTGCAGAGTACAGGAAATATATACTATTAAGTAACATGAAAATCTGCTGTTCCTCAAAAAAAAAACATTACAGGAGGATCTCAAACTCCTTACATTGTACATCTTTACCTAAAGAAATTTCTTTTTTTCCACTTTACTCTGTGTGAATTGCTGCATTCATGCAAAGACTGCACTGCAAATCAATTGCAAATGTAGCAGTGATACAATTTTCAAAGCATCTCTGAACTTTCTGTCTCGTTGAACAATTGCAATCCCATTATGTAGGAAATTTTTAGACATGAATATGTATTGTAGGTCTATAAGTTTAGTATTTTCAAAGATTAAAATATTATCAAAACCATACCACACAATGGAACCAGCCATACCTTAATTTAGATCCTGCGTTCCACACACAAATTTAATTAAAATAATTATAACACGATAAGCAACTACCGGGTAGCTACTTTTGAAAAATCAATTTTTGAAAATAGATGTGATCATGTTTTCTTTAATTTTAAGAAATGGGGAGAATTTTTGTGGTGCAGAGGAGGATTGGCTCAAATACAATATAAATGTGAAAGGGGGTCTCACAGAAAAATAAATCTTTGGACTGAGAGAAAGATAAATAGTGTACTTTGGACATAGGAGTGATGTTAGCACTGGAATTTGTTTTATTGACAGAACTCGACACAAACTTAATCTAGTTTATCTTCTTATGCTATCAGATAATTATAGGGTTATCAGAAAGACTTAGTTGATGGACTGAAGGGAAGGGGGGGGGGGTGCATTCATAAGCTCTCAATATTTGCAGATCCACGTGGTATAAAAAAAGGTTGACTAACTATTTAATTGCTACTTTTATGATTCTTTCCAGAGAATTCTCCAAACTGATGGACTGAGGAGATTTTTCTGTTCTTTCCCTGACGACACACTCCCTTCTACTTATTTTGTGTTTTAACCCCAGGAGCTTACACTATGAACATGACTGACAAAGAAAGCGGACAAAATATACAGTTCCTCAGGTAGACAAAGGAACATCCCTTCATTGCTATTATGTAAAAATGTGTAGAACAGGTGTCACATGCATATTCTTACATAATATCAGTGAAGGGATGTTCCTTTGTCTCCCTGAGGAACTGTATATTTTGTCCGCTTTCTTTGTCTGTCATGTTCATAGTGTTATGGATGAATTTGAATAATGGTCTTACATGTACATGTATGCCTTCAATGTAAAACAAAATGACTCTACAAATTACTGAGAAAGGTTGAATAGGTGTACAACCATAGAAATAGAAGTATTCTCCTTTTATGTTATAGGTGATCAAAGAATAATTGTGTACCGAGAAGTTTTGGAATGAATAATGATCCCCAACTACCGGTAACTAGATCTTACTGAAAATTACATACAGTGCAAAACACTGCAGACAGACAAGGGTGCATGGGACTACCAAGGCATGTCTAAAAAATTGATCCAAAGCAACCAAAAAATTACTTTTTTTTTTACGAGGGCTCTTTTCAGATTTTCCCTTAAAAAAATAGCCCCCCTTAATTATTTTGCGGTGGCTATTTTGGAGCTCAGGGGGGCTTTTTTTTTTTAAAGGTTGTATTTTTTATTAAACACGGTTTTACCTAATTAAATTCCAAGCAAAGGCAAATATAGATACAATAATTGTAGCGTACATAGACCTATGTCATGTAGAGTATTGCAGACATTCAGATACCCAGGATTTATTCACTTTGTGTTAAACGTGTGGCTTTATGATTTAAATATACATGTAACTAAAACTTGTCAAAAGGAGTGTTTTGTTTAACTGTACTTCGTTTTTCATATCCTAAGAAAATATAATCACTGACACGCGGGCTAGGAATTAATTTTTGTTATGGGGGCTACTTTTCCCCATTGCTTAAAAAAAACCAAGGGGCTACTTCCTTAAAGCCATATTGTAAACTGTAACAATAAGTTGTGTTTTTCCTTAGCCATCATACTACTAGCAACCAAATTGGTAGGTAATATGTTATTTAGTCTTTTTTTTCTGTCCCAAATTTAGTTGTTATCATGGACAATGCAATCCCATTAAAAAAAAAATGTAGACTAACTCCCTTTAAAATTGTGTTATTTATAACATTTATAACCATTAAATGTGAGTAAATATGTTTACTGTTGTCCTACATACCGATGTATTTGTTATGCCGAAACATGCAAAATCATGGCCTTATTTTTTTTTTTATAGACTCTAATTCTAAAGGCCAAGCCAAAGCTAGTTTCATTTCGTAGACAGAAATTGATGTCATCACTCATGACAATTGGCCTGGCATCGATCGTATATAAATAATTTAATTTAATTAAACAGTTGTAAGAAAAATTCTGAGGAGTAGGAACATCCTTTATATATTTATTTACGTTTTTTTTATAACAAAATTCAATTTCTGTGTACGAAACTTGCTTTATACCGATTTTACAGAAAAAAATCCGGCATTGATTTTGCACGTTTCGTGATAACAAATATATCAGTATGTGGGACAACAGTAAAAATATACTCGCATTTAATGGTTTTAACTTATAAATAACACAATTTTAGACGGAATAACATTTTTTTTAATGGGATTGCATTGTCCATGATAAAAATTAGGGCCAGAAAAAAGACTAAATAAACATATTACGTACCAATTTGGTCGCTAGCAGTTCAGCTCTCGTCACTCGCAAATACTTATTTGCTTCATACTAGGAGCGTGCGGGCGCGCGCTGGAGCTGAGCTAGTACGTTTCTGTGTATTGTGAACGTGTGCGAACTACGTATGCATTCATGCTGTGCACGAAACTACATCGGTGCCGGTGGCCTGTCCGGCCGCCGGGAGCTTAGGCGCAGGCAGGCGGATACCGCCGTAGATCTAGCTACAGTAGGTACGACCGCCGATCCGCTGCAACTCACAAAACTTTTAAAATGTTGATGGAAGTTTCTAGTTTTGGAGTTGGTAGTTGGAACGGAGATTTCACTCAGACACATCAATAAATTGATTTATTAATTCCTAGGGAATATCAATTTATGGCGGGGGCGATTTTTCAAGATATATTGATTTTTTTTCGCCCTCGTCTTGATTTTTACCGTGGCGATTTCAGAGGTTTAGGGGGCGAATCGCCCGTCGCCACTGTGTATTTTTTTCGTTGATCCAAAGTTTAAAGTTTGTGACTAGAAAGGGTTTAAACTTAAACCCTTTCTAGTCACATTTGTAGCCATTACAGCATTTCAAGAGCAATGTTTCTCACATAAATTGATATTATGATATTCTTTCTATAAAAAAGAAAGTTCACAATTCATCTTGTATCAGTATACATGATCTAAACCCAAAACCATACCCTTTGTTTGGTAGAAGTTATTTGGCAACATATGATGATCAAATAACAGTTAGGGTAGATACATGTACATAAAAAAGTAAAAGAAACAATGTTCATCTAATCAACATACATGTACATGTACATGACACGAAAAGAGAAAAATATATATTTCAAAGTCCAAGTCCTTATAAAAGGCAAGCTCTCTGTAAACAATTCTTTTTTGTAACATAATATTTATCGATATGAGAAAAGCAATCAACTCATCACATCTTAAAATAGTGTTTCTGTGCCCGACATTTGTTCACCTTGAATCAAACGATTCTTTTTGTAACATAATATCTATTGATATTACATAAAATCCACTCATGAAATCTTTAAATAGGATTTCTGTGCCCGACATTTGTTCACCTCAAATTAAACTACCCTACATTAACACATGTTTTTAACTTTTATTTAGTCAAAGTTAACCAATAGACTACTGAATTTTTGCATTGCCATATTTAAAGCTTAAAGAGAAAGACCAGTTATGGTCATGCCATTGCATTGTGAAAGAAACGTTGTGGAATCGATCAGAAAAGGTAGATCATCTAGCATACAAGTATTGGTGTGTACGCAAGTTTCTGGAATCATCAAAATGATAAGAAATTTGGCCAAGTCTTCGTAAAGTTACAATCACTCTACACAGAAAGATGTATATGGGACTACGCACACGTCCGCGATGCGTGCGTTTATCTCTCACAGGCCAATAGATAAACTAATTTACCAAATAAATCAATTAGTAGGCGGTTTCCCGGCAAAATTTGTATCATCATGTATTTAGTCAAAACATATTCTTTCACATGATTGGTAATAAGAGCTTCCATTTCACTTTTTTGAAATTGGGGCGTTTCCAAAACTGGTCTTTACCTTTAATGTAGGATCCGCCCAGTTCCGTTATTAAATGGGTTAATGCCAAAGTGGACTTTGCCTTTAAAGAGAAAGTTGAGTTCCGATAGAGAGGAGGAAAAAATTGTGAGTCTTCCTATTTCTTTATGTTGTTTATGGAATAGCGTACATCACAATAGAAATGACCCCTTAGAAGGATTGTTCTTCAGATACCGGTATTCAATATACATGTACGTACAGAAATAAAATAGCCTAAATGTTTGGACCAAACTTGAATGTTAAAGTGTGTCTAAACTGTATAGTACCACATACCCATTCTTGTGTGCAATGCTGTTCACTCTTTGTGATTTTCAGGCAAGACTTGGTCAATTTCTCATCAGTTCGATGATTTCAAAGTAGTGCTGTAACATCACGGATATCTCCAATTCTGTTTAACCGCCAGTCAAAACCGGACGGTTTTCGGTTAAACGATTTAAAAAAAAATTAATTTTTTTTTTTTTTTTTTTTTTTTTTTTTTTGTGGCGGGAAGGACTTTCATTTAACTGCGAGCTGCATTTGAAGGCGCCGATTTGTGCTTGTGAACTTGTCACAAATAGTAAAAATGCCATTTTTAGAAGTATGTGTAAGATCATTAATGTACATTAAAAACAGTAGAGAACTTAGGATAGAACCTTGTGGTATACGCCATGTGTAAAAGTAGGATGAATAATTATTATAAGATACATATTGAGATCTATTACAAAGATTTCTTTCAAACCAAGATGACAGACAAATTGAAGTGTTGTTCTAGTTTCAGAGTGGTGAGTTAACACACAGATAACTGAGCTGGGAGACATTGCCAGGCATAGTTCCAGGTGAAGGAGCATAAATCAAAACTCTTAAAAAAAATTATAAAAAAAAAAAATTAAAAAAAAAAAAATATTAAAAAAAAAAAAAAAAAAAACGGGAAAACGAATCCGTCCAATTGAAAACGGAATCCGCCATGGGCGGTCGGATACCGGACGGTTAAACGTTTGACTACAGCACTATTTCAAAGCCACAAAATACACCATCCATTACTCAATACATACCGTAATCCACCTTTCTCAATAGTTTCTTTTGAATTGCAATAGAGTGGTGAAGTGTGACGTCATCAAAAATCTATTTTTAGAATTTCTCAATTTTTTCTTCATATTCCGAAAGAACATCAAAAATAAAGTCCAAATGTCGAAAACCCATTGAATATGTTAAGTATTGGCTGAGATATGACCATCTGAATGAATATATGTCCATTGGGAACTCAGTGTTATATGCTCTGGCTCCTAACCATTAGGAGCCAGAGCATATAACACTGAGTTCCTATGGGGAGTATATTTATTCAGATGGTCATATCTCAGCCAATACTTAACATATTCAATGGGTTTTCGACGTTTGGACATTATTTTTGATGTTCTTTCGGAATATGCAGAAAAAATTGAGAAATTCTAAAAATTGATTTTTATGACGTCACAGCTTCGGTACTCTATGGTATGTCCAGAACTCGATTTCATCTTTAAGTCTAAGGAAACAGGCAGACACAATTAGGTACAGGATTGTTTTCATCCATTGTTCATTGTCTAGATCAAAAACCTTAAACAGCAAAACTGTAAAGTATACCCAAAGTCTTTTATTTCTAAAATTGATCCCTCTATTCTATGGTTTCAGGTGGTGATCGAACCACTCTCAATCTGCAAACAAGGAAATCCAAGAAGATTTAAGAAACTGCCTTGAAACATTTAAGATCGCTCTCATGTCCTGTGTGGTTTAGTGGTAAATGTATAAAACAGTGACTATAGTTAACATGTTATTTCCCTGCCCTGTTTTAAACTGGGAAAACATGTTGCACAATTATTATGTCAGTCATAAAAAATGTCAAATGTCAAAATTAACAATGGTGGGGTTTTTTAACGTCAAAATAATGATGAAATGTCCCAAAAAAATTGTCAAGAGTGGTTTTAATTCAAGGGGAAAGGCAACAATGTGACATTTGCAAATTTGAAATGATATAGTCTATAAAAATCAAAACCTTTCTTTGACATCTTGCACATAATTAGCATGCATTGGTCATTGTTTTAAATATTTAGGCCGACAGGTATCTAATACCAGTGGTTTAACCCTTTCAGGAGAGGGCTTTTCTAGCTCTAAATTGATCATATATTGTTCTTCAAATTGGCAGCAAATTATATTTTCATTTTAAATCCAACATTGTTCAGATCAAATGCAATGTCTGTTAAAGGTAAAGACCAGTTCTGGTCATGCGATTGCATTGTGAAAGAAACGTTGTGGAATCGATCAGAAAAGGTCGATCATCTAGCATATAAATATTGGTGTGTACTGCAAGGTTCTGGAATCATCAAAATGATAAGAAATATGGCCCAGTCTTCGTAAAGTTACAAGCACTGTACACAGAAAGATGTATATGGGACTATACGCACACGTGCGCAACACATGCGTTTATCTCTCACAGACCATGTAGATTGACCAAATATATCAATTAGTAGGCGGTTTCCCGGCAAATTTTTTATCATCATGTATTAGTCAAAACATATTCTTTCACATGATTGGTAATGAGAGCTTCCATTTCATTTTTTGAAATTGGGGCGTTACCAATACTGGTCTTTACCTTTAACATGTTCAGACAATATGCACGGAACATGGGAAGGAATTTTGTCAATAACTTGAGAAAAAAAAAATCATAAATTTTGATAAAAAACAATGGTTTTGAACATCCCAACGTGTTGCCAATGTCAGGGTTTTAAGGATTTTTAGGCATATTTTTCCCATTAAAAATTCCTGATGTCGAACGCAATGGCCCGAATTCACAAAGGAGGTTTAGATTTAACCCATGGTTCAAAACCTCATTTACATAACCCATGGTTTAAAAATTAGCGCAAAATAAGCTTGCCTTGCGCGCGTCTAATATTGGACCTCTGACTCGTGTCACGCTTATTTTGCGCTTATTTTAAACCATGGGTTATGTAAATGAGGGTTTAAACTATGGGTTAAACCTAAACCTCCTTAGTGAATTCGGGCCATAGTGGTCTTATAACAAGAGGAATGTTTGCCCTTTCTACTCATGCATCTGGCATATTTCTTTAGTGCTCTGAATTAAAAGTTATTGAACCAAACCACAAACAGCAAATTCTTGTCTCGATAGGGTTAACGGAGCAGCAATCATTTCTTGCAATTTAAATTTCCTTTTATTTTTCACAAAAATAATGCAAATGCCATGTCCTAAGCTCATTCATCTACACTGCGATGTTGATGTCACATGACAATTCATAGTAGATATTCACAAGCAAAATTTTGGGGCAAATTAACAAACTAATTGGGAAACGAGTCATCAACATTAACTACAATTCTAAACAAAGTCTTAATTCCGATTACATTTTTTTAAATTTCACAGCCGATGGGTGTTTTCAGTAATCTTTTATGGTGAATCAAAATTTTTCCAATATCCATGATATTTTATTTGCATTTAGTTATAACTGCATATCAAAATACTAAGTTTACTTTTTCTTGGAAGCAGTATAATCATTATTTCCTAAAAAAATAGATATTTGGTACATGTGACTTATTATAATGAGATTTTTTTTGGCAAGAACATTTCATGTACTTCCTCTTTATCTTAACTTACAAACATCTGGCCTTGCTTAATGTTGAAACAATGGGCAATTAAAATTCATGAGCTTTATGGAGTTGAGTTTCGCACACACCCAGAAATGGGTACAAAGGTGCATGTGTACATTTCATGTTTTCCAAAGCTTGCATTTCTTGTTTTCTTTTTAGAGCTTGCATTCCGCCCGTCCACAAGGCAACAAAATATTTGTATGAACAGGTATTGCCCAATGATGTTTGAAGAGAAAATTCACATCTAAATGCACTGTATTGTCATGTTTTGTATAAAAGCATGGTTTAAGTTACGTTTCATAATATTTCAGATATTTTTATTTATCTCATTTATCTTACACAAATATGTTGTTTAAGAAGGTAACATTTTATATGATCAACTATTTGAATGAGACAAGTAAACTTTTCTCACAAGTTGTCAGTCAAATTGTACTTTGCTGTAAAGGGAAGACAATATGGTGAAAGAAAGAATAAAACATTAAGGGCCCATTTTTATGACTGGATAAATTAAGCTTTATGTTTCTACAAACAAAGAAGAATAAGAAGGAGGAGGAGGAGGAAAAGAAGAAGAAGTAAAGAAGAATAATAAGACGAAGAAGTAGAAGAAAATGAGAAAGAAGAAGAAATAAAAAAATAAGTAAAAGAATAGTTGATTTCACAGGAAATCTGTCATTTAACACTAGAGTAATGCAATACTTTTTTTAAAGCTAACATACATGTAGATACATTTCACAATATCCACATATGAATTATAATCACCAAAATTATATGAACAGGGTGCCTTTTGGAATTTCACCAAAAAACAGCTTTGGTCACAAATCACGCAAATTACACACTCTGCACATTTTACATGTCACCCTGGCATCGAGCAAACATAGCAACAGTATTAATTGGGAAAATTAGAATGACCACATGAAAAGTTTGTTTAACTTTCTGACTCTGTTGCATTAGGGGCCACACTCCTTTCATAATAGGTAACAAGTTTTACAATTATTGTATGCACTTTTACATTAATCAGGCACTGCCAGTAGAAAGGAGGAAGGGCCAAATAAGATTCCCCTGTAAAGAAAGTTCATCTGTATCATTTGATTGTAAATCTTAATATCCAATCCGAATGTTCTTTCCTTTTTCTTACATGATGTATGGGACATACATGTATAGGGGTATTAATTAAACATTTAGTACCATTAAAGGTACAAGTTATGACTTTTTTAATTCCATAAAATATTTGTGTTCATAATATTCATACTAGAACATACATAGTTATGGGCAGCAAAATAATCCTGACAACATAAAAGAAAACTTTTCTTTTGGCATTCATTTGGCAGATAAAATCCTACATCTTCTATCATTTCTATAATTAGATCAATTTAAAAGTAAAACTTTTGCCAATTTCTATTTTACTTTGTCAAACTTACATTTAAACAAAGGGCAGATAATAGATTGTCAGGATAGTGGGAGGAGGGGGAGCTGATTATTTTTCCATGAAAGTTCAGGATACCCGGCCAGTGTGCCAACATTTTTTCAACATTAAATTCAAAGACTTCCACTCTCTAGTAATTCTCTTGTGTGTATGTAGTTTATTGCATATGCTAGGTGCTACCACAAGGTGGCGCTATTTCATTGAGAAATTAGTCCTTCATATAAATATCAACTTGTCAGACAGGTAATCACAGCTACATACATGCACCGGTATATGGTTGGTACCACAATCGGGTCAGATACCTGTAATCGCAATAATAATAAAATGGGAGCTTATCCTTGTACATTTCCAAATATCACTACAAAATAAAATAAATGAAAGGCCAAAAGTTTTAGTAACCACACAAAAGGAAATAACAAATTCATTGGGATCACAGTCATTTGGAAATTCCAAATCTTGGTCAGGAAAAATCAGAGTGAAGAATTCAAAATTAATTTGAATACAGTCTGAAAATGGTGAGATTGTGTGAGAGGCTACTAGAGAGCATTGAAGAATTCCTGAGGTGGATCCAGGTCGCAAGGGACATCGTGATTCGTGCTTGTCATTTGCGCTTTGTACATCAGCTCTTTCTCCTCTGGGTTGCAATTTTAGATGTTTATAAACCCTTCGATTGTTTTCTTCGCCTCTCTTCACCTCTCTGCTTGTTTTGTTTGCCACACATGCGATTTTGCACAAAACAATAAGCACCACTTGATGGAAGGATGACTTTGTGCAAGACAATGACTTTCCTACATTATCCATTTCTGGTCTTGAGTATCTCCATGACAACCCACTTCACACTGGTACAGATTAATCTGCACTGGCGACAGTTAAAGTACAGTCAAACCTGTCTATAGCGACCGCCCAAGGGAAAAACAAAAAGTGGCCTTTGTAGACAGGTTCCTTTAGTACATGATTCAATGAGAAACCATATTCAAGGGAAACAACAAATGTGGCCTTTGTAGACAATTGGTCACTAAAGCAGGTTTGACTGTAATATGGAAGCCCTTTGGTATAATCTATCCCATAATGAATACAATGTGGCACAGGGAGATTATTTGTGTGGTGAATAAAGAAGTATTTTTTTGGTGTGGAACACCTTGACGAGGGATTGATCACCTGGCACACCATTAAAGATAAAGTTAAGTTCTGGTCATGTGATTGTATTGTGGAAGAAACAGAGTGGAATCGTTCAGAAAAAAGTTGATCATGTAGCATATCAATATTGGTGTGTACTGCAAGGTTCTGGAGTCATCAAAATGATATTAAAGACATTTGGCCCAGTCTTGGTAAAAATAACTAGCACTGTACACAGAAAGATGTTTATGGGACTACACAAACATGAGGCATAACAAATGAGGTCCACAAGTGCCATGCTTTTTGGGGAACATTTTTTCTTTGATGTTCTTCCACATTTGCATAATAACAATAAAAACATGTACAAATTGTTCACCTCTCCCCAGACTCAACCTTCTCTTTAAAAAGTTGAAATTGTTTGTGGACCACCTCGATCAGGGAATGATCACCTGTCACACCATTAAACTGAGAGTGAGAGACAGGAAATGAGAGGATATCGTTCAACCTAAATGGGTTTCCTGACATGACATTACACATGGACCGGAGACTGCCGATACACATGGATAGAGGTGATTGTACTTTTTCAGGTGGAATATTTCAATAGCTCTGCTAGCAATAAACACCTCCCCAAATCTATGATCATATTGAATCATGCGTCAGCAAGAAAACATGCTCAGAACTTTATAACAAGAATAAAATTGTGGCTTTTTGTGTTAATCAACTAATTCATGTTTGTGAGTGCAATAGTGAAAAATGATAATTATAAAAACGATGCTAATAAAGTGCTTACCACCAAAGTCTTTAAGCTCTATAACGGTCAAAATCGGTTAAGGTACGAGACTCGCCAAGTTCCTTATCCGGCTTATTGTGACTTTACCAAGTGCAGTGCGTATCACTAATGCACAAACTCCAAAACATGACTCAATGGTTTCATAAAATGGGTAGAGGGTACGAATATGAAGTTGAGAAATTAAAAAAAACTCGGTCACAATGAATGCCACCTGTCGTACAGTCAAGGAGACCGCCATTTGCTCTATTTGAATGATACCACCAGGGATGCCAGTTAGAATTTATCACAGGGCCTGAAAATCGCCTAGAAATAGAATTTTGTACACAAAAAACCTAAACTATGGCCTGAAAATAAATCGCCAGGGCCAAAATTCAGGCTTTTGCCTGAAAACTGGCATCCCTGTACCACATAAGCGCAGCCAAACAGTCTCAGTATGCGCATCAATGTCCTTGCTATTTGAAACTGTGTACATTTTATCCCATCCTTTTATTTGTATGCACCAGAGATATGCATAAATGTGCACGTGCATCTAAGCAGTGCATTATCACTTCTAGCCATGGGTTATTACTTTTTGATAGGAAGTTTTAGCACGGTAGCTGTGGTAGGGAAGCAGGATGCTTGGTCACGAATTATCATCATCACCAAAACCTCTCTAGCATCTCTCATATCCCATACCTCATCTTTATCATCATAACCGGATGGTTCAGATGAGATGTATTCTTGCCCTCATCATCATCATCATCATGATGATCATCAATCAATCAATCTATCATTCAATCATTACTATTATCATCATCACCACCACCATCTTCATAATTATCATCAATCATAATTATCATCAATCATCATCAACATCCCATACTACATCTTTAATCTAATAATCATCACTGGATGATTATGATGAGACATATTTCTTGCTCTTATAGATTCTCCCTCTTCCTCCTTCTCCTCCTCCTCCTCCTCCTCCTCATCATCATCACCACCACCACCAACCACTGCCGCCATCAGTCAATCAATCAATCATCACTGTTTACTATCATCATCATCATCATCATCGTCATCATCATCATCCTCATCATCCCATACCTCGTCATTATTATCGCTGGACGATTCTGATGAGATGTATTCCTTGCTCTTGTAGTTTCCTCCCGATCCGGCGCTGGATTTCTTGGGGCTTGGCGACGTCTTCTTGGGTTTGGATTTGCTCGAGCTTGACTTGGTCTTCTTGCTGCCACTGTGGATGCAATACAAAGGATCGTGGGTAAATCACTAGAAGCAGTGGGTCATCAATAACAGTATAGAGTACCAAAGCTGTGACGTCATGAAAATTTATTTTTCGAATTTCTCATTTTTAACTTTATTTTCCGAAAGAGCATAAAAAATAATGTCCAAATATCAAAAACCAATTGAATATGTTTGGTTTTGGCTGAGATATGACCAGTGGCCTCTAGAAAAATGAAATATTCAGTAGAAAAGTACCACACATATGTATAGATGTTATAAGTGTTACCATGTTGCCACTGTAGATCAGGGCCTCATTTCACAAAATTTGTCATCAGAGACAAATGACAGTTGTTGTTATAAGCTACTGAAATCCTTGCTTCTGATTGGTTATCAGCAGATTTGTCAATGATTTTTGTCATTTGTCATTGAAAAAAAGGCTTTGTGAAATGGGTCCCAGAAGAGGCTTACTGCTTGTGGATTTTGTCCTTCTGTTAATTTGTGTTTACTGTTTGTGCTGATCAGCACTCGAGGCATGCCAGCACATGAGGCAATCAGCACTGACGACAAACGAAAGGTTGAAAACTCACCCTACAATTGCAGGTTCATATCCTTCTTCTGCTGCTTTCTCCCTGTACTCCTCCATCGCAATCTCGTACTCCTTCTTCTTCTCGCCGGCCATCTCGTTCCACTTGGCCTTGCCGGTGTCTCCCAGCTTCTGCCACATCTCTCCCGCCTTCTTGGTGAGGTCCGTCACGCTGATGCCCGGGAACTGCTCCTTGATGTCCTCGCGCTGGTCGTTGAGCCACAGCATGTAGCCGGTCGTCGGCCTCTTGGGTCGGTTGGCGTCCTTCTCCTGCTTGACCTTCTTCCTGGGTTTGTCAGACTATGTATGGTGTAATCAAAAGACAAATGTCAAAGGGGAACGGTGAGTGATTAGCTAAGGAAAGATCTTGAAAAAGAAAAAAAAGGGTGAAAACTGCCCCTATAAAAATGTTATTTTTAAGGCCCGTTCGCATATATGCTGCAAAAAACCCAGGCAGAATTTGTTTTTCTTCTGTGTACTCAATAAATGGCAAGTTGGAATGAATAAAGTACATGTGTGTACTTTGGCAAGTCTTTTACTATTATTATCTTTGGAGTATTTATCCTGCTTGGGCAACAGCTTACCGATTTCTTGGTTCTCTTCTTCTGTTTTGCTTTGCTCTTCTCCTTCTCCTTCTCCTGCCTCTTCCTCTCTCTCCTCTCCTCACGTTCTTTCATGTAGTTGTCGTCCTCAGCTTCGTCCTCTCCGCTCCCTGCCGTGTAGTCGGAATCAGAACCAGATGTATGTGTCTCAATGTTGCTGTCATATCTGGAAATTTGAAGAAGAAGAAGGGGAAACAAAGGTAGCTAAAATAATAAACTATTCCAAATTTTAAGACCAGTAATTCAAACATATCTACAAACAGTCAAAAACCTGCTTTAGTGACCACCTGTCTACAAAGACAACACTTTTTGTTACCCATGAAAATGGTTTCTCATTGAAACATGTACTATTAGGCCTAAAATAAAAACTTGTTGTATTGCCCTTTGCGACCGACCCAAAAATCTGAAAATCTATGGTCGGCATTTTAAAAAAGTTTTTTGTTTTTAACCGTTTATTTTTTTATTTTTTTTAATGAATAAAGAAATATGTATTTTGTTTGTTTAAATGGGATATAAATGCATAATATCAATATATTCCCAAATTCTCACTTGTCTTCTGCCCTAGTTTCAAAATCCGAAAAAAGATATGAATGGAATGATGACGCTGAAACACATGTATAAAAGCATTAAAAACTGAGAAATATCAGCCAAAAGAGGACGGGGGAAAAAAACAAAAAAAACAACAACATTCAAATTGAAAAATATCGGCCCAAAGAGGGCAAAAAAAAAAAGTAACAAAAAACAAAAAACTTTTCTGACCGACCGACCGACCCATGTTTTGGCACCTAAAGGGCAATACAACAAGTTTCTATTTTAGGCCTTAGGAACCTGTACATAAATGACACCTGTCTGTACAGACCACTTTTCTTGTTTCCCTTGGGCGGTCGCAATAGACAGGTGTGACTGTATCATAATAATAAGTCTTTGAGTTGGAAATCCTTTCCCACAATATACAGTAAATACGTTTGAAATCATGAAAAAGAATTTTTCTCACGAATGAAGCATTTGAGTTTTGAAGCTTGTTCCAATGAATAACTAAATACCCAATTCAACAATGAAATAGAGAATCCAAAAATGGATTTCCCTTTAAATATTCTCAACCATAGGACTTGTTGCTACTTACTCTTCAGCTACATCACTTGCACTTTCCAATGGATTGAAATCTTCATCTGAAAAAGAAAATGGACGAAGCAAAGTGACGGTTAAAATAACAAAGATCAAGTTCAGGTTCAGAGTTCCTTCAAAATGGCATTGGTAGGTCGAAAACAGTTATGGATTTACTAAAAATCATGTTGTAATTATCAATGATCCCATGTAAATTACGTAAAGTCCTCAAACACTTGTAGCCCTCCTAAGAGGGGGGTGTTTCACAAAGACTAAGAACGACTTAAGTTGGACTCGAACTATGGCAGGCCATTCATTCAACTGTTTGGTCTCACCATTTACTGGCATTGGTCTCTCAAGGGACGTACAAATCATGGTCACAAATCTACATTTTTTGATAATTCATTTTTGAAGTAAAAAATATTATCTACAGAGATGATCTTAATCTTTGTGAAACACTCCCCAGGTATATGAGAATTAAAATTGAACTTATTAATTGCATCTAAATGCTGAAACTTCCATGAAATGTACTTGCTATTATGATTATGGAATGAATGAGGAGACAAGAGAATGAAAAGCAGAGAGATATAGAAAATAGCATGAGATATAAAGTGATATATGTATGTGGAAAGCGAGAAAAAAACATGACGAAAGAGAGAGAGACACAGATACGATAGAAAGAGAGATGAGACAGACAAACAGAAATAATAGCAACAGAAGTTATAGCAAAAGAAAGACAGTATACAAAGCAAAGGAGCAAGATAGAGATATGTGTAGAGGATAGAAAGAGAGAGAAAGAGAACTATGGCAGGTGATTTATGCCCTTAAGAAGTCTTGAACCAGATGTAATTCAGATGTATAATAAGAGAATGAGATAACGAGTGAGATGAAAGGAAAAAGAAAACAGAACACAATCACCCTAGCAGTATAAATTTAGCCTGCTCTATTAATTATTACCTGATGAAGAGTCTGAATCGTTCTCGTCAATCTCTCCCTCTTCTCTCTCTCGACCTTCAGCCTTGACCTGTTCCAGATAGGCATCATGGGCGGCTCCATCGTCACTGTCTCCGATGTCATCGTAGTTGACTGTGTCCTGATTGGTCAAGGGAAGGGAAAGATCATCAATATTCATGAATTATTTATTAAGACACACCTCATTAAAGATTATATGTCTTTGATCGGTCACAACAAATATGCCAAAAAATGTATGTTTCTTGGTGCAAAGCAATGAAGTTAAAGTGATTTGGTATCTTTGCCTCAGATTCTAAACAAAATCCTGGATTTAGCTCATGCCGAAATCATAATTATAAACCTTTAGGTCAGTCAGGAACCCCATGACTTCTACAAGCTTATCTCCCATCTGATTAGCAAGATATTTATGATTGGAATTAAAAATGTCAAAAACTGTTTGCCCTACAGTTTTGAACAGTGTTTTATAACACTTCAGTCTATTAGGGAAAATGAGTATGGTATTAACACTGGTCACTCAATTTTTTTTAGGGCTTCAATATTACACCATATCACAGACACTGATAACATGTATCGGTAAGGCCATGCATCTCAGATTTATAAAACTTAAAACATTGTTAAACTAGATGGAACTTCGACTGCGCGCAGTCGAAAATGATGCCTCCGTCATAGAGCAATTTTACAAACCAAAACAGAAGAAATTTTTCAAATTCAAGTTCAATTGTAATCCATTAACAGGTTCTCAGAATATCGTGATTACAAGTAATTTCTCATATACATACATGTATATGACCCTTTGATCTTTGACCTCATGACCCTAAAATCTACTCAGTTCATTGGCTCTGCAAGATGTCCTGAGTTAAATAGTAATCCATCTGTCAGTTCTAATGAGAATGCGTTCACAAGCTATTTTTGCATACATAATGAGCCCATGACCTTTGACCTTATGAACCAAGAATCTAATCAGTTCATTGGCTCTGCAAGATACATAAATGATCTAAGTTTGGCAGGAATCCATCAATCTGTTCTAATGATAATACGATCACAAGCTATTTTTGCATATATAATGAGCCGCATGATCTTTGACCTTGACCTCATGACCCCAAAATCTAATCAGTTCATCGGCTCTGCAAGTAACATACATGACCTAAGTTTGGCAGGAATCCATTAATCGGTTCTTGAGATAACGCGATCACGAGCTGTTTTTGCATATATCATGAGCCCTGTGACCTTTGACCTTTGACCTTGTGACCCCAAAATCTACTCAGTTCATTGGCTCTGCAAGATACATACACGACTAAAGTTTGGCAGGAATCCATCAATCCGTTCTTCAGATAACGCGATCACGAGAACGGGACGTACGTACATACGTACGTACGTACAGACGTACGTACAGACGGACGGACAACCCGAAAACATATTGCCTCCGGCTACTTCGTAACGGAGGCATAACAATGCCTTTAAGGTTAGGTACATGTATAGGGTTTGGTCCAGGGTTGAAGTTGAAGTTCAGTTAATAGTATAGGACTTTGACTGTGAAGCGATTGTCCCTGGAGCATGTGCCGTACAACCATCTTGCACAGCAAATAGCACATAAACAAAGGGACTGTAACAGACATTATAGACATGATTTTCTACTTACTCCCTTCATTCCTCTGTTCTTTACTCTGAGCTTCTTACTCGACACGTAGCTAAAGAGTGGAGTGTAGTCATCCCTGTCAAATACAAACAAACGTACAATCAATAGTATCCTGTTCAGGACAGGAATTTCTTCAGGGCTAAACATTGTCACCTTTTTCTTTTTCGAATTGTAAATTTTTAAAATTTTCTTTCAGTGTTACATTGTTCTGAAAAAATGTCATTTGTTAAAACAATGCGCATAGTTTAATATGAGCTACTGGTATGTTGATAAGTTTTTTAAATTTCCACTTTGGAAAAAAAAAACTTGCTAAGAAAGAATTGATATGCTTGTAAGTAAGCAACCAGAGACCCAAACGGCTTTAAGTCCTCTCTGAGGGACTTGGTAATGAAGATAAATGCATTAACAAAAGACAAAAGCGCGTTGACTTGGTTTTGAACCTCCAAGTTTCGAGACCACTGCTCTTCCACTGAGCCATCATGCCTCCTCAACCTTCCAGGCTTAAAAATAACTGAAAGGTGGAGAAAAAAAGAAGAAGAGACAATAACCGAACTTACTTCTCTATGCTGCTGAAGACGAACGTCGTCTTATTCTTCGTCTCGATCTCAAAGTCAAAGTACCTCAAGCTCCCGGTTCCAGCAAAGTTGACACTCTGGATCTCGTCAAAGCGTATGTGCATGGGAGGTTTATGAACGTACATGAAACCCCTCTCAAGCGGATAGAGGAAGCCGCTGTTTGACTTGTACGAGCAGCTGATG
Source organism: Strongylocentrotus droebachiensis (assembly GCA_035222895.1). Classification (NCBI taxonomy): domain Eukaryota; kingdom Metazoa; phylum Echinodermata; class Echinoidea; order Camarodonta; family Strongylocentrotidae; genus Strongylocentrotus; species Strongylocentrotus droebachiensis. The sequence continues at coordinate 129,286 of JAVYIG010000772.1, read as the reverse complement.
GCATGGGCTCCTTTGGCCCTGAAAATAAAACAAATGTAGTCAATTTAACCCCTTGCCTACTAGAACCGGCTGGTCCCTGTATAAAGCCTATGGAGATGAGAGAATTTAGAAGTCAACAGGTTATAAGTGTTTTTGTTTATCAAATGTTATTTCTAGGCATGATAATGCAATAAAACACTTAAGATTCACACCTGTAGAATCAGTTCAGTTTAAAGCCTTAACTGTCCAACCACATTAGATAGAAAACAAATTAATTGGCACAAATTCACAAAGAAGGTTTAAAACTGAACCAAGGGTTTACATCATGGTTTCACCTTTATTTTGAACTATTGTTATATACATATTTCATGCTACACAGTTCATTACAACAAAATATATGAACCCACAAATTCAGAACTGCGTGAGTGACATTTCATTTTACAGAGGCAACAGGCCAAGTTTGAAATATAATGGCACAACCAATTTTGAAATATAATGGCACAAAAGAAATTCTGAATTTGTAGTTGGATATATGTTATACTGAACAACCATATGCATGCAATATTGATTTTAAAATTTGTGTATATTAACGATCTTACGCTTTGCTTCTCTCAAATCATCCCAGATTATCCAGACTGCATTTTATGTCAAATGTTCGCGGCTAAAATGATTTTAAAAATTAGTATGTGAAAGTAGGCGCAGACATGGTTGATGCACAGTCTCATTCACTTTTAAACAGAATATCTTGTGCCAAGCAGATTGTTATACTAAAAGCACATTATGCACATATACATGTAACAACTTAACAAATGTCACGTGATAGGTTTTTAAGCCAACAGGATACTCCCAAACAAATATCCTATTTCATAGAAGTATATATAAGAAGTATAAATAAAAATGAGAAAAAGGGTCAATTCATACTATGGTATTAAACATGCCTAAAAATGAATACAGTATGTGAATGGTCCGAGGACAAGTGGAAATAGTGGGTAACCATGGCAACCCGTCTTCGACACTTACCCCTTAAAGTTGCCCGGTACTGTGATTTTTCTTGCCACCAGACACTTCATGATCCGACTGACAATCTCAAACATGGGACCGCTCATCTCCTTGGTTAGTTTGCCCTCGTATTTCTGCTCTAGCTCATCCCTGATAATAAACAAGACAAAGTATGATTACTGCTACGGTATTACACAAGCAGAAAATGACACAATGTATCCCCTCTCGTTAATTGACACACATGGTTATTTAACATATGTTCAGAAATAAATAATTTCAAGGTAGTGTACTTTGTGTTGTGGATACAAACATAATCATTGTACTGTCCAGACTCGCTAGAATTACATTGCAGTGGTCAAGATTTGTGCTTTACTCATTTTTGTTACTTAACTTCACCAATCTTCATCATCATAACCCTCCTACTCCTCCTCATCATCATCACCATCATCATCATCATCTTCATCATCACTACTATCATCATCCTTATCATCGTCATCATCATCATCATCTCCATCACCATCATCACCATTATCATCATCCTCATGAGCATCATGATCCTTCTCCTCCTCCTCCTCATCTCTAAAACCATCATCATCATCATCATCACAAAAAGTAAACTTGAGAGAAATGGAATTCCTTACTCTGTAAGATTGAGCTCTAGGGCTAGTGTGTCTTCCTTGTTGAAGCTCAATATAAGGAAATGGTATCTGGTCTGACCCTGAACGATGGGGGGATCTAAACTCATCTACAGAAGCGAGAGAAAGAGAATGACGAGAACCCATAATATGCATCCTATAAAGAACATTTAAAAACAAAATTACTGGTATCTAAAGCACATTTAAGACCCCTACTGTCAAACGAATGTTAAGAAGGGAAGGGAAGACATTACCTATGCCTATGGTCGAAGTTTTCAACATCGTGAATAATTATTTAATGTCCATGAATGTTTTTAAGCAAATTGTTTCATCTGTGCCAATATGAAGTATATGTGAGATTCTACTCCTTGATAATACGACTTGTTTTTTTATAATGAACAGAGTATTCCCCCCCCCCATGTCTATTTGTGCTTACAATTCATCTAATTACACTTACCTGCATCTCTAACTCAAATCTAAGTCAAATTTTTCATTGGGTGGTTACATTTTATAAATTTAATTTTATACTGATTAAGGAGAAACAGTAAACAATTTATTATTTTGTTTCACCGAAAGCGGAAAAATATCTGCAACAGTAAAGATTTTAAATTTTCAAAATAAATCATCAGACAAGATATCCTTTGTTGATTTCATTCCACGACAATTCTGTAGCACGCTGTCAAACGCACCACAAAGAACATCTGTCTGTTATCCTTATGAGGCAGTAGGAAGAGTCTGAGAACGGTTGTGAAGGGAATCTTGTAATCGAAAGTCTTTCCGTGAAGCTGCAGGAATGTGGGGAAGATCTTGATGTCGTACCGTCCTCTGCAAATTGGCAAAGACAAAGACACTGATTAGACTAGATTATGGTGTTTTATGGAGGAAAGAGTGATATACAGTGCGTCCCAGAAAAAACGAAACCGAGAATTATCTATGTTTTATGATAACTTAATTACATTTATAATTGATAAATGATTCCTGATTGAGGTGTCATAGGAAAGGGCAGAAACCCAACTTTCTAGAAATGTGATTTTCTCTTAGAAATTCGGATACCGCCCGCCAAATGACTTTTCGGTTTCCTCTCTTCAAATTGATATTAATCACTCACGCATGAAATATGCATGATATGAGTTGCATCAAATGAAAGAGGAGGATCTAAGCTTTCCAAATATGTGTCATTTATTAATTATAAATGTGACTAAGTTATGATAAAACATTGATAATTCTCGGTTTCGTTTATTCTGGGATGCACTGTATATGTCATATTAGTAAGTGCCATGAAAGATGGTACTATTTCTTAAAACTGAAATGATGGACTGGGATGATGCATGTCAAAATAATATAATCTAGATACTTAGATGCAACAGAAATTAGCTGTATGTAAAATACAGGATTTTTGTTTGAATATCTTGTATGCTCTGAGCTCGATATTAGAATACAGAGAAAAGAATGGCAGTCTTCTATAATTGCAAGCTCTACATGTATGCTAAGATTTTAATCAACTGATACAAAGGAGCCAAGAGTATTTATACCTCCTTTGAAAACTACTACCTTAATTACCCTACCATATTAAACCATTTAAAGGCACACGGTCCTACTTGTAGCTACTTGCTCCCTCTATATAGAAAACTTCCCCAATCGGTGCCTGTTGGTCCCCCATGATCCTCTTTTTCTTATGTTAAATGAGAGCCGAGTTAATGAGATAGCCACCTGTCACAGTGACCTCGCTGGCTCTCTCGCTGGGTGGTCTAATCCCTTCTTGCTGAAGTAGTAAAGCCTGCCTTTAAGGTTCACATTTCTCTTTTGAAAGGTCTAATATTTTTGGTAAAAAAAATTATACCCAAAGTTTACATTTTCAATATTCTTTAAATTTATCATCGAATAACAAGTGGGAGCTTATCAGAAACCTAGCACTGTTTACGGTAGTACCCTTGTTAAAAGGTCAAAGGTCAAAGTTCATTACCTTGGTGTCAGACATGGGATCTCCTCTAATGAGCAGATAGCATCACCGGTGGCTTGGATGATGTCTGCCTTAGCCATTACATTCTCCAGGAATGCCTGCATAGGGGAGACAATGTCACATACAATGCGTCAGTATACATGCTGAAATCTTTCAATTCACACTAAGAAAGTTAATCTTATCTCTGTTCGATTCAGAGCAATATGGCCCATTTTCTTGAAAGTTGCAGAAGTCTGAATATTTTCTGATAAGCATTGTTACATCACAAGGTCAATCAACAGTAATGCGCAATTTAAGCGCCGCATTAAATGCGTGCTAATATGATTGTGCGCATCTTATGATGACAGTGTATGAAAACCATAAGTCTGCCAATCAATGCTTCCAAAATAATTTGCGTCTAGACACTAGGGTGCTGTCTTAAATTGAGGGTAACATACTTAGCCAGGAGCATTAACCAAAGTTGGCTGGGTATTAAATCTGAGCCGAAAACTTAGTAAAATACTCCTATTTCTGATTAAAGTATTGAACTGAATACCGTCCTAGGCTAGTAAATTGTTCTTGACTGATAACGAATTTGATTCATATTTACAACAGTAGGGTAAAACGAGGTCAAGTATTGTTGATATTGTACTATTGTATTACATATACTTTCCTCCATTTCCTAGGCGAGCAATCACATTGAACTTATCATGCTTCTCTGATACAGACGTGTTCCGTGTTCCCTTTTTGCGTTTGAATTGCGAGTCGCCTGGATGTGGGACGTCGCTCGTTTTGTTGGATGTAACGCCATTGATGTTATGTTGTTATTATGTTTTATAATTTGTATAATTGCTTCCATCATTTGTAATACACCTGAACCAGTGAGCAACAAATTTCTATTTTTATGAACAATAAATAAATTCAATTGAATGAAGAAATCTTACCCCCGCTGCATCGGTGGTAGCGTCTGTTGAAGGTACGTAGAACCTCATCTCCATGAGAGAAACCTCTGCATCGTCATTTTGGTGGAATTCAAGGATGACCTCGTTCTTCGCCGTGGTGGCGTGAGAAACGTTGCCGAGGGGGAGCTGGAAAGCAGACTTCTTGTCGACGTGGAAATCCAGCTCGGAACCTATCAAAGACAACCGATGAAATAAAGGTTGGTGCATCACTTTGCATCAATATACATTGCGGACCCCCAAATTTCAAAATTATTTTTAAAACGGTGGTTAAATTGCACACAGACCCTACTAATTCAACCTGGACCCCTAATAAAAAATAGAGTAAAGTCCTGTCAAAGCGTCTGCTTCATTTAGGTGACCTGACTTTCGCTCAGGATATATTTTGTTGATATTTATTTTATCAAAGATTAAATGCTATAAAATTGAGTTTCCACTGGGTTTCCATTGTGTTTTAGGTTAAGTTCATTCTTATAGTCAGGGCTAGAAGGTTTCTTTTTCTTCTTCTTAATTTGTATTTGAGGTGTGCTAAACAGGGGTATACAGGAGTGTGCCCCCCCCCCCCCCCTCTACCAACCCAGAGAACTCTTTGGAAGTTTTCAAGCAGAAGGTGCAACACATTAAGCTCCGTTGAGCTTCAGACTGTTTTTTAGCTGCACATAGAATTCTTGTAGAGCCTTTTTACTTGCACTGTACACTCGGCACTTGACAAGCACAAGGTACGATAATACGCCAACGGCGGACTGTACTATACTGGAAGAAGAAGAAGACAGAACAGCTCGTTTGTATTTGAATTGAAAATTGGTTCATGAAATTTTCATTTAAGTTGGATATTGTGATTTTTTTTCTTCAAATTGCAAAAGGGCACTGTAAATAAAATAAAAAATTTGTCGCATGAATTGAAAATCATATTTGTGTTTGTATTACAATTTGGTAGCACAGGAGGGATTGAGAAGTCATTTGAACTTAACGTAATGCTCGGCACAATACCTTCAAATCGTGCAGTGCCCCAGTTCCATCCTTTCAGCGATAATTCTTTGTCTAGAAGTTCAACACTGTAATGCCTCTGAAGGAAGTCAGCTACTTTCTCTCGATCCTGTGATTTAAGCAGTTGAAAGATTCATCTTGAATGTTGCAAATTTCAGATATTTCCTGGACAATTCATTGATCACTATGATATATTATTTTATGCACTTGGAAATATGATTCATGCGGTTGCAGGTTGCTTTAGAAAAATTAACCGCATATTTTCTCTTCTACATAATGAGAGATATCATACCAATAAAGACATAGTTTGCTAATCTTGTCAACCCAAATCATTTTAATTCTTTATGTGAACTGCTGTAACATGAATTACTGTAGTAAACCGGATACTCTACTATCATTTGGATCATAATGAATTTGAAAGAAAGTGGTATTTCTGATTTTGATTTTATTGAGTGACACAAATTGACCTAATAGTAAGACCTAGAACTTGCCCAGATGGTGGAGTTAGTTTTCCTTGCTACTTTCCAGGCAAGCTGAAGAGTATTTAAATTTACGGCATCTAAGTTATAGGGTGGTCAAGTGTGTCTAGTGTGATGTCATCAACAAAACTATTTTGAACTTCATTTTCAGAAAAAGCTTAAAAAATAATGTCCAAATCATGAAAACCAATTGAATATGGTATTGGCTGAGATATGCACATCTGAATGAATTTACTTCAATAGGAAATCACTGTTATTTTGCTCTGGTTCATAACATTACGAACCAGAAAAATAAGAGTTATTTCCTATTGAAATCTATTTATTCAGAATTTCAGATGGGCATATCTCAGCCAATACTTAACATACTCAATTGGTTTGAAATATTTGGAAATTATTTGTTATGCTCTTTCGGAAATGAAGTTTAAATTGAGAAATTCTCAAAATAGATTTCGATGATGTCACAGCTTCGGTACTCTATAGAAGAAAACAAAAACAACTCACCGATTCTTTGAACCCATCATACTTGAAGACGGATCCTGATTTGAGACAAAGCTTGAGTTGCAGACCTCGAGCGACCCGGATCCAGTTGGTCCTGTCTATGTCGTCTGATTGAATCTGATCTACCTTGCCCGTCTTGTTATTCTTGAATGTCACGCCTTGTTCATTCAGCCTCAGTCGGCCACCATTCTAGAGGTAGAGGCACAGGGAAGGTTTGAAATGAATGGTCAATATAGTCTGATTCCGACCTTAGTCTCATATATTTAGTTTTGCGGACAGAGTGGACAAAATGACCAAAACATCCAATGTTTAATACGGGTACTTAACAGGCCCAGATCTTTTTTTTCTCAATGGATCTAGATCTCAATATCATCAGTGATAGTGTCCAGTATAGTACTTCTAACGAAGAAAATATTGTGGTCAAGAAAACCATCAATTAATTCACTCATTCATATTATGCATTTACTTACTTACTTATTTACTTTAATACACAATGTTGTTGATCATAATTCCTCGCTCTAATAATGATGGGGGGGGGGGGTGTTGTCTGGAACTTTATAAAATTAAAATCATCACTTTTGCCTTAGTATTTTATAGAAAAGTATGCATAAATCAGCACTAACCATCATAAATATTTGTCTTCTATTTATGCCTAACATAGTCTACGTCTTACAACTTTTAAACAAGATTTATAAAATATTGCATGTAAAACCTCCTTCGCTTAAAAATCAAATCACTGATTTGAATCAACTGTCCAGGGGAAAAAATTCCTTCCCGACACACGTCACAACGTCTGGGTATAGATCTAGACCTAGATCTACAGATAGTTCATCCAGAATCCAGAACATTTTATTTTTATGATTAGTCTAGATCTAGATCTAGATCATGATTTGAAGAAGAACCTTGCAAGTTTGTGACAATGACATGTGTGGGTTTGTCATCGAGGCTTCGAGTCTTGACATTGAAATTAAAAAAGATGTCTGGGAAGTAACACTCACCATAGCACCCTTCACTTCCTGAGAAACATCTGGAAAATCTAGCGTTTCCATGCTGGATTCTGATGATAATGTTCTTTGAAAATATAGAGTGAAATGCCTGCTATAGCAAAACAAACATGTATTTGCATGTGCATGCACAAATGCAATGTAGATCTAGGCTAAGTCGAGTCGTGTACACTATACAATGCAATATGCAATGTAGACGGTTTCGCAAACAAATGGCAGGCATGTCGCGGGAAAATTAGAACATGCGCGAAAGTTATTAGCGCCCTCTTGAGGCAGAAAGGCAATGAAGGGAAATCCCCCATTGTCGGCGGCGCGCGCTTTTCCTACAAGTACCACATGGAATGTGGATTGGGGCAGTATGTAGGTCGATATGCCCGAAATTAAAAAGCTACATGAAATCAGAAAAATGCATCTCGGGCATTTTCTGCTCTCAATTTTATGTCAAAATAAATAATCTATTAAATCTATGAACTGTAAGAATATGAAAATGTGTTTGTACTGAGCGGACTATGTCAAATACAAATGGAGGTGCGGTTGGTCAAATATTCTTTGACTGCACCACACACCCGTTTTTGTTCTTCTTTTGTTTAGTTTGTTGTTTTATATATTATGTAACAAACGAATTGTGTAAAGGGAACCTTAATTACAAGCATAATGCTTCCAAGGTTTCCTCCTCATTACTTCAGATTATTGTTAGCATCATTTGTATTTAATGACTTGCCATTAAATCTTTTTTTTTTTTTTTACTGTTGTTTCTATTGAATATATGTACATGTTTTGTTACTTTGTATATGCCTTACTTTGCAAATTCTTTTCATATGCAGTTAATGTGGAAATAAAACCTAAATAATAATCAATTTAAAAAAAATCTTTCGAAAGTTAATAGCCTAGCTGTCCTCACGCTTTTTTTACCAAAGTATCGGGACATCCCCCTCCCCATCACACACCAACCTCAATTTCGTAGTAAAAAAACACACAAAAACTTTACCATCAATATTCCATTATCATAATCCTACATGTGTACATCGTATGAGAGGGACCCTCCCCCCACCCCCAAAAAAAAAAAATCAAAAAAAAAAATCAAAATCAAATCACACTGTGTGTTTAATAAAGGGATAGTTGAGTTTTGGTATAGAGAGTACAGTTTTGGTCAGCCTGAATTTAGTAACAAAAACCTGCACCATTATGACTGGACCATGCTCGAAAGGTATACGAATTATTAATTAAAACGGCTTAGTAATAAGCCTTTTAACAATAAATTAAGCGAGCCACTAAATCACATGAGGGCATTCTCTAAAAAAAGTCATTTGTTTCACCATATTTTGTGCATGTTATGTTTTGTTAAAATAACTTTCTCAATAGTGACTAGCAGGTCTGGGTCTATAGCCCCCCCCCCCCCCCCCTCCCCACTCCGTGAACGGAGGGATACCATATGCGTGTTACCAAAATGTCAGGTAAAGGGGTACTTTTCACGCACCAAAGTCCGGCTCGTAGTACACAAAAATCTCGCCCGTATTGACTTTACACACCGGACTTAGGGGGTGTTTTCAAAAGGAGGGAACATGCATATGTGTACCCTAAATAACAGTGAGTGGGGGGCGGGGTCTATAGCCGGAGGTTCTGTACCTTCTGTACTTGGGTCTCGAGGCGGCTCGAGGCTTACCACTTTCAGTGGTTTCACTGATATTCAAACTCAAGCAGCAATTTGTTGTTGTTGAATACAGTCAAATTTACCTATTATCGCCAACTTTAAAAAATATAGTTTATATGAAAAAGTTAATATATTTTTGTAGGTGTCCCTGTATTTTCGTCGGCTTAAATTAGTATCATGATGTCATGCCAGGTTATATATTCGGCACCAACCTAACAAAACCCGCTCCCAGATACGAGGGTTTAAAGGACTGTTTTTAAAGGAAAATACTACCTATGTCGCTCATGCAGGTGCGGAATAGGGTGGCTCCCTTTGATCCGGGACCTTTATCTGACAATCAAAGAAAAATAAATTGAGTGTGAACTGAAATTTCACGAGGCTGCATATAGAACGGGCCTCTATACCAAGCCGCCCCAAGTTTTTTTTTTCCAGAGATTTATTGTTTTCTTCTTCATATAGGATAGGCTGTAGGTAAAATAAGTCGAGGCATTTAGTTCCCCCGAAATGCACCTATCCTTAAAAGTGAAAGATGCATTCTTCATCAAATGTTCTCGTACGCATTCTATTATCTTTTATGATGAAATGATTATTTTGTGAATCTAAGGACTTCCCCTCAACTTATTTTCGCTACATTACATTATATTCCCTCCTAGTCGATCTTATCTCACTGACGGTCTAGTTGTTCTGCGGAGAGTATAAAGAAAACAATTTGAAAAGAAGAGTTAATGCAGACCGTGATACAATTATTTTCACATTATGGAAAGTATCCGAAGCTTTTTGTGTAAAAAAAAAAATTGGCATTATATAGGTGAAGGGGCTTTTATATTTTCACATTATGGAAATTATCCGAAGCTTTTTGTGTAAAAAAAAAAAAATTGGCATTAGGTGAAGGGGCTTTTAAAACTGTACTTTTTCGACACCAAGCCCCAGAGAGGGATCTCACCCAAAGAACTCTTAAAGCTTATCTGTACTAGTTTATAGGAGGGATTAGACCACACCGCAAGGTCACTGGACAGGTGGCTATCTCATCAACTCAGCTCTCAATTAACATAAGAAAAAGAGGATCATGGGGGACCAATGGTCACCGATTAGGCATTGTTTTCTATATAGAGGGAGCAAGTAGCTAAAAGTACACGCAAAAAACTGAGGTGCTAAATGTTGGGTGCTGAGTGAGATTCTGCACTTGAAGTGCCAAAATCAGCACTTGACGGGTTAACTTTAACAAGGAAACCGAAACGTGCTGAATATTTGAGTGCAGAAAACGAGTGCTCAGGCGCGGATCTACGGGGGGGGGGGGTTTAGGGGGTTTAAACCCCCCCCCCCTTGGGCGGCCCAGAAAAAAAAAGAAAAAAAAAAGGGAAAAAAAAGAAAAAAAGAAAGAAAAAAAAGAAAGAAAAAAGAACGCACGCTGGAGAGAAACCCTTTCAAGTGCAAATATTGTGAGAAGATATTCAACTCATCTGGTAACTTAACCAAACACATGATAACTCTGGATATAACTGTGTATTAAACTGTTACTTGATTTAAAAAGACGTTATCATGCACTGCTTTTTATGGTCTCCATGGTGTTAATAGATGCCAGGAAAACATCACTTACGGGGTTCAAATAAACACCCCAAAAAAATCGGCTCGCCGCTTCGCGGCTCGTGGACGATGCTCCGCATCGTCATTATTTTGGTCAAACCCCCCCCTTAGCAAAAAGCTAGATCCGCCCCTGGTGCTATAACAATATGCAGCACTTAACATCGAGTGCTGACTGCATAACCTGATCTGATTGGTCGGTTAGTATAATAGCTGTTACCTTGTGAATATTTGTTTTTGAATCAAATTCAGCTAAGAGATTCTTACATTCTTCATTCTCCAGGTCAATACCCAAGGCCTCAAAAGTCTGAATAACTTTGCTCCTTAAACTGTCAACAACATCAGTATTCAAAGCTGTTGCAGCAGATAACACTCTGTTTGTCATAGCATGGGTCATGTTGGTGTTTGATAAAAGAGAACCAATGAAAAATGCAGCTGGTCTCACTATGAACCGATGACAGACAATGAAAGCGGACAAAATATACAGTTCCTCAGGTAGACAAAGGAACATCCCTTGACTGCTATTATGTAAAATGTGTAGAACAGGTGAATATGCATGTGACACCTGTTCTACACATTTTTACAATAGCAGTGAAGGGATGTTCCTTTGTCTACCTAAGGAACTGTATATTTTGTCCGCTTTCATTGTCTGTCATATTCATAGTGTCTTGTACTGTCATTATGCAGTGCTCCATCTTGTTCTTGTAGTAGGCCTATCCTATCATCATCATCATCAAATGCATCATCTGCTGCAGGATTATGCACTTCACCAACAGCAACTCCCAAATCAGCATCAACTAGACCCTCCATACCCTGTACAACTTCAGGTTCAGGTTCTTCTTGTGGATGTTGGTTTAATAAATGTTTCCTGTAAGAGTTGAAAGTGGTAAATGACGAAGGACATCCACCTTGACCACATACCAAATGTAGATGGGGCATGTCAAACAACGCATGAGTTAGCACTTGCACAAGGGCTATTCTGCTAGCACCCAAAAGAGAGCAAAACTTGGCACTTTAAGTGCACAACAGTCAGCTCCTTTGGGTGCTAGCAAAGTAGCCCGGGTGCAAGTGCTAACTCAGCACTTCGAGTGCAGTCACTATGCAAGCTCCTAAAAAGTGCAAAAATTGAAGCTTTAAGTGCTAAATTTAGCACTTTTTTTTTTAGTGTAGGACAGTGTTTATTAGTTCTGTGACCTCACCTTCCTTGTTTGTTGTTGTTGTGTTTTGGTTTATTGGCGATTAGTCAGTAATTTGACTATTGTCACCAAAATACTTTACGGCACGTGTTATATCTCTCATTTTTGAATTTTTTAAAAATATAGTTATTTCGTTTTATATTTATCTATCTTTTAAGATAGTATCGAAAAATAATATCGTAAGCAAAACATTCATGGGCTTTGTTAGTGTTTCTTAACAGTACGTGCAGATTATTTGTTATATCACTTACATACACACCATACATAAATGTATATAAGATAGTACCTACACAAGCCTATATATTCAATAATCTTATCATATCATTGTTGTTACTTTTTCTTATTTTATTTTCTTATTACATTATGTTATTATATGTTTAATGTACTGAGTGTAATTTAGCATATTTATAATATTGTATTATGTTTACTTCTCTTATTTTATTTTCTTATTACATTATGTTATTATATTTTTAATGTACTGAGTGTAATTTAGCATATTATAATATTGTATTATGTTTCACTGTTCTTATTTATTTTTTTTATTTTTTTTTTACATTATGTTATTATATTTTTAATGTACTGAGTGTAATTTAGCATATTTATAATATTGTATTATGTTTTATTGTTCATCAAGGGAGGTATTACTTCCTGATAGGGAACCGTTTCGTTCTGTGAACGAACCGTACAATAGCTTTTTGTATACTGCACTCACTCTTTTTTTAAATATTCCATAATTTTTTCCGGTTGGGATTCATTTATTTCAGTTAAAAACATAGCCCTTTCTATAATATAGTTAGGGCAATGTACTAAAAAGTGTTTTACAGTCTCTATTTCACTGGGGCATCTATTACAGAAACCGTGAGTAGCATGAATTTTCAATCTGAGGAGATCCTGGTTATAAGTCCAAGGACTCCAAAACGGAGTCGATGGATAATTGTTGAATGTTGTCTCTCTAATGAACATATATATTGTTTATTAACATCTTTTTGAAATGTTTTCAAATACGAGTTGGTTTTGTTCCACCTTTCTTGCCAAAGGAGTTTGGAACTTTTAATAATTAAGCTTTTCATTTCTGACATATTTAGATTATTATTGACTTCTATTTTCTTTACTAATGCGGCCTTTGCGTGGAAATCCGCCATCTCGTTCCCTTTTATTCCACAATGTCCAGGTATCCACTCTACATATATATCAACTCCTTTACTCTTTAAGTGAGTAGTCATGGTGAGAATTTCCAGAATAAAAGATTCGTCCTTCTGTTGTTGTAATGCAATAAGTGCCCAAATTATGGTATCGGCTAGTACGCGTGCGCCAGGCAAAAAAAGATGGCGACTTCCATGGACCTCTTTCGTCAGCTGGGAGCTGGCGCAAAATTTGATTTGAGGAGATTCAAGAGTGATGCAGAAAAGTTTCAGGTAGATTATGAAGACTAGAATTAATAGAATAGATTAAAAATGTTATTTGTATTAGATAAAGATGAACAAATTCCTGTTTATTAAGATAACATGAAATCGTGATGGCGGTGTGGTTTGACTGTCGAGTCCCATGTGTTGAAATGCATGTATGCAAATTGTGAGGTTGGACATGAATTTACATTTGATTTTGAAAAGAGTTTCAGACGATGAGAGACTTGAAGTAGACTTAATTATTGTGCTATGTCATGAAAATGAATGTAATTGAACTTGTTGAAGACACATTTTACATTCTGAATTCGAAGTCGAAGACCTAAAATCGCTTTTCAACTTCAGTCTTCAAAAACAAAATGAAATATAAAAAACACACACATAGGAGCATCACTATCCTGGCTGTGTAGTAAAAGCTGTGCTTTTGATTCTCAACATTTCAAACACCACTGTACAAAACTCAACTGATTTCACTCAAAATCGGTACTTTAGTGACAATTGATGACACCTAAATAGCAGTAAAATACATTATTTTCAACTTACTGATGTTAAAAAGAATAATTTAAAAATTCAAATTGTAAGTCTAGTGTCAAACTTTGCTTACAGCTGCATCGACATGCTTGTGTACAGTCTATGCGATATTGTGTAGTGTGTATATTTGTGTATAGACGTTCTAGGTCCCTGCCTCACAGCATGTATGCAGTGCTAGAGGTCAATACGCATTAGCATTGACTCTCTATGCTTTGCTGGAGTGTAAAAAACAAAGTGCATTTTTACCAAGACAGACAAAGGGTGATGTTGATGATGACTTCCTATGATAATTTTGATATAATGATGATATAACTAAGGAGGAGGAGGGGAGGAGAAGGGGAAGGGGGAAAAGAAGGGGAAGAGCTTCAAGAGAAAGACCATTGAAGAGGATCAAAGAAGAAGGAGGAGAGAAGTCGGGAGGGTCGTCAGAAGGAGAAGGAGCATATATATATTACTCATTTCTATGTTAGGAGCAGGCCTGAATCACACATAGGAGCATCACTATCCTGGCTGTGTAGTAAAAGCTGTGCTTTTGATTCTCAACATTTCAAACACCACTGTACAAAACTCAACTGATTTCACTCAAAGTCTGTACTTTAGTGACAATTGATGACACCTAAAAAGCAGTAAAATACATTTTTTTTAAACTTACTGATGTTAAAAAGAATAATTTAAAAATTCAAATTGTAAGTCTAGTGTCAAACTTTGCTTACAGCTGCATCAACATGATTGTGTAGAGTCTATGCGATATTGTGTGGTGTGTATATTTGTGTATAGGTCTAATAATACCTGCCTCACAGCAAGCATGCAGAGCTAGAGGTCAATACGCATTAGCATTGACTCTCTATGCTTTGCTGGAGCGGCCTGAATACAGGTCTACTCTTATTATGGCCATGCATCAGAAAAAGAAATCATGGGAGTAGTGAATAATCTAGCTCAAGAAAGCTTACAAAGAGATGTGGTAAATTAGAAAAGAGATCTATAGAAGATCAAAAGAAAAGAAAAATAAACAAACAATATTCATAAATTAATAAAAATTGTTGTGAAGAAATCACATTTTTACACAACCAAATCCAAATAGAGATCAATACAGTGATTGCCGAGATAGTTTCAGAAGCATGTTAATGAGAGCAAAGTTCATTCCTATAAAATGATTCAGGTTATAAGACGCACTGGGAAGCAGCTTCCGCAACAAGACATCATCAAAGCTCTTGACATCTTTGGAAACAGTAAAAGAAGTTCAGATGAGACCAAAGGAAACTCCAAGAAGAAACAAAAAGGTCTGCTATCTTATTTTCAATCTATGACTTGTATAGAGCAAATGGCAGCCTTTAAACTAAGCCCCTCTGCACTAGTTTGGCCCGGAGGGACTAGACCTCCCTGCATGGTCACTGACGGGTGGTTATCTCATCAAATTAGCTCTCAATTACATACAAAAAAGGGGACCATGGGGGACCAATGGTCACCGATTAGTCATTGTTTTTGCTATATCGAGGGCGCAAGTAGCTATAAGTAGTGCAGTGGGCTTAAAAAAAAAGGTTAAACCAATTGGGCAATATCAATAACAAGAGCAGCCCTCTAGATACACAATGCCAGGCAGTGATCGGTCTAATAATACATTTAGACTCTAGCTTAGTGTTCAACAGCTTAAACACTTACACAATTGCCTGGTTAATTAACCTATTTAATATATTTGATAAACGAATATCTAATTTATATTTAACACAGGGATGCCAGTTTTCAGGCCCTGGCAAGTTATTTTCAGACCATAGTTTAGGCTTTTTTGTGTACAAAATAGCTCATTCCAGTTGATTTTCATGCCTTCTGATCAATTCTAACTGGCATCCCTGTTAACATATGAAGCATATATATATACTCTTTTTTTCATTATTTTCTCCTTTTTTCTCTCTGAATTGATTTTGATTGCAGTTTCTGTCGGTGAAAGAAGTGGAACAGACAACCAGGATAACCTGAAAGGGCCCGGAAGACCTGAAAAGGTAAATATATCTTGAAATATTTGAAAACGCTTTACAGGCTTTTCTAATATACTTATGAATTATGAAACCAAAAAGTGTGTGGCATTAGGTACAGTTCAATTTGCTTGGCTTTCTGGAGGACTGAATTGATTTCACTTGCAGTAAAAATCTGTGTCTATCTAGTATTTAGGTTAGTACATAAATCCTTCATGTTTTGCTGAGGAATGTGGATTGTAGTTGGTAATGTTAGGTCACCTGGGTCCTGCTCACCATTGATGATAATGTTGCCATCAATGGTAACTTCCAGACACTTTGATTTGATTGGCTGTTGAATAATGTTAACATGGTACTTAATACTTATTGCAAAGTTACAATCAATGATCTACTTTTGTTAGGGTAGCCCAAATACATGTGGAACACATCGTGAAGCGCTTTGCAATTGCCATTAAAAGGTGTTCCATGAGAAATACCTCATTAATTGAATGAGATCGGATGGATTGTCAGCCTTGTAGATGAACAGTCAAACCTGTCTATAAAGACCGCCCAAGGAAAACACAAAAAGTGGGCTTTGCAGACAGGTAGTGTCTTTGTAGACTTTTTCCTTTAGTATATGTTTCAATGAGAAACCATTTTCAAAGGAAACAAAAAATGTGGTCTTTGTAGACAGGTAGTCACTAACGCAGGTTTGACTGTATAAGTATAAGGGGTGCTTTAAAAGATAAGGTTTCATTCATAATTTTCTATTCCTGATCCTAGATAAAGGCAATCCGCAAAAGGCACAGGATCCATGTGCAAGGAGAGGATATCCCTGACCCGGTGGAGACGTTTGAGGAGCTACAGGAGGAATACGGTCTCCATGACGACATCATCCAGAACATCATGAGGGTGGGGTATGCTGCACCCACACCTATCCAGATGCAAGCTATACCCGTCCTCTTGCATGTGAGTCACTTCACCTTTTTTTAGGCAAAGAATTCCTTTATAAAGATAATCATGTTTTATCGATTTAATCAGTATAATAGAAGTAGAAGTAGAAGTAGGAGTAATAGTAGTAACATTTCAGGTCTATTCCTTTGAAAGTATGGTTTAGCCTTGTATTTATTATAATTTTTGTATTTATTACTTGGCCAGGTGTTATGAAAACTAAATTCTTCACAAAGCTACTTTTATAATCCTTTGTCAATTTTCTTTTCTAATATTCATACAGCGCCGTGAGCTTCTGGCCTGTGCACCGACTGGTTCAGGAAAGACTGCTGCCTTTCTTCTCCCTATTCTACATCAACTAAAGGTAGTAACATCGTCATCATCATCGTCATCACCATCATCATCACCACCATCATCATCACCATTGTCACCATCATTATCATTACAATCATCATCATCACCATTTCAATCATCATCATCATCATCATCATCATCACACTATGAACATGACGGACAAAGAAAGCGGACAAAATATACAGTTCCTCAGGTAGACAAAGGAACATCCCTTCACTGCTATTATGTAAAAAGTGAATATGCATGTGACACCTGTTCTACACATTTTTACATAATAGCAGTGAAGGGATGTTCCTTTGTCTACATGAGGAACTGTATATTTTGTCCGCTTACTTTGTCAGTCATGTTCATAGTGTCATCAAGCCTTTTATTAACCGGGCGCCGGGCGATTTTTACCCTACGGTCCCTGACTTTTGGCGCCCGGTAAGACGGGGAAAATGAGTACCGGGCGCCGGTCCATTTTTATTTCTGGCGCCCGGTCTGGGAGAATTAACATTTTCTGTTTCATAAACTTCCACATGTCTAGCACTAAATGTTCACACATGTGACAAAAACTTACTTGATGCGAGTTAAACGTGGACTGAATGAACCCTAACAAATCATTATATAATGAGAATCCTAATTAAAATCGCGGCCGCTATCTCCTACTCCTAGCGGAGTACGGAGCACACAATACAGGGGATGTACACCACTCAAAGACGAGCGCATTTCCCCAGGCCATGCATACACACACAAATGACATCAGTGCTGTACTGCACTACACACACAGTGTCAGTACAAGAAAGTCTCGATGTAACTTCCAAAAATCCATCCCAAAAGCCAAATTTTGCTGTCAAAAATGCGGAATCGGAGCCATATTTCCAAAGCTCACAGGGGTTTAGCCCAGTTTTAAGAAACAGTTTCATCAAAATAGCACTAAAAATCAAGAAATCAGCGATTTTGTTGCCAGTTTTTTTTGCCTATCGCATGCCCTTCGGATGTAATGGTATCTTCAAAAAGCCAAATGAAAAACAGAACACCGGACCTGCTGATGCATTGACTTTATGTACAAAGTTGATTGCAACTCCAGACTTGCCTTGATTCAGCGGCCCTCGTACTCATTGAATAAAATTCTGTGATGTTTTAAATAATGGAATTTTCTGATAAAATAGCTAAACATATTTAACAAATCTTTTTTTTATTTCATTTTTATTACTATAATTTTTTTTTTTTTTTTTTTTTAAGTGACAGGTCTAAATAACAAACATGTTAAACAGGCAAAATCTGTTTTTTCACCTAAAATATGCTTTTTCAAGCTGAATAATATGTTTTTTGAAAGTGACAGGTTGGCAGCTCTGCATTGTCATTATAGATGGTTTTTCTTAAGTATTTTTTTTATAAAAATAATTTAATTCCCCCCTTCCTAACATTTTTCAATTTTTGACATTTAACGGCATGAAAATATTATTAAACATGAACTACAACAACTACATATGACAGATTTATCCAAGGTATGAGTGATTTAATATTAGAGTGCTCAAAATGTAAACTAGAAATTAAACTACCGTATGTATAAATAAAAGGTAACGTTTAACAAATAATTTAAAAGAATACATATTTTCATCAATTTTGGAAACGGCTCCTGGTCCTGGAAAACGGCTCCCGGTTCTCTAAAAAAATTAAGGACCGGGAGCCGCTTTTTCAGATATTTGGCTCCCGGTCTGCTTTGACTTAATAAAAGGCTTGATCATCATCATCATCATCACCATCATTATCATTACAATCATCATCATCACCATTTCAATCATCATCATCATCACAATCATCATCATCACCATCATCATCATCATCATCACAATCATCATCATCATTATCATCATCACCTTCGGGGATAACAAAAAGAAATATTGATCCTTTTCTTTTTCACATCTTTACAACCAATACTTGTAATTAAACAGTCAAAAGTCGTATTGTGAGTTTTAATTATTTGGTTGAGTGTTTGAATTTGGCATAAATGCTGCTGAGTCATGGCATTAAAATTAACAAGAATCATCACTGACATACTAACTAATCCTGTGAAACAGAAAAGAAAACAGAAATATGAGAATTTGGAATTCTACTTATTCTTATTTTTATTTAGTTGCAGAATTAGGGTGATTTGTACAAGATGAAGAGATTTGGCATGCCATAAATCAATTGATTAAAATGTACTTAGGTGGGGTTAAAGCCCCTCTAAAGTGTTGGGAGCCCCAGATTTGCCAAAATTGTCATTTAAATTGTATCATAATGAGAAAGTGAGTTGAGTTCAGTTGAGTTTTATTATCCAAACGTTCAAATAGTAATATAACAATAATAACAATAGTAAATGTATGTTTAACAAATATCTCAAAGACATAATAGGGAGCAGAAAATAGCATAAAATGCTAATCATGTCTGGTACCTTTTGGATGTCCGTCATCAATATTTGACTTCAAACACATTTGTTTTGAAAATGCGTGCAGAAATGTGTCTTGAATGACATCCTCTTTCACATTACGATACAATTTAAGTGAAATTTTGCCATCAAGTTTTGGGGGCTCCCAACACTTTAGAGGGGCTTTAACATTTAGCCATAACTTGATCGGCTTTTAGAGTGAGGGCTAAAGTATGTTAGCGAAGTGGCAGGATGCAGGATGTAGTCTTTGCCTGCAGACTACTTGAAATTAAAAGGTAATGCACCATAATGTGCTAATCATCAAATTCCTTACACATTCAGGGTCCGCAGAAGAAGGGTTTCCGTGCCGTGGTGGTCTCGCCAACGAGGGAGCTCTCTCAGCAGACATACCGGGAGCTGATGAGGTTATCCGAGGGTAGCGGACTCCGCATACACACCATAGAACATGGAGCTAAGGCAGCACAGAAGTTTGGACCACACACAGCTCAGAAATTTGGTTAGTTTACCTCATATCATGAAAATGGATGATATTGGTACCAAAATAATTATAATTGTTTATATAAGATATTATAGATAGCTATGTCTTTCTTATGTGTTAATTTTTCAAAGAGAACATTAGCTAACAAGATTTTATTAAACTTACAAATTTAATGATACATTCAAACTGTTTTGCCAAGAATTAACAAAGGAACTTGGCTCAAGCAATGTGCTGTTGATGCTCATGAGAAAATGAACACATTCCTGCATGTTTTCACCCATTTTGGCATGTTCCCTACAGACCTAATCATCTGTCCAAGCATTAAATTCTTTTCTTTTTCCTTTTGCACCTATTAAAGAAAAATCAATAGAAGAGTATGCTTAAGTTGTCTTAAGAAATTCTGTGTATTTTTTACATTTTTTAATTGATAAAGAAGGTCAGTCAACTGTGCTCTTTTAAATATTATCTGTTAAAGAATGAAATTATTAAAATGTAAATGTCATGTACATGTATAGTAATCTTGTGCTCAATGACTGTTGTTCTGTTTTTCAGATATCCTAGTCACAACCCCCAACAGACTGGTATACCTTCTTCAGCAAGATCCTCCTGCCATCAAATTGAACCAGTATGTTGAGATTAAACACCTTTTTTACCATTTCATTTCCATTCTTATTTCATTGTTCAATGCATGTTTGATTAATATTGTATTTCTCAACTCTTTTATTTCAAGTAATTTCATGTAGGAAATCACTCTTTAACACTTGTACTTTTGCATTGTATACCCGTTTTGATTCTTTCTTTTTAGTTGCTTATGAAATGAGATTTTCATCCAGTGATTCAGAAAAATTGAAATAAAGTGCTCTTCGATAAGGTGTTGTTTTTAGAATCGTGTAAACATTGAGAAAATGTTCTTTTAATTTATGCAATCCTGTTCAAAAGTTTGTAAATCAATTTGATCTGTTGCCTATCCTAGCGTTGAGTGGTTGATCATTAATGAAGCGGATGTGATGGTTTAAGAGTAGAAGATGTTCACTGAATTCATGCAATCTTCTCATTTCTTTTAATTGTTCTATATCCTAGCGTTGAATGGTTGATTATCGATGAATCGGATAAGCTGTTTGAGGAGGGGAAGACGGGTTTCAGGGACCAGCTCGGAATCATCTACCAGGCGTGCGACTCCTCTCAAGTCCGACGTGCCATGTTCAGTGCGACCTTTGCCTACGATGTTGAGCAGTGGTGCAGGTTGAACCTGGATAATGTTGTGACAGTCAGTATTGGTGCAAGGTTAGTATTAACATCATTAAAGGAGAAGTCCACCCTGATTTTAAAAAGAAAGAAACAAGTTAGTGAAAGTTTTAGCATTATCCGATTAAAAATAGGCAACAATGGCAAATTGGCAACACTGACGTATCTTGCAAGGTCCTCTCCAATCTGCTCTGTACAGAAAACTTTCAAATGATATGTAATATTTATAGCCTAATTTCTTTGTTAGAATCTGAAGATATTAGTTGTTGATGTACTGTTTGAAATTCAGAATTCTTTTTTACATAATTATATGTAGT
Source organism: Strongylocentrotus droebachiensis (assembly GCA_035222895.1). Lineage (NCBI taxonomy): Eukaryota > Metazoa > Echinodermata > Echinoidea > Camarodonta > Strongylocentrotidae > Strongylocentrotus > Strongylocentrotus droebachiensis. The sequence goes on along the minus strand of JAVYIG010000772.1, from coordinate 107,738 downwards.
GTAGACATTCAATTAGTTTTTTACTGAAAATGTGGCATATTGACTGTTTAAAAGGTATATATATTTATACATATATTGTTTTTTGTCTTTTAGAAATACAGCTAATGACAGGATAGAACAGGAACTGATTTTCGTCGGGAGTGAATCAGGGAAACTTCTTGCAGTGAGAAATTTATTTAGTAAGGTAAGTCTATCCGACTGTAAGAACTTCATCCCATCTGCTGATTTTAAAGGTTTATAGAAGAATTGACTAAAGTAGTAGCAATATACATAAGGTTGAGAAAAGAGCTTATCATTTTGACAAACAAATTAGAATGGAAGAAAAAAAGAATCTCCAACTAACAAACTTATTGCTATCCAGCCACTCGGATATTTCTGTTTGCTCCATAACATACAGATCCAGACTATTTTCAAGAGTTTATTTGTCAATGTAGTTTAAAAGGATCTGGTAACTTTGTCTTAGATCCTTTAAAAAAATCCTTGATTTAGGTCATGCTGCAATGATAATTATAAACCTTTATGTCAGTCAGGAACCCCATGATTTTTACAATCGATCGCCTGTCTGATAAGATATTTATGATTGAAAATCGAAATCAAATTTTGTTTTTGCCAAACGGTTTTCATAACACTACTTATTGAGGCACTTCTTGATCATTTTGAAACACAATTTTTTAGGGCTTCAATATAACACAGACAATGATAACACGTACACTGTAGGGCCGTGCATCTCAGATTTAACATTGTTAAACGATCCCTTTAAACAACCATGGACAGAGAACTTCTCCATATTTAATCAGGAGAAGGCTTGTGAAGTGTCCCATGAACTGATCTATGATGGCTATAATTTAGATGTGTTTTTTTTTTTTTCTCTCAGGGCTTCACTCCTCCGGTCCTGGTCTTTGTACAGTCCAAAGAGAGGGCCAAGGAACTGTTCCAGGAGCTGATCTACGATGGCTATAATGTAGATGTCATTCATGCTGACAAAACCCAAACACAGGTAAGCAATACATTTATTAAGCACTTGCATAAGTCATCCTCTCTAAATGATTTTATTAACATATGAGATATGAGAGCATGAGATACAAAAGCATCTGACCTTGCTCTGGCAGATGCTGAAGACCGGAATGCTTAGAAAAAAGCCACAAGGGAAATGAAACATCCCTTATCCGGACACCTAAACCCTGGACAAGCACCCCCTGGATAACCACCCCCAGTCAACTACCCCCTCCGGGCAACTACCCCCCCCAGACAACTACCCCTAGGAGTTGTCCGGGGGTAACTTGTCCTAGAGGATGGTTGACGTAGGGGTAGTTGTCGTAGGGGGGTAGATGCTGATGATGATTGATGATGATGATGATATTGATGATGATGATGATGATGATGATGATGATGATGATGATGATGATGATGATGATGGAGATGATGATGATGATGGAGATTATGATGATGATGATGATAATGATGATGATGATGATGGAGATTATGATGATGATGATGATGATGATGATGATGATGCTGCTGATGATGATGATGATATTGATGATGATGATGATGATGATGATGATGGAGATGATGATGATGGAGATGATGATGATGATGATGATGATGATGATGATGATGATGATGATGATGATGATATTGATGATGGAGATGATGATAATAAGAATTTGTTTGGGAAAGATTCTTGAAAATTTGTAGCCAAATGATAATCATCAGATGTGTTTTACAAGGACTTTGTTAATCTTAATTCTAAACATATTTTACAAATGCAAATAGAAATCTTGCCATGATAATCTAGAAAAGTTATTCTGTCGAGAAGTACTCCACCTTTTGTATGTCTTCTTTCTTGCAATAAATTTTGCTCTGTATATCTCATTGCCTTGACTTGCATCCAACCATTTGATACATATAAGTTATAATAAAGTTCCTTTATGATAAAACGCAGTCTTAAATGTTAAATTTTACTTTATTCAGAGGGACAACATCGTGAAGGGTTTCCGAGCCGGCAAGATCTGGGTGCTCATCGCCACGGAGCTGATGGGGCGGGGCATCGACTTCAAGGGCGTGAACCTCGTCATCAACTATGACTTCCCGACCTCGGCAGTCAGCTACATCCACAGGATAGGGCGAACGGGGAGGGCGGGGCTCAAGGGAAGGGCGGTCACTTTCTTCACAGAAGACGATGCCGTTCACTTAAGAAGGTAGATTTCAAATTTGTTACAAGGAAGTTGATGCTTTAGTTATTTACCAAAAATACAATAAAGTTCCTGTGTGAGGCATCGGTTTATACCTAATAATGTTTATTTATGCTTTATATCATACCAACTCTAATTTTGGGAACTTGACAGAACCATCAGAAAGATGGAAAGTGGTCCAAATAGAGCAAGTTTAAGAGCACTTCCTGAAAAATAAAAATAAATGTACAGTACCAACATGGAATATTCGTATAGTTCATAGTAATTAGTATCTATTTGTAATGGCTACTAAATTACATTCTTCTAAAATAAGAGTAACAAGTAATCGATGATAATAGGATTTGAAGAAGTTGTATCATCTTCCCTCTACATTAAATATGCTATTAAATAGAAGCTATCCAAACTTCAGCTCTTTGTCTCTACCCCCCCCCCCCCCCCTCTCACTCTCTCTCTCTTTCTCTCTCTCTGTCTCTCTGCCTCCCTCTATTTATCTCTCTCTCTCTTTCTCTGCCTTCTCCCTATTTATGTGCACAAATTATTACTTTATATCATCTGTAACATTTATTATAAACATATTAAGATTTACCTTTAGTTATAAATGTCTCCTCTAATTATTTCCTAGTATTGCCAATGTGATGCGTAATGCAGGCTGTCCAGTACCTGACTACATGTTACAAATCAGGAAACTCTCCAAGTAAGTGTTATTTTGGGTCATTATCCTCATTTCTTTCTTTGTTGCATATAGTCTTAACAAATCTGTAAATGCTGGTTGATCAATAAAATATTCAATGTTGTATTTTTAAAATTTAAATTCAAATTTAAACTTCTATAAGAGACCATACTGGTGATCAAGTTTAAAGATACATGTAAAGGCCTCATAATTACCTGATTTAAATCAGTTTCCCGATTGTCTTTTTCCCAATTTTTTTCTTTTTCTTCCCGATTTTCCCTATTTTTCCCACAATTTTCTCGAAATTTTCTTACTCTAAAGGCGGGGACTGTTGTTAGATGCCATTTTTTCCCCCCGAATCCTTTTTTTAAATTTTCACTCGAGGAAAAGAAAAACCTATTTTCTTTTTAGTGCTCACTATCACCCCTGAAGAGCTCCTTTAAGATGTACCTGCTTGTAAAAAGCTTTGGCAAATCTGAAGTTATTTTTCTTGCATTCATCAGAGTAGAATGAACAATCAAGCAATCAGTCAGTCATCGGGCGCCGTCCCAAGGTTGGGGTTGGCAGCCATGCGCCTTCATCTCCTTTGATCACTGGTTTGAAAGAAAGAACAGAAAGTCTGCATCAACCGGTCAAAAACGGAAGTTGTGCTATTCAGATTCATGAAATATATCTTAGTTTAAATTATTTTTCAAATGAATTAGTTAGAGATAAAATTAATGTACAAACCAGAGCTCTTTGTCTTCCACTTGTAGGAGTAAAACACTGTAGAACTACCATCTTTATACGTTTTTTATGCCTCCGTTACGAAGTAGCCGGAGGCATTATGTTTTCGGGTTGTCCGTCCGTTCGTCCGTCCCGTTCTCGTGATCGCGTTCTCTCAAGAACCGACTGATGGATCACTGCCAAACTTTGGTCATGTAACAGAACTAAAGAACTGATTAGATTTTAGGGTCACGAGGTCAAAGGTCACAGGGCTCATTATGTATGCAAAAATAGCTTGGGATCGCATTATCATTAGAACCAATGGATTGATTACCATCAAACTCAAGACATGTATGTATCTTGCAAAGCCAATGAACTGAGTACCGTAATTAACGTTGTATTAACCGCACTCTTTTACCGCCGGTAAACATTAAAAGTCGGGGGTGCGGTTTATAAACGTTACAGACATAATTCATGCTGCAAATTGTGTCACTGAGGCTGAAGTTCTTGGCTTAGTTAGATACCATCGTCCTGAAAATGACACCCGTTTTTAACGCTTTTCAAATCATCCATCGAAAGTTCTGACATTAGAAAAAATATTTCTAATGTGAATGTTCTACTATAATCTTGAATCTGATAAATTTTCATGTAATTCCGATGATGCAAAATATGAAATTTGGGGCCTGAAATTGTGCTCTGTCACTGCCAAGTCGATCATAATTGTGTTGGGATTGTTATTACATACGTGCGGTGAACAAAAAATTTGCATTGCCCCACGTGTGATAATTCATGTAGTGAGATGAAAAAATATGTGACGACAGAAAAAAAATATTTCTAGCTATATTTTGTATGAAAATACTTGTCACGAACCTACAAATATACAATATTTTATTTTTTGAACTATTAATAATGTAATATTTCTGTTTGATTGATGATTTTAACTTACGTGAAGATGGATGTTTGTTGATTCTAAATATATGTCTGGTGGTGGGATTGGATAGATTTCGTATTTTGAGTGTGGGTACGTACGTGTGTTGGTTAAACGATACATAAGTGTAACAAATTCGGCCAAATTTTACAATATAAATAATATAATAAATATATTTTATAGTATTGTAATTTATTTATCCTGGAAAATCACGATAATTTTTTTTAACCTCTTAAAAATAAACAATTATAACAACAGTAATGAAAGAGCCTGAATTGTAGATCTAATATGGCAGCTTGCATTTTTTTTTTTTTGAGGGCGAAAAAGAGGGGTGCGGTTAATACACGAGGGCGGTTTATACAACGTTAATTACGGTAGATTTTGGGGTTATGAGGTTGAAGGTCAAAGGTCATAAGGCTCATTAAGCATGCAAAAATAGCTTGTGAACGCATTCTCATTAGAACAGATGGATGGATTACAATCAAACTTAGGACGTATATCTTGCAAAGCCTATGAACTGATTAGATTTTAGAGTCATGAGGTCAAAGATCAAAGGGTCATGCATGTATATGAGAAATAGCTTGTAATCACGATATTCTGAGAACCTGTTAATGTATTACAATCGAACTTGATTTTGAAACTTTGCTTCTTTTTTGGTTAGTAAAATTGCTCTATGACAAAGGCATCATTTTCGACTGCACGCAGTCAAAGTTCCATCTAGTTTTTGATTTTAAACAGCTAAAATGCTGTAATTATGTGCACCGCATTTAATAATTTTCTTTTTTTGTATTTTAGGAGAAAGAAGAAAGTGTTGGAGAAGAATCCAGTGAGACGAGATACCATCAGAACACTTCCTAAAGATGAACTACGCAAAGCAAAGAGAAAAACGTAAGTTATTGGAAACCTTTTTTTGTTTGCTCTGTATCATATGTTCAGACTATGTTCTGTACGGGAATCCTATGTCAGGATTTATTATTTGGGATGTTGGATATGGATAATTTGTTCTCACTATGGGCATCTTTTTGTTTGTAATTTTTCTGTTTGATGCAGAAAACTTTCATTGGTTGGGGCAGGGACGTGATAGAGAAGGACTTGAATCAAGCCGTTCTCCTTTGACCCCATGCTCCAAGCCGCCGGAAAGTTATGCGCTAATCTGCAGCTGTTGACCAGGTGGTGAGATAAAAGAGCGCATGAAATTTTAGGATTTAGAATTCCTACATCAGAAAATGATATCACAGCAACTGTTCGCTGTCCCTTCCAATGATTTCTCATCCATTGTTGAATGTGTAAAGAGTAGAACAAGCGAACACAAACTTGTGTAATTTCATTCTTTTTTAAACTTGAAAAATACTAAAAAAACACGCGAAAACACGCATTAGCAAACTTAATGTTATTGAAGATTGTAAATCATGGATCAAATAACGGGACATTAAAGCATGCACAAATTAGCGCATCATCCTAAAATATTGAGTTTTTGACAGGATGTAATTTTTCTTTTACCAACTCTGGCACACAATTTAAAGGCAGGACGGAGTTCTAAATTTGAAAATTTGTTTGATGCACTATTCCCAATAAAATTCCCATATAAAGTTTTTAATTTACACTGTAATTTTGCCGGTAATTTTATATTTTGTAATAAATGTAAAACTGGTGCCTGGCTTCCGAAATTCCCCGCAGTGGAAGCGCGGTTCGGAGCATGGAACTTCAAAGCCAAGTGGAATGTTACACATCCCATTGTTACGCTTTAGAACTCAAGAATGCGTTTGAATAAATTACAAGAGTTTCGCCTCCTGTTCTTTCACCTCCCTGGTTGGGGTAATCTTAACCTGTAGTTTAAACTTCTACCAACCCTAAAATTTAGTAGCCAAGCTTTTATCTAGTTCTGTGTACTTTCTCAAGCCATGTAATTCTCTCTTGTTTTTTTCTTCTCATATTTGATTTCCCTCTTTCTCTCCTTCTCCTTGTCTTTCATCTTCATCTGTCATGATGTGATTATTTGTCTATCTACCTATCTCTCTGGCTCTTTCTGGCTGTCTGTCCCGCCGTCTCTCTGTCTCTCTCTCTGTCTCTCTATGTCTGTCTGTCTCTCTGTATTTCTCTCTCTCTGTCTCTGTCTGTCTCTCTGTCTCTTTCTCCCTCTCCCTCTCTCACTCTGTCTCTCTCTCTCTATCACTCTCTCTCTTTCACACTCTCTCACTCTGTCTCTCTCTCTCTATCACTCTCTCTCTTTCACACTCTCTCTCTCTGTCTCTGTCTCTCTCTCTGTCTCTCTATGTCTGTCTGTCTCTCTGTATTTCTCTCTCTCTGTCTCTGTCTGTCTCTCTGTCTCTTTCTCCCTCTCCCTCTCTCACTCTGTCTCTCTCTCTCTCTATCACTCTCTCTCTCTCTATCACTCTCTCTCTCTGTCTCTCTCTCTCTCTCCCTCTTTCTCTCTCTCTCTATCACTCTCTCTCTTTCACACTCTCTCTCTCTCTCTCTCTGTCTCTCTCTCTGTCTCTCTATGTCTGTCTGTCTCTCTGTATTTCTCTCTCTCTGTCTCTGTCTGTCTCTCTGTCTCTTTCTCCCTCTCCCTCTCTCACTCTGTCTCTCTCTCTCTATCACTCTCTCTCTTTCACACTCTCTCACTCTGTCTCTCTCTCTCTATCACTCTCTCTCTTTCACACTCTCTCTCTCTGTCTCTGTCTCTCTCTCTGTCTCTCTATGTCTGTCTGTCTCTCTGTATTTCTCTCTCTCTGTCTCTGTCTGTCTCTCTGTCTCTTTCTCCCTCTCCCTCTCTCACTCTGTCTCTCTCTCTCTATCACTCTCTCTCTTTCACACTCTCTCTCTCTGTCTCTCTCTCTCTCTCTCCCTCTTTCTCTCTCTCATCTAAAGCCTCATCTTGACTTGCACTTTTAATTAACTTTCACCTTCGGATCATCTTGTGTCCCCATCCTTCCCATTGATTTTCATGGAATCATGAACCAAACATTACATGTGTTTCAATATTTATTCATTTTCCCCCACATTACGCTTGCAGGGAGTTAATGAGGAAGAAACAAGGCAAGAAGAAACCCATCACAGAAGGTAGCGGAGCAGATGAGAATCAAGGAAAGAGTGCTGGACTGGGAAAGTCAAAAAAGAGGAAAGGAGGAAAGAAAGATGGGTCCAAGAAGGAAGGAATGAAAGATAGCGAGACAAGTAAAGTATCACCGGGGAAGCAAAAGAAGAGGAAAGGAGGGAAGAAAGATGGGTCCAAGAAGGAAGGAATGAAAGATAACGAGACGAGTAAAGTATCACCGGGGAAGCAAAAGAAGAGGAAAGGAGGGAAGAAAGATGGGTCCAAGAAGGAAGGAATGAAAGATAGCGAGACGAGTAAAGTATCGCCGGGTAGCCAAAAGAAGAGGAAAGTGAAGAAAAAGAAGCAAATGCCCGCGTCATGATGAAAACTTAAAGAACTTTGGTTGGGCGTCGGCACACATGTTGTGGTTATACTTGTATGGACTAAGAAACACACATATTAAAACCAAATTTTGGACCTTGAGCAACATAGTGATATACCTTCAAATAACTGTTTTTAACTTCTGCTTTCTTCCATTGTGATATAAATATGATATAAAGATGCTTTAAAGCCCCACTGCACTACTTAAAGCTATACTTGAGCCCTCTATATAGCAAACAATGCCTGATCGGTGCCTGTTAGTCCCCCATGATCCTCTTTTTCTTATGTTAATTGAGAGCTGATTTGATGAGATAACCACCTAGTCAGTGACCTTGCAGGGAGGTCTAATCCACCTTGGCCAAACTAGTGCAGACGGGCTTTAAAATCCTTAAATTGAAACACATTGAGAGATTCTAATTCATTGTTTTTCAATCAAAATTTGCAATTTTTAAAGACAACGTTCTGAACCGCATGAATTATATTGTTTTCAGAGACATTAGGTTTTATTTTTAACAATGTAGCAATAAAAGATACATATTATTATTGCCAATTTGAAGAATGATATGAGATCAATTTAGCCCTAAAAATAAATCCTGTTCTGAAAGGGTTAATTACCCTGGCATAGTCCTGATTGCTATGCTGAAAATACAATATCATAGGGAATGTATGTCTTACAATTAACTTCTACAAAAGTACTCCGCACCTTTCATTTCATTTGATTTTCAAGTTCAAGTTTACTATTTAGAAAGTTAATAGTTTAGAGTCATAAAGACGAGACCAATCCCTGATATTGAAATTAAAAGTGATTTTGTAAATTAAATTTGATAAACTAAAACCTCTATTTGTCTGTGTATTTGTTGTTAATCTCTTTTGTATACATGTATTTCATTCATAAACGGTCAAACCTGCTTTAGTGACCACCTGTCTACAAAGAGCACATTTGTTGTTTCCCTTGAAAAAGGTTTCTCATTGAAACATGTACTAAATGAACCTGTCTACAAAGACCACTTTTCGTGTTTCCCTTGGTTTTACTGTAAATGGACAATCTGAATTCATGAATTAAAAAATTGAATTTTACAACTGTAACCACCAACTGCATTGACAAAAGAAGTGATTGATGTTTAAAACTTTGCATATTTGAAAGGTAATACTCATGTTTCTCCTCACACAATATGAGTAAGCAAACTGCAAGATGTCTTATAGCCACATCTTATGTAATAGAGTTTTCTAGGTAAATTACAGTGACCTCATTTTCTTCCTCAACAAACATCCAATCATCTTCTTTTATGACTTTTTCTGCAATAAACACTCCACTTAATTACAAAAAATAATTATTACACTATTTTATCTTTTTTACCTCCAATTTATTCAATGTTAGCAACAAACTACATGTAATGGATGCAAAAACAATTTATCTTGTCCAATATACTATAACTTTAAATAATTTACTTCTTATACATATTTTCTTGTACAGCTACAATTACAAAACCTTTTAAGTTATAAATACTCCTAATACTCTTGGACGAATGAAGGGCTTTAGAGGTTGTAAATCCTCAAATATAAATATTGATAATCAAAGTTAGAATACAAATTCTGAATAATCCGCAAAAAATAAATATGATATAAGTATTAATGCACAATTGAGAGTCTCAGTAGGTGTATGAGATTCCTTTCTTTCTGTAATTCATCTAGATAATAAATACAACTTAAATATGAATTTTATTCTATATCAATGTCTTATTTCTTCCCTCAATTTGCTTCTGTCCTTAGACCTCATCTGCATATGACCTCTCCCTCATATATAGTAAAGGGATCATTGGCTATACATTATTGATTTGCCCATTATAGACCAAAAGAATAGTTTATTTTTGAGTTTCTTTTACTTCAGGCATATTAGGAAGTGACCAGTTTTGGTCCATAAGCCTATCTGCTAGGGTTTCTCTGTAGAGTCCCATCCATTCGATCTGGTGTGGGTCAGTGGAGATGCGCTCTCGAAGCAGACTCTACACTTTGCTTAAATTTTATCCACAGTCCCATCCATTTGATTTAGTGCGGGAGAGACAAGCATTCTAGCCAGTCTCTGAACTTGTTGAACCGGATCCTGAGGTGGAGGAAGAGGTGGAGTTGGAGCTGGAACGTCTGTAGCGAGCTGCAAAATGGGAATCGAAAGAACAAAAAAATGAATTTATTAACAGCTATGGGTATATACTCTTAGAGCTTTCATATTTTTGTTTAACATTACTTTATTGTTCAAACTTGGACAACAAAGGAGAAAATACAAAAGCCCAGGACATTTCCATTTTCCCGGAAAATGCAGGGCATTAAAAATACATGTAATTTTTCTAATTAAAAGAATAAACTAATTTTTACAACATAGTGAGGACTGAGGAGTTATGAATATTCCTAGCTTTAGATGGAATAAAAGGAGCTAGATATTGAAAATTCATCAACTTGATAGATAGGAAGCATTCATGAGTATCATAAGATTGTCATTTGGATTAATGTTTAATATTACTTAATTCTTCATAAACTGTAATGAGATTACTATTATTATTGTATGATCGAAGCACATTGGAAGAGGAAATGAAGGGGATAGATTGATTCGTTTCAATACATCACTTGTTGAAATTAGGGGGAATGTCCAGGATTCCAAAAAGAAAAAATATCTGACAAGCAAAAAAGGGTATTTAAATTTTTGTTCAGGTGCCTTTGGATTAATAATTTGGAAAGTGGGACACATTATGTTGTGTCCTGCTATTTGGTGTCAGACATTAAAAATGATTGAAAGAAATATCTTAAAATAATGTATATTATTCATGTTATTCAGTCTGTAATATAACATTCCTGATTGGCAAGTGATTACAAGGGTACTTTACAACTAGGATCCAGTGAAAATAATTCTTGAGAAAATTATCTAGCCAGGTAATGACCATTTTAGTAAGTAATGTTGACAAACAAAAGTAAAAAGAACAAAATTGTTGGAGAAATTTCAATGGAAGGGGAGGGATTGGTTATAATAACCTCTAAAAGAGTATGAGGAACTTTTGATTTTTCTTCTCGGAAAATTGTCACCCAATTTGTCAGCAAATGTTATTAAATACACCTCCTCCTCCCCTCCCTCCTCCCCCCCCCCCAACTGCCCCACCCTCTTTCGAATGCGATGCCCCCTGTTCTCCCGTTTTGCTTGTTACTCACCACTGTCCGGAATTTGGATCACAGGGGTACAGAAATGCTCTAAGATCTCGCACGCCGAGTTGAAGCCCCCAACGTTAGGATCAGCGGTCTGTAATCCCAGTTTCCCTTCCTCGGCCCGAGTGAGATAGACGATGATGTCGGTAGCTAAGGTTTCATCCTTGAGTTCGGACTGGATGCTCGCGATGAATTCCTCGGTACATTCGGGGTTTTCAGGAGTGTCGAGGAGGGCTATGTATCGCGGACAGAGCCCCAGGAAGATGGAGTTGATGTCGAGACTGCGTGCTGGATTAGCTGGAGGAGGATTTAGCAAGGGAAAGACATTGAGAAGAATGATGAGTTGGATGATGATGATGAAGTTGATGGTGAGGGGGTGATGATGAGGATGATAAGAAGAAGAAGGAGGAGGATGACGAGAAGAAGGAGAAGAAGAAGGAGGAGTATATGATCGAGGAGGATAAAAGGAAGAAAATAAGTTGAAGAGGAGAAGAAAATGAAGAAGAAGGAGAAGACGAATGATGATCTAGCTCAGAGTTCATTCTAGATGACTGTGATGATGATCATGATGATGATGGTGATGATGATGATCATCACTATGCATTTTGGATACCATTACCCCGGTCATCTGATTCTTTTCATGGGCACAATATGTGCACCATCTCAACTCTCAGAGGAGTACGATATCATAATTATGGTCAGCATGAAGGCGTATGGCCAATTTCAACTGGCTTTGCTCGCCTTGTGGCAAATATTACATGCCCTGTCGGGACTTGAACCCCAAACCTTATTTCTTTGTTGTTTCGTTTATGAGAAATATATAGACGAGCGGATAAGCGCTTTTTAATACAGCTTGAAGATGCTTGTTGTACATGTACGTGGAGAATTAGATGTCTTATATTTCTTGATATGTTTAATAAAATAAAAGGGATATACAAATGAATTAAACACATTTATGACAATTGACGGGCTTTAATTATGAAACTTCAGTAACCCACATTATTTTGTTAAAATATAAGAGTATTAAGCAATTTCAAACTTTTAACATTTATTGTCAACTTAGCTAAGACTTGAATCCAATTTTTTTGTATAGGCTGTGATTAACGAATATTACATGGCAAAAAAGTTAGAAGGCCCTCAGACATCGTTTTGTTTTGACTGACAAAAGTTTGTGCCAGCAAACTAACGTTGATTGGTTACGGCTCTTCCGGCGGCTCTTTCAATCAAACAGCAGTCTACCGAATGACATCTATCTCGAATTTAGCCAGTATAATCATGGATGTGGGGCATAAACTGGTTGTACCCCCCCCCCTTAAATCTACCACTGCATGATATGCTTTCAGTATGTTGTACAATAATTCTTTAGACAAAATTGCACAGTTAGTTCTTTACACTATATATACAAACAACTTATTTATTTGGAAATTAGTAAATGTTACTTTTTACCAGGAAAAGTAAAACTCTTTCAATTTTTTAATTAATGTTAGAGCATCAATAGAACACAATCGCATAGACTTTCCAAAAAAAATTCAACCAAAGGCAAATTCAATAGCTTCGTGACTTGTCCACAACCTTATTAACTCTGGGAACATTACAATGACATGTTACGTAATCCAAACATGATTTCTCGAAAGTCTTTACGATATTCTTGATCTTCTTACCTTCTGTATAATGCACCGTGGCGTACATGGCCAAGCTAAGGCCGAGGATAGCTGCGATTCGTGTCTGCAATGGAAACAACAAAACAAAATAACAGTATATGACAAAATTAGCAAATAAAATAACATAAAAGAGGCGGAATTCGAAGGGAGGGAACGACAAAGATTTTGGATTTTGGGACAAGGAAAGAGAGACAAAAGTTCAATATTGAAGACAATTTAATAAACATTGAGAAGTTTATCGTCTCATTAAAAATATTCAACACATCAATCATGACTCCATGACTGTCACACCTTTAAAGAAAAAAGAAGAAGAAAAGGATTTTTAAAATATTTTTTTAAAATAATAAATTTCTCTTCAAACATGTACACATGTATCTAAAAGATGGAACGTTGAAAACCTTCCTTTGATAAGTAACTTAACAAGTAACTTAACAGCCTACCATCAGGATAAACATGAAAGTATACTATTCTTAAAGTTCAGTTCTACTATAGTACTATCAGTAACAAAATTCTTGATCAGAATAACGCAATATGGATGACGGAAATGGCCAAATAAAAAGCTAACAACTGTACACTTTAAAAATCTATGATATCCAAACCAGGGAGATGTCAGTTATATCTCCCTGTTCAAACATGATGGACGATGAAGAAATAATTAATGAGAGAAAAGTTCAAATGAAGTTTTCATAACTTAAGTCACTCACCGATCCCATGTTGATAGAGTTGATAGAGCTAATAAATTCGCCGAAATGAAACTAGAGCTTTATTGGTGATAATCCCTTGAATTCCAGAGGATTTGTGATGTAGATTTCAGATAAACCTACCCCTTTTATAGCATTTTCCCCGCCGCCAGAGACAAAATATGGATTAAGCATTATAGATGTCATTGAACAAGTTTAAAAAACATAGGAATTAGGCTTGACGAACAATGGCATTGAACGTAATTATTAATCCACACGGGTTTTGTATTATGTAATTACGCGTTTGCTCTACCTTTGCTTGACAGTTTGGCTTTGCATTGCAAACTTGAATTTGAATCAGATGTGAATAAAGTCAAGGTTGTAAGATAAACAATTGCAGAGATCGTCAACTTTATCCAGCTATACAATAAATGAAGGTGATTATAGGCCTATTTAATATCATAATTTATAATACAAGGTGATATTTTGCTGATCCAATGGGGATCAGCAGCCCCTCCCCCCACCCCCAATAATCTTGTTTGCCAAATCCCACTCTTTTTTTATTTTTATTTATGGCTAGTCTACGTCCACCCCTCCTCTTCTCCTGTTTCTAAATGGGTAATATGCCAACGACAATTTGTCATATTCGTCTGGATCTGTCATTTAAAAAGAATGCATACTACTCAATCAGTTTTATTATCATTTATGTTGCCAAGCTTTCGGCATTAATGATCATCAATTTTAAAATGTCACGAGTCGTATGTATTTATCCGCATCCTACATGGTAAGATTGGTGGAGGAGGGGGGGGGGGGGGGGCTGGGGGGAGGGGGAGGAGCTACCTCTAAATAATTTTAATTCATGTATAGCGCGTAATATTTGAAAATGTGTTCCCCCTATCCCCTTTAAAACAAATTGTTGCTATCCCCTCCCCCCCCCCCCCCCCCCATTAGGGAGCCACATTTTTACATGGATCCAGGGGGACAGCCTATGCTATTTTTTTTCTTTGTTGTAAAAAGATTCCTGATTTTTCGAGAGTTGAATTCTCTTAAAAAAGCTATATTTTGTGTTTCAAATCAGAATTTTTACAATGATTATTAACTTCGATGTAGAAACTTCCTTTGGATGTAAATGATTAAACTAATGTTGCATAAATTTCCACATTTTAATGCAATTAATCTAGCACACCAAGTGTTCCATCGCTTAATTATTTAATTATCTTGGCTCAAAATTTTGCCTGTTATTCATCGAGGAAAAGGTAGCCTCCCTTTTTCCTTTCATGTGAAATAATATAGTATTGGAATATAATTCATGTAATTGCCGTTTCCTTTCACCCTCAGTCGCCGGTGTTCCATACAATACAGTACCGGAACAGATGTTTTTATCAAATTATTTCTTTTGCAAGGCTTTCTGTCAAAATGTGAAAAATAACATTATTTTGTTGATCTAAATAAATGTCGACCTCCACCTATAGGAACGTCATTTAATTAAGAAAAAGTCGCATTATTTTGTCCAACTTTGCCAAAATCAACTGACCTTTTATGTTAAATGTCAGTATATGGGTGGCATTATTAAAGTCATGATGATGTTCATTAACCATGGGCATTGTCCGATAATATTAAGCCATGGTTCAAAATTAAATAAAAGGATTCGTTTTTATTCAATTTTGTATCCGTCTCTCTCTCTCTCTCTCTCTCCCTCTCTCTCCCTCTCTCTCCCTCTCTCTCACTCTCTCTCTATCTAACTTCCCCCTTCTCTATTCCCTCTCTTTCTCTCTCTCCCTCTCTCTTACTCTCTCTCTCTATCTAACTTTCCCCCTTCTCTATCCCCTCTCTTTCTCTTTCTCTTTCTCTCTCTCTCTCTCTCTCTCTCTCTCTCTCTCTCTCTATCTCTCTCTCTCTTCCCCCTTTCTCTCTCTCTCTCTCTCCCCTATAATTATATATATATATCTCTCAGTCTCAGTCTCCTCCGATTAAAAAGAATATAGACATGCCTGGTGTTCGTGTATTCGTCCCTGCTATGTCAGCGTAAAACAGCTGCATACGGTAGCTGTTGTAATTGGCTATCCTCCAAATATTTTTGACATATCAATATGATTTTCATAAAGATATACCTCACGTCTGGTTATTACGGCATAAATTCGCAAATAACCAACTAATTAATAAATTGGCTTTCTTTCAAACCCGGCAATAGTGTTGAGAAGGCTGATTTTCTGGCACGTATTCAAGTATGCCTTTATGAGAATCATAATTTCGTCAAAATTGATTTATGTTGAATCCTTGATATCAACATCTACCAGCATTTTGTTTCCAGTTTTAGTAGATTTTTGCGACTGATTCTGTTCCTAAATTCCTCTACTAGCTGGGACGACGAAAAACCAACTCTGAAATGCCATTATCTTCTTTTACAGGGTAAAATTTAGTAAATATTCAATCACCTTCTCCATTTTTTTTTTTAGGGGAGGGGGGTATTCTATGTCGAATTGAAAGAAATTGTTATTAGGAATATGAGTCGCCGCTCGTTGTCTGTCCCCTTTTGTTAAATCTTAGCGACGTGGGAAAGGGCGGTGATGAATCTTTAAAAAAAAGAGATGTCATGACGTTTACGTATTTTTAGGCAAAGCATATATTTTTCGACTACCTTTAACTGTAAGCGGCTATCAAAATGTATTGTTAATAAGCGTTAACAAAGATGACAGTTGATTAATAATTACTCATGTACAAGAAACTTTGATGACAATGAGGGCACTTTTTTTGTCAAAATAAAAAACAAAATAAACGACAATATATTGATTTCAGCTGAGATGTACCCAGTAGCACATCTAGGAACGGAGGCATAGGGGCAAGTGCCCTAAACCCAATCAAATCAAATTTTAAAAAAAGTGAAGAAGGGGGGGGGGGGTGAATAGAAAAAGAAAGACAGAAAAAAAGAGGAACGAAATAGAGAAATCTAGAAAGAGACGTGAAAGAGAGAGAGAGAGAGAGAGAGAGAGAGAGAGGTGAGAGAGAGAGAGAGAGAGATGTATAGATAGAGAAAGAGAGAGAGAGATGAGAGAGAAAGAGAGGTGGAGAATGAAAAAGTGAAAGTGGACCTGAAAACTGAAAAAGAAGACCCCCCCCCCCACACACACACCTCCGGCTTATATCCTAAACAATGTCAAAAAACATGTCATCCATAATAAAGACCGGTCCCCCCCCTCCCCCCCCCCCCCCCCATTTCATGATGCGAGCACCCCCTCTCGATGTCTAACCCCCCGCTACGTACGCCACTGGCAATATAAGCAGTTTTTAAAATGGGTTGGGTGCGGTTACGCCTATCATCTATCTGAAGATTACTCTGCCCTTGAAAATAATTGTAAAGATTCGTAATTCAGTTTCAGCGACCCTACGCCAAATTGAATAATTTCTCATCGGAAAGCCAAAAGAACATTTATAGTCCATAAACTAATCAAACGGTTATTAATAACATGATGTTCAGAATGGACCAATAATGTGAGACATTGCTTTATATTTGATTAATCATTCTTTAATTATTTATTAATTTCATGAAAGCTAACATTTGTTCAAGAAGTTATTATAGAAGATTATAACATTATACAACTGACCTTAATAAATCATATATAATCAGAATAGCTTTTTGTAATTTAATTCCCATTTTTATCATTGAAATTTTGAATCCTTTGTGTATTCATTCAATTAATATATTTTAGTCATCATCGAGACCATTAATTGCTTGAAATGAATTCCTTTTCGGATATAATTCATTAGGATGATGATAGTTAGATCATTAAATGATGGAGAAGTCTATATAAATATAAGATACGGCATGTTTAATGTCAGCTCCGATCAACTTCAGACAGTCCCAACTTCATCTCATCCTGACTAGTTTCCCTCTTCTGAAGCATTTCAAGTTACTCACTGTCTCAACCCAAGGAGTTACCTCACTCCTTGCCCAAACGCCTCTCAACGGGATACGAGCAGGAGAACATTCATTTGGGATCTATAAAGGTAGAAGATATTGCACATCAGACCAATGGATATTTCGGCAAGTTTATTTTGTGTTTTACATCATTCAGTCTAACTTAAAGCATTATTTTAAGACGTTAACCAAAGTTCAAATTCGATCGGTTAGTGGGCGAACTCCATGCACAGTTCTAGGATATTTCTTATGTTCTATATATGGGGCAGGGGTTGGGGTATGGTAGGTTTAGGGGGTTGGGTTCTTGCATAGGTTGTCTACATGTTCCCCACTGGAATTCATTCACATAATTAAAAAGTAAATGAGGTCTGGCTTGAAGATACAAAGCCCCTCACACCCTCTACAACCGCCTCTACAGTATATCTACTCGATATTACAAGATGGCCCAAGAAGAGGGCACTTATAAATAATAATTATGTATCCGATCTGCTTTGGGCATTTGTACGCAGTGGACATGTTTTCTGGTTCTGGTAAACTATTACTTAGTTACCCGAAATTATCCATGTTTTTTAAAACTTCCAAATACTGGAGCTATGATACAATTTGTAATAAGTATAGGTGTTTTATGGGGTTAGAAATTGTATAGTTTTTTCGTGAAATTTGATGAAATAATAATATGTGTCTTATACTTAACATATTTTGTAAACACAGCACACGTCAAAGTTCACTGTTTTTTCAACGCATCCACACATGCAGCAACCTTTTTGTATTTAAAGGCATGAATATTTTGTTTTTCCTTTTTACGGGAATATGATAATTGTTCATGAAATAGAAGCAAAGGACATGATCATTAATTTAGTGAACTTGGTGAGGGATTTTGTGGTTGAATTTAAACATAAAAGGGTTTAGAACAAAGTGTCACGTCCTATTTTTATTCGATAAAAAATATTGTTGACATTTATTTATCTATCATCTCTGCAATAGATGAGAACTTCACAAGTATTCTGCGTGGTCGTTCTTGCTTCCAGCTTCGTTGAATTGACACAAGCTAAAGGTAAGTTTTGTAACCACAACGGCAATTATATGACTTGTCAAATTGATTTAAAAAAGGATACGTTTAAGATTAAGAGTGGCCACGAACATTTGGAGTTTTTGTTCACTGTAAATAATCTTATATGGATTGCAGTCTTGAGTACAATTTTTTTCTTCTACTAATTTTGAATGTACTGGAAACGATATCTTGTTTTTATTAAGCTTTTGTATCTATTTTGGTTTGTAAAAAATATGTTAGGCAATAATTTCTTTGAACATTATCAAAGTTCCTTCGAATGGTGTGCGCCTATATTGTATTGATGTTTGATTAACGGGTTAGGGGGAGGACTGCCACTAAAAAGAAACCTGAACACAAGTTCGGATCAGGGCCCCGTTTCATAAAACTTTTTTTAATCAAAGTGTCAAAGGTCAATGACATATTCACTCACAGCCAATCAAAGGCAGTTATTTCTGTAGCTTGTAACAGTTATTTCAAGTTGTTATTGATCACGACTTTTGTGAAACCGGGGCCTGATGCAACTTGACTTTCAACCAATCAGGATTGCGAAAGATTATGTTGGACTTGACGTGATTTTCAATGGCTCCTTATTTCGTTTTATGACGCGAGAAAGACGAGTTTATATACATATATTTGGCAATAAATTATGATTGAAAATAAAATTTTGAAAATCCTGTACCACTAAATTCATGATCATTCCACTGAGCTAAAGGGAAACTGCTCCCGGTTGTAGACCTATTGTTAGATTTCAGCTTTCGGTTATTGTTTTAGTTTTATTCAGCTAAATATTCAGTGCGGGACGAAAAGCTACAGTGCATGAAGTAGAAGCTTGAGTGATTCTGTCTCAAAACTTATTCCCTTATTCTGTTACAGTAAAACCTGTATATAAAGACCGCTCAATGTCGGACAAGAAAATTGGTCTTTATAGGCAGGTGGTCTTTACGTACAGGTTCCTAATTCCTATAGTATATGTTTCAATAAGAACCTACTATCAAGTGGACAAAATTGGTCTTTCTATACAGGTAAAGCAGGTTTCTCTTTATTAATTATTTAAATATTTCAATCCTTTTGTTATTTCATCCGAAACGAAAAGTTTACACTTCGAGGATCTCCCTCCATCTGAACGAGGCATGCGGGTTGTTTGCCGGCAAGGTCAGGGAGGAGGATGGCCAGTGTAATCAGTTCGTTCTCTACGATACCCTCGACGACAAGGACGATCTCGCCCTGAAACCCGGCATCGACGTCGAGATGATCGACGTCTACTTGAAGGCAGCCGAAGGAGGAAAGCTGTGTTACTCGCCCGATGACGTCAGCGTTGCTAATTTGAAGGATGGATGTGCGACCATGGATGTTGTCTGTACGGGCGAGAAGAACATCATGTACTGCGAACGTAAGTCAAGCAAGTTGTCAGTATTGTAAAAGACAATTTTTTCAGTTCAACGACAGCACAAAAAGGGATTCATGCCCCCCCCCCCCAAAAAAAAAAAAAGTTCGGTCACAACCTCCGCCCCCATCGTTTCATGTACAAAAGTTTAATGAGACTTGATACTATATTATCTTAGCTGATTCAAACGATGCTGTCATTGAACTGAACATGTTTATTATCTGTGATTATATTGTTTCATTTTTTTAATAATGTGAATGTACCCATGTGAAAAACAATATTAATTGTTCAGGATGTTCCATCCTACAAGTGGTAAATAAATAACTAAATCAAACAAATAAAATTAATGATCGCAAAGACTTGGGAGAAATCAACTAATTTTTAGTACCCTATTATGTTCGGATTCGGATTATGTAGTTCGTCATCGTAATAGTTGCATATTTAAAAAGGCACGTACAAGGCTATTCAAATTGCCTTATAGGTTGATTTATTGAAAATCTTTGCGATCATTTTCTAATGATGTGTGAAGTTTAAAAACAACAACAATTTTGTTGCTCGATCCCTATACATTCTCTAACCAAAAAGAGATTTGATTGAATGTCTTATACTAAACTGTATGAATCGTCTTCTCTTTGTAATGTAAGAAAGAACAGAATACAAAAACAAATTAAGAAACAAGTGCTAGGAATAATAATAACATGGGATGGAAGATTACTCTCTATGATAAACAGTTCTTCAATCTTAAAAAAGAAAATGAGAACATCATGTCGTTCTTTTCTTTCCCTCGACAGACATGGCGGCCGTAGCAGACACCATCACAACCTTTCACCCTCGAGTAATCGATCGCCGATCGCGATCAGCATCGGGTTCGGGTTCGGGTTCGGGTTCGGGTTCGAACTCCTCTTCAGCAGAGTCCGGCAGTAATTCGGGTTAAATCCATTCTCGAGCCTTCCGCCGATCTGCTCCGAACTCGCCCGAAAATTTGGTCACCTTAAAACCAGGAGGACGTTTTTAAATAAAGTGCCGAGAACGTCATTCGTTGATTTGGGTGACTGAAAAAAAGCTATTGATAAATTATGTTATGGTACAAAAAAAGTTGTATTGATTATGTTAGCAAATTGTTGCGAAAAACTAATAAGGCACATTTACTACAATATTCCGATAGTAATTGTTTTTTAATTTCGTAATGGAAAATAAACTCTTTGATAGGCTACTTATTGACTTACAATTGTTATCATCTGTATTTATGTACTTGTAAAACCAGACACGCTTTCATTTGTTAATTTATTTATCACCCTAACTCTATGGTCATGCGCATGTTTGCAACTCATTTACGAGTATTTCTAATACTGCTGTTATTGGATAAAGAAAATGATATGGAACAGGTCTATGTTTAATTATATCAAGATAAAATGACTGTGATATATGTGCTTACTATTACAATTATTAAAACGTATCAGTTTTCTGACTTTGTCCAAAGCAGTGACTAAATACATGTAC
Source organism: Strongylocentrotus droebachiensis (assembly GCA_035222895.1). Taxonomy (NCBI): domain Eukaryota; kingdom Metazoa; phylum Echinodermata; class Echinoidea; order Camarodonta; family Strongylocentrotidae; genus Strongylocentrotus; species Strongylocentrotus droebachiensis. Next base: position 86,441 of record JAVYIG010000772.1, on the reverse strand, counting down.
TTTTTGGCATCAGCCCTACAGTGATTTCTTTCATCATTCTTTGAAGATGTTGTGGTTGCCTACTTGTTTACTGTATTAAAAAAACGCCTGTATTGAGCGTGTGAATAAGATAAGATAAGAGAGAGGGAGGCAGAGAACAGAAAGAGAGAGAGAAATTGAAAAAGAGAGAGAGAGAGAGAGAGAGAGAGAAAGAGAGAGAGAGAGAGAGAAGGAGAAGGAAAGAGTGAGAGAGAAACTTTTGAAAAGAAAATATTCATATATTGATTGGATGAATGGCAGACATATTTGAACAAACAACATAACTGTTAATGATTCATACACATAATACATATTTTCCCCAGGGAACAGGGGCTAGGGGATGTTGCTTTTATTCCGCGCCTTTGATTCTTAGAATACCGACAGGTGTTGGATATCACTTCATGCTCTACTACAAAATTTCTCATGCTCCTCCCGTCTTTATAATTTTTTTTACTTTCTCTTCCTCTTTTTTGGTCTATCCCCCTTTTCTCTCATTTTAAATTAAATTCCTTCCAATATGAAAATGCTTTCTGTTCTTGGTATCTCACCCCCGCCCATCTCTCTCTCTCTCTCTCTCCCTTCCTCCCTCTCTTTCTCTCTTTCTCTCTCCATCCCTTTATCTATCTCTCTTTCTTACCCACATTCCTTTAATGATTAATCTCTTATTCCATTAACCAAACAATCAAGGATCATTCTAATATTCATTTCAAATACCATTTATTGGAGATAAGAAACATCAGTTCTATTGATATTGCATATTCATTAACAATACAGAGACAATTAGACCTGTACAATAGCGTTTCAAAACTCTGGAATATATACACTATATATTCATTCCTTAAGAGAACAATAGTACCAAAACTATTTCATATAGTGGTACAAGGACGAATAATGATAAAAGTTGTCACAAGTAGGATGATTATCTTAATATTGATCATTTTTCAGGTCATTCAAAGAATAAACGAACTACAAAATGAATACCATGTATTGCCATTTACACCTGAGCTCAGGGAGTGATATGTTGAAGGTATTTCACAAGAAAAACTTGAGCCAGAAGGGCTTTAAAGGTAATACAAAGTTTTGGGAAATTTTGAAAATTGGGTGGATAGTGAATCTTTACAATTTTGATATATTTGGATGCCCCTGTAGATGTACTATAAGCACTAAAAAAATTAGCCCCTAAAACACTTCTGTTTTCGAGAAAAATTGAATATAAAAATTTACCGGTGCTCCCGGTAAATTTTGATAAATTTCAAATAGCGCCTATGGCCGTACAATGGTAGCTGCGACCATGAAAATCTCAGAATATGTAGTTGGGATATATACTTTCCAAACGGGAATAGGTAATCGGTCGATTTTAGTCAAGAAACATTGTTTCATAGCTAAATTAATATTTTGACCTTGAGAGGGAGCTATACAACATAAAGAGTTTATTATTTATAATTTCATAACTTTAGACTCGATTTCAACCGCGACAACGATCAATGTATATTGTAGGAACGCATATGCTTCCAATATGTTAATTTAAACCAAATTCATGACCCCATACCAAAACTTTGTAATACCTTTAAGCCTATATAAAACATATGGGTTATTGCCCTTCTGGCTCTTAGCAGAAGATACAGATCAACTTGATATTAGCGGTTCTTGCTCTAGCAAATTAAGTGAAAATATCGGTAAGGAATACATAAACATAAATCTACAGTTTGCAACTTTGCAAATTGGCTTTCTAATTACATTGAAATCAGAGCTTTGTATCCTGATAACTGTTGTCAATACGATCAAAATTTGTCTCACTGCATTGTAAACAATCAAAGTATTTCCACTCTTAAGAATAATTTAAATGCCAATTTCTTAAACTTAAACAAAATAAATTATTTATACAAATATTCAACATGAATTACTGAAATTCATAACAAAATAATGTCAAATAGTATGTAATCAACAAAATGGTATATGAGGTAAAGTCACATGGGAAATATGAGAACGAATAGATATACTGTCTACCTTAAATTATTAAAAACAAAAAGGTCTATCTTTGGTCAGCACTTCACTCCAGCTAATAGACAAATTTGGTACATATGCTCCCTATTCATAATTAAGTGGCCAGTATTTTTGTACATTTTCTTCACCTAAGAAAACATGTCAATGAACAAGAACCTTTCATTACCCAACTTGAGTTGTATAATGTCTAGGTTTCATTCTACTAACCGATGGATTTACGACAACTGAAAGGCAAACTTCTAGTTTTCTGATGTTTTTTTTCTTGTAAAAAGTTACCATATTTACTATCTGATCATTTCCCCCAAGATTAATGGCATATGAAAACTAGATGGAACTTCGACTGCCTCCGTCATAGAGCAATTTTACAAACCAAAACAGAAGTATCACAGCAGTACAAGTGCAGAATGGAAGGATATTGATCTATATATAATGTATATCTCTGTACATATGCAAAAGTCCTGGATTTTGGGGCACTTTGTGTCGCTATTGCTTCCATCAATAACCATGGAATAGTAAGGAAAAGAAGTATCAAAATCAAGGATAAACTTGATGGTGTTCTGGTCTCGGCTATTTTAGGGTTACCAACTGAATGGAATCGATGGGCGTACTTAATTCTTTGATTCAGTGGGTTACGTATGGCACAAAAAACCTGGGACTTGCCCACAACCAAAGCCTCGTTCCATTATGCTGTTAGTAAACCACTAGGGTAAGATATCGGTAAGATATTCTGTATGTTATACCATACAAATAAGTGATTACACATTAGGTCTTTGTTGCAGATCCTTTCTTCTCATCTCACGTGCCATTTATTTAAAAGGTAAACGAAACCCAACAAACCCGAATTCTGAGGTTTACCGTGTAAAATCTGAATAAGCCTTGCAGCAAGAGTCAAGACGGAATATTAGCTCATCATTTCTGAGTGCTTCTTGAGCATCTGACCAGCTATGACAAATTTTTGAATTTCACTTGTTCCTTCGTAGATCTCGGTGATCCTGGCGTCTCTGTAGTGCCTCTCTGCCGGCATGTCCGTCACGTAACCCATACCGCCGAGTATCTGGATGGCCTGTTAGAAGAATGGGAGCAAATTGAGGGAATAGGGAATAGAGTAAACATACAGTACATACTCTTATTTAAACATTTTTGTGGCTTACACCCAGTAAATAAGATCGATTGATCTATCTGTAATTGAAAAACAAGTCAGAAAAATATTGGAACCAGCGGGACTTGAACCTGCATCTACTGCTTGCCGGGTAGTGACTCTACCACCAGGCCATCACTGGTCCATGGGACAGCCACGATGAACTAGAAAAAATTATCCAAGCTCTCCAGACTCCCGATTCATTCCGACTTATTAATATAATCTAAGACAGAATATTTTCAATTATAATTGTTAAACAAATTCATCAGGATGGTTTATATCGGTGGTACGACGCATGCTCTGGTGATAGTTCCTCCTGGATTTAGCCCTGGACCAAGCACTATACTTAACTCTTTATATGTCACACAAATAATCTTCCTGTGCCACAATGAGTGATTTCAAGTTGGGTGTTTAGGGCTGGTGTTAGTGTTTAATAAACACTAACACCAGCGTAAACACCGAAATGGAAATCAGCTGGTGTTAAGGCTTTGACCTCTGAATATCGTCAACTTCCGGTAGCTAGTGTTATCGATTTTGCAAAATTGTCGTCTGCTGAACCGACCTTTGTGGCTGGTGTTAATATTTTACGTACAAATGTCCTATTCACTAACACTAGCCCCTAGGGATTAAGCAATTGTTGATTTCCAGTTCGGTGTTAGTGTTGTACCGCACAACAGTCAATGCACGAACGACGCCAATTTATTGTCTGACGATCAAATAAAAATATGTGAAACAGGTAATTCATAAATTCTTTTGTGTAAAATGAGTCATTTTATATGACCAGAGAAATAAATTTATTCTGTACTTTTCATGATATCTTAAGTTTTGATGTACTATTTTTAAATCATCGTCGTGAAATCAAGTATGTGGTGACGTCACAGCTGGTGTTAAGCTATCGATTTTTATATTGGTATCGGGCTCTTAATTTCATCAGCAAATTTTTCGCTCGATTTAAGAGCTCTTGACTGCTCTTAACACTAACACTAACACTAACACCCAACTTGAAATCACTCAATGTATTTATCTTGGGAAAGATATACCAAAGGCTTCAAGGTTGTTTAACTGATCCCAGTGCAAGTTTAATCAACACCGGCGTTAAAAGGGTTGTCATGGAGCTAATCAAGGCTGGAAATGGGCAATATTGCAAAAACCTTCCATCAATCAATCAGGCTATAGTTCATCCAGACGTTGGACAAAGCCCTCCTCATGAAATTTCCATTCTCTTCTGTCTCTAGCTATCCTAGTCCAAGCGGCCGTTCCCATTATCTTCCATCAATTGGTGCCTATTGCAGAGCTGCCAACCTCCAGAACAGAAAATCAGTAACCATAAGGCTCAAAATCAGTAATTTGGGGAATAAATCAGTAATTTCCTATGCGGCGCCATGAATCTTAAAAGAATGGCAAGCGGACGCATGCGCGCATGATTATCTGAAATTTGTTGTGATTTTACTCCCACAAAGTTGCTAAATATTGATTTTCAGTTCATCACAACACATAAGTTTTCAATGAAAAATTGGCTTCTATTAAGAGAATACTTGATAATTTTCCATCTTTCTCATGCAGGGAGTGCTGGATGGCCACCATACTGTACAGCACTTGCTACGATAGATCCCTATGCGCAAAAAAAAAAAAAAAAAAAAAAAAAAAAAATCCGTAATTTTTAGACAACATTCCGTACTGCCGTAATGGTCGTTAATTTCCGTACCAATTACGGGAAATCCGTACTAGTTGGCAGCTCTGCTATTGTTTTTTGCACAATTGCAAGTGTGGCAAATGGATGACAGTGGAGAGAGGTGAAAAGAGCAATGGAAATGCTTATCTTCATCCTAACCTTAAATCTAACCTAAAACCCAATTACAACCCTAATCTAAAACCAATAGCTTTGACAAAATAAAGCCATGGGCAACTGATGCCAGAGAAAATGTCAAAGCACCTTAAAGGTAAAGACCAGTTATGGTCATGCGATTGAATTGTGAAAAAAACGTTGTGGAATCGATCAGAAAAGGTTGATCATCTAGCATCTAGCATCTGCAAGGTTCTGGAATCATCAAAATGATAAGAAATTTGGCCCATTCTTCGTAAAGTTACAAGCACTATACACAGAAAGATGTATATGGGACTACCCTATATCTCTCACAGGACCATGAGAGAAACAAATTTACCAAATATATGAACTAGTAGGCGGTTTCCGGCAATTTTTTTTTCATCATTTATTAGTCAAAACATATTCTTTTACATGATTGGTAATGAGAGCTTCCATTTCATTTTTTGAAATTGGGGCTCTTCAAATACTGGTCTTTACCTTTAAATCTAACCTAAAACCCAATTACAACCCTACCCTAAAACCAATAGCTTTGACAAAATAAAGCCATGGGCAACTGATGCCAGAGAAAATGTCAAAGCACCTTAAATTATTATCTATTCTATGGAACATCAATGGTGCATGCCAAATAGTATCTTCTGGCAGCACCTTCAGATGGCCAGTAGGAAGCAATCTGAGGAAGGTGTCTGAACCACAGACATAAAAACTGTCACAGGTAAATTCATATTTTGATGTGTTAGAAAACTAATTTACAATAAAATATTACAGTTCTATGACCTAAGCAGATATGAACAAATGAATGTGCAGACCAAGAGCGACCTCCATTTTTCTCCCTCTCCAACACTGCAACATCGGTAGGACTACATGTACCGTAGTTTAGATGTTTAATAAAAATTGACAAAAGTAACACTTGGTCTGAAATGGTGGAATAGAGGGGTGTTGTAACCTAAACATGTTAACACATAAGCTTTGATCAGATATGAAACAGTAAAGTACAGCGTTTTTTCTTTTTGTTTTAATATGTTACTGTAAGTGTATTAAGCTTCATATTTCTGTATCTTACCGGTATAACAAATGTGGGTAGGACCTTTGTCGAGGGGAGTTGCCATTCATTCGCACACTTAAAAAATGCAGCGTTTTTTTGCGGTGGATAACTTTGTCATATCTGAGACAGTCTTAAGGGTCTTAAATTATATGGCTGTTTTCACTTAAAGATTCTTACCTGATGACTGCAGTATGTAGCTGCTTCCGATGCTGCTAGCTTTCCCATTGCAGCCTCCTATAAGCATAAACAAAAACAAAATATATAAAATAATATCCTCGCAAAGGACTGAATTTAAAGTAACCACCCACCGACTACTATAGAAAGAAGACGTTGTTTTGTTATTCATATCATGTGGAACTATCCACAACATTTTGGATTACCGGTAAAATATCTCCGATTAACCTAGATGATTTAGATTCACAGCTCTGTGCCAACCACAATGCCACAATAGGTTATACAGATTTGTACAAGCAGAGACTATCGATGAGGTGGCTTATAATAATAATCACTACTGACGATGAATAGTCATCCTGTTTGAAACGTCGAGCCACTCCTACCACCCATCCTATCCAACCGATGCTATAGTTCTCCTTAGAACTATAAGCTAAGAAAGATAACCAACAGTCTTTTTTAGACTACACCAACAGTCCTTTTCAGGACTACACACACTCAAGAAAGATTACAGAGAGTCCTTTTCAGGACTCCCCAATCCTCCCTCTCTCTCACATGGTGCAACCGCAAGCCTACTGTATAATAATCATATCATTTACATTTACTATGTTACATCACACTATTAGTAAAGTTTTTAAAAAGCATTGAGACATTAATTGTGTCAATGCTTTTTATACAACTATGATATTGCCACATTAGTACAGATTCATACCTGTGTGTAGTTTAGGCCTGCGTCTTTCATCATGGCTGCCTTCCAGGTTAGCAGCCTTGCACTTTCAACCCTGACCTCCATGTCGGCCAGCTTGGTCTGGATGGTCTGGAAGCGCGAGATGGGCTGGTTGAAGGCCTCCCTCTTGGTGGCGTAGTCGATGGCGCAGTCGATGGAGGCCTGGGCTATCCCCAGGGCCTGCCCGGCGATGCCTATCCTACCGGCATCTAAGGTAGACTAGGGATAGAAGAAAGGTCAAAGGTCAAAGGTCAAAGATTAGTTAAAGATTAATTTTGGAATGAAAATGGAGTCGATGGATGCCCGAGAGAGGTCAAAGGTCATATTTTGGTAAGAGATTTATTTCATTAAGTTAGCAAATTGCTTATAATATGTTAATATATATCAAACTGGTTAGAAAAAAAAAGTTAATGTTAAGCACTATATTTTTTTTCTTTCAATTTTTTTTATTTTTTTTTATTGCTTTATCACATGGTCTGTTTGGCTTTTTACCCATTTTTGACAAAAACCCCTGTGCATTCAACTTTTTACATGGGTTGGAACAGCCTCAAATGCACCTTTTTCCTCAAATACCTAAATGGGCAGAACAATAATATAAATCACATTTTCAATGAAAACAAACAATTTTTCACTGAATTTATACCATATTCAATGAATTAAAAGGAAAATATTTTAGAGTGGGTTGGTGTAAGAAATGGACCATGGTCACCAGAACATAGGATGAAGAACCTGAGAGAGGACACCTACCATGGCAATCTTGAATCCCATGCCTTCTTGACCCAAGATGTTCTCCTTGGGGATCCTACAGTCTTCAAACATGAGCTGACAGGTGGATGTCGCCTTGATACCAAGCTTGTCCTCCTTCTTACCCAGCTCCAGTCCCTCGTAGGGCTTGGGAACGATGAAGGCACTGATACCCTGAGAGAGAAAGGTGGAGAAGAGAAGAAAGAAAAATCGTTAAAAAATATTAATAACAATAAATATTCTTGATTTATAGAATGTGTATTACAAATATGATGTCCTTAACTGATTTACAGATTACTACAGTGGAGGTCTCATGGCATAGTGGTTCATTCGCTCAAATCTTTGATCAAACGGTTGAGGGTTCAAATCCCAGCCCAACATTAATATCCTTTCTCAAGACATTAGTCCATATTTGCCACTCCTCACCCAGGTGTAAAATGAGTACCTGGTAGGATGTGAAATTCATAGTAGCGTTGTGAGCATCTGTCTGGAATGCTCCCCAGGGAGTGGAGAATGTGCCTACACTGTGTGCAGGCAAGACTGCATCCTATGACTGAGGTAATAATATTTCTGTAAAGCGCTTTTACAGCCTTCATTAATGTATCAAGCGCCATATAAGCCTAGATTATTAGCATAATAAATTACTGTCATTAGTTTTAAAGACCAAGGCTTTTTGTGTTACAGATGTGTTTTTTTGAGCTTCTAGATTTAGGGAAAATGAAATGTCCAACCGCACAGCATGGTAAAAACGCACATTAAATGATGATGATAAAGATTATGAAGATGATGATGATGTTGATGTTGATGATGTTGATGATGATGATGATGATGATGATGCTGATGATGAAGGTGATGATGATGATGATGATGGTGATGATGATGATGATGATGATGGTGATGATGATGCTGATGATGAAGGTGATGATGATGATGATGGTGGTGATGATGATGATGATGATGATGATGATTTGAATTTGAATTTGAATTTTGAATTTATTAACAACAACACATCACAATAATGACAGTACATATGAACAATCATACAATGCAAAAAAACAATAAAACAAAACAATAATACTGATACATGTATACATAACATAAGAGTAATGTCGATTGAACAGTAATGGTTTTAAAACGATATTTTTTAGACATACATCTGCATACTATTAAATGTACAAAAGATATATACTTAAATATGCATATTACTATGTTTAGGTGAAGTTGTTAATTGGAACTAGAAGTTAGCACAAGTGCTAGTCGAGCCTAGTTCCA